>OX101793.1:22188133-22298389 GCA_944452715.1 Ophion slaviceki | reverse complement strand
CTCTCCCTCGAGTTGCCAATTTTAAGCTCTTTGATTTACCGCCCGAAATGGAAATGTACCGTGAACTTCGTTTGCACCGAACACTTGGCCCCTCTTGCCCTGACCGCCGACCCCCCTTCGAGTCCTTTTTCCCAAGCTTAATCAAAAGCCACGTTCGTGTATGCGCCCGCGAAAGCCTTCTCTGTGAAACGGCACGGGCTGTCTCGCGGCTTTCATTGTGACTCCGAGAAACCCCATCAACCACCATTTGCCGGATATTTTTCGTGCCAGTCGTTCCGCAGATTACATCTTCCGGACATTCGGAAAATCGAAACGACAAGCGGCGAATTTCCGTATTTTTTGCCCGCTCCGCTTCGATCGGTCTTTGGTCACGAGCACGTGTATCTCCGTGATGCGTGTCCGTGTGTATTTGCACGAAGAAACGAGCGGAACAATTTATTCTCGTATTGTTTCCTGGCAGAAACGATTCACCGGATTCCCCACCGGAGACAAATGATCCCTGTTGGATCTGTCAGCGTTCGCGTGAAAACTACATCCAACACGATCATCATTCATCTCGCTGTTTGGATAAATCGCTTTTGTCGCTGGATCATCGAAAAGTTTCGTGGAGGAAAACAGCTGTCATCGACGTCGGAACACCCAACGATTTCTCTTTGATTTTTAACCGTGCTCCATATTCGAGGATCATTGACCTTCCTTACCGTGACCAAGTTTCTAATTGAAATTATATGTACGTTTTCTTTTTAAACAAGCTTTTATTTAAGTGGTGTTCTCACTTTAGACGCTAAAAAAAGTATATTGTCATGATTTTTTTTTATAGGTTTGCATTATAGATATTGATATAAAAGTTGTTACAATTAACAACTTTTATATCGATATCTATAATACAAACTTATTTTTAAAAATCACGAAAATACCCTTTTTCAGCGGCTAAAGTGAGAAAACCCCTTAATGTGCTAAAAAGTAGAAAATATTTTTTTTGCCGAGTCACCTATATGGGACTAAAAATAAAAGCTTGGGTCGCTCAACTTTTCAAATGTTTAATGAGTTCGATCAATTCAGTTTCATTAACCGCATTTAATTTGTCACAATGATAATTAGAGAAATTATTATCACACGTTTATACTCAGTTTCGGGATTTTCAATTAGAAATCTAAGGTTGTTTCACAGTAATTGAAATATAGTTGATATATTTAAATTACGGATTTATGTAAATTAAGGGGTTACCCCCACTTGCGATTTTGAAAAAATCGATTGTTTTTATTGCATTTTTTTGAAGTATAAGTATCTGAGAATATGTCCTGAAAATTTCAAGACGATCCGAACAAAATTGACTGAGATATGAGCGTTGAAAGAGAAGAATCCGTTGTGAAATTGAAACTTCAAACGCGTTTCTCTCAAAATGGCATTTCTGAAGTCGGTGACCAAGATTACTCGAACACTAATGAACCGATCTTCTTGAAATTTTGCAGGCTTATTTAGTACATGAAAATGTAGTCTTTAATCGTTCGATTTTTTTTCGAAAACAAATGGCCGTTTTATAGCCAAAAAACGGCCGTTTTTTTTCGTTAATATCGAACCATTAACGTTGACTGTCCGCCATTTTGTGAAAAATGAATATTTTTTAAAATCCTTCGATTAAAGACTAGTTTATACTTATATTTGACTAAATCCATCCGCATTTTTTTCAGATGATCCACTTCGCCGCAATGTTGGTCACCGCAAACCGTGTATATAAAAACATTATTTCATTGACGGCCATTTGCCACTAAACAATGTAATATTTTTCCATAAAAAAATTACTGAAAGTTCTTCAAGATGTGTTCTTTAAGATGGTATATTGATCGATTAAAAAAGTTTTGTAGTTTTCTTTAAAAAAATTCATGAAAAAGGCCTTTTTTGCGCTACAAGTGGGGGTAACGCCTTAAAGATTATATATCTAAATATTGAGTGCCCCAAGATTTTATTTATAGTCACTTAAAGGTGACTTGGTAAGCAACATATTTTCTACTTTTTAGTACATTCAATAAAAGCTTGTTTTTTTAAATATTTTTTTTACATATAAATTATTTTCTACTTTTTAGTCTTGAATTGATTTTACTAGTTAGTTGTAACTAGTAGTTTACTAGTTTACGACTTTGTACGTGAGGAACAGGGAATGCTCGTAAAAAATTAAAAAGACTGTAATTGGGATTGAACTACCGAATAATTGCTGCATATAAACTACGAATTTGCTTGTATGTGTTAGTGAGATTTTATATGGATGATTAGATATTGCTAATTTTACATGAAAAGTTGAAAATTTTATAGATATATTTTTTTTAAGTTCAATCATGCATTGTCACCTTTTAAATGCATGTTTGCAAAATTCCAAAGCTCTAAGTAGTCGGTAAGGGGGTGAAAAATCGAATTTCTGTTTCGAATCTCACAGAAAGTCAAGTTAAATAAAAGCTTATAAAAATGTAGGCTCGCGTAATTATTTCCATTGCCCCTCGTATTTGCCCTTCACTCGATAAAATCCAATAAAGCCCAAAACTATCAATAAATCGATCCCGGAATACGATTCGCCCCATTGCCAATGATCGTTTTTATTTCTACAATATTAACCCCCTCCCTCCACCGCAAAGCTTGGCCCTGAGAGGGTTTCGCGAGAGGGGTCCAACCCTCCCTTGGAAGGGAGACCAGCGATCCATCAGAGTGAAAGGGACAATATTTCGAAGTCTCGGGGACCAAGCCAGCCTGGGTTACAAATCATATAACGTTTATACATTGCACAGCACGCAGCGGCGCGTAGGCCAAAGCGGGCGGGCTTTCCGTCTCGGTCGTACTGAATCATTTTTACGACAGGCCTCTTTTCGTGGGACGTCGAGTACGACGAGGCGGTAACCAGAGAGGCGGAGAACCAAGCGCAACCGAAGGAATGAAAAATATAGAAGAAAGTCAGAAGAAAGAGCAACAGACGGCGATAGGGGGAGAAAGAGAAAGCTGGAAAAAGCCTGCCTAACCCTGGAACGTCATCACTGAAGCCGGCATGTCCCGTATGTACCTGACGCCGGTGCTGCTGCCTACCGTATGATGGTACCAAACTAAACTACGTCGAATAAGACATATATCTGTCTATACATATATGACATATATACATATATACATATATACATATATATATGTGTGTATATACAGAATGTCCCAGAACTGAATGCGTTCCCTGAAATGGGGGATTGGGGGGGGGGGGGGGGGGGGGGGGGGGTAATTCTGAGTCGATTGATATAAGCATGTGTGGGTCTCAAACCAACCCCTGAATTGTTATTAATTTTTCAAGCCGGGCCAATCAGGTGCGCCCGTACACCGGCTCATCGGGCGCACCTGATTGGCCCGTCTTTAAAAATTGATAATAATTCAGGGGTTGATCTGAGACCCACACATGCTTATATCAATCGACTCAGAATTACACCCCCGACCCCCCCTTTCAGAGAACACATTCAGTTCTGGGACACCCGGTATATACAGGGTGTCCTGTAATGAACAGATAATCCAGTAACTGTCGATAGAACCGATCATGTCCTACTACATGCTGGAATTTCAGTTTAGTAAAAGTCCCACGGTTTTCGATATAAATATCATCGGCTTTTGGTTTTTCGCATGCCATTTCTACAAATGATAACCTTTTTTCACCCGGTTTTTAGAAAAATACTCTTGCTTATTTGTTTTATCTAGAAAAGTCTTCTTTTTAACCTGAAATGTTGAGGCCTTATGCCACAGTAACGGGTATAAAATCATGTGCGAATTTAACCATTTTTTTCGTATGAAAAAGTGATTCACTCATAAAATTAATTACACATCTATTTAGTATGAATATCAAGCTATTAGAAAATATATTTTTTTTTTCGATGTACAAAATGGCTGACTACTCGAAACTTCTCGAAACAGCTTTTTTCCAATTGGCGTGACAAATAACTTCAACAATTTTCACTCGATTTACTTCAAATTTCAAAGTTGTGTTCCTAATTGCATTTCCCAGAGAAGTACGTACGGAATTTCTGATTAATTGAAAACTTTTAATTTTATGAGTCATTTATGAGCAGTTATAACGAAATTTTTCACTGAAAATTCATTTCTCAAGTTCAAATACCTACAACTTTTGAATAAAACAATATATTTAAAATTCCGTACGTACTTCTCTAGGTATTCTGATTTAGATTGACGAGAATTTTCGTTTTTTGTTCTAGGTAAAAAATTGTAAATGCTAAATGTCACGCTGCAGAGCGCTTAAAAAAATAACAAAAGAAATTATTAGTAGTCGGCCATTTTGTACCTCGAAAAAAAAATTCTAACAGCTTGATATTCATACTAAATAGATGTGTAATTAATTTTATGAGTGAATCACTTTTTCATACGAAAAAAAATTGTTACATTCGAACATGATTTCATACCCGTTACTGTGGCCTTACGCCTTTAGGAAACTTTATGAAAATGATCTTATGCGGAATTTTCATACAAATCAATTCGAACATCTGACTTTGATAGCCTGGGGTGCGAAAAAATGTACTACGCATATCGTGCCAATTACTTTATAAAGTTGTTAAGTTACTGTCGATTCATATCATTTTTAGAAATGGCATGCAAAAACCAAAAGCAGATGATTTTTTTCAAAAAGTAACATAAAGCCCAAAATCTCGAAAACCGTGGGACTTTTACAAAACTGAAATTCCAGTATTATAGTTGGACATGATCTGACCTATCGACAGTTGCAGGATTATCCATTCATAACAGGACACCCTGTGTATATATATGTGTATATACAATATATCCATATATATATATATATATATATATATATATATATATATATATATATATATATATATATATATATATATATATATATCGTTAGTCTTTCGCCTCGTGTTCTCGTATTTCCCTGTCCAATTATGTCCGCCTCGGAATAAAGGGAAAGACGGGTGACTTTCAATGCACAGTGCCTCTCGTGGAGAAACTAACCGGGTGAATGGAGGAATGAAGTAGAGAGAATGGAAAGGAGGCACTGCAAGCTCATTCTATCTCGGGAAGTCCTTTTTCATCTCCCTCTCTCTCTCTCTCTCTCTCTCTCTCTCTCTTTATCTTTCTATCACCCGTCCTCTCTTTGGCTGTCTTTCGTTAGTTCCAGCAACGTTGAAAGAACTTTGGCACGCTTTCACAAAATCAAGGCATTATTTTACTATCTCGGTTATTAACGAGAAGTCGAGATAATCGCGGGGGCGTAAGGGCGCGCGGGGGTGGATCTACAGGCGAATGGAAAACAGGCAAATGGTATTGGAAAATTGAGTCTCTCATGCAGGCTCTCTCATCGTTTGTGCTCGCCATGATGCGAGACGAATTTTCTCGTGTATACAGGGGTGTGTGTAGAGAAGGTAAGGGCGTATGCCCATCGCATCGGAGGAGAATGAAATTTCGAGTTTCGCCTAGTTCCGTTTTCCTGATTGAGAATTTTCCTGTAGAGCTCTCGTAGAGTTGGTGAATTTAATCGGGCCCTTGATAACGCGGCTACCAGAAGTACCCACGAAGAATAAGGGTTGACGAGGAAGAGAATCTGTTGCCGGTTGGAAACGTGAATCCAATTAAAAGATTTTGCAGTGGCTCGACGCGTTGGAGGCTGTTCCGAACTCGATGCTCTTATTTTCTTTTGTTGATGCCGCAGAGACTTGATGGGATAGGATATCGTTTGGCAATTTTCCGCGGGAAAATCCTCGCGCGCAACAATCTCTGCTTCGTTGCAATGTTCTCTAGGACAAACCGCAGAATGATTTCGTTCACTAGACAGGATTTGTCCCGGGGAAAGTTCATCAGATGAGCTTCTTCGAATTTCCACTTTACATCGTGCAATGAGAGAAAAGTCCATGGTGTTTACAAAAACGCCCAGGGTAAAAGAGGGGGTCGTAAAATACCATATAGTTTATCGTCACCGCAACCATAATATGGTTTAAACAACTATTGGGATATTGAAGATTAATGCTTTATTTTTTTTTAATGACTCCTGATGCTTTCAAATGTTTCGAAACTGTTGTGTGATCATCTCCTAAAGATTCTGCAAGTTCAGGTAGCGTCTGACATCAGTCTTCATGAAAGTAATGCCTCCAATGCAACATATCAAAATAATTATTTTGGAAGCGTCTAAACCAATCTCTGCATGTTGTTCCCAACAGAGCATGGTCGCCGTAAATGCCACCGAGAATTCGGTTCAGCTCCAGATTTTTTTTTGAATTTCGGAGTGCAGTAAAATTCCCCACAAATATTCTTTTTTTTACACGAAATTTAACATGTTTAACAGTGTGCAAGAAAAAGTTGGTTACATTTAGGCGAAATGACATACACTGAATTTTAAGCTTGCTTGTAGTACTTCTTTATAGCTGCGTTGCCATCTTAAGGGGCTAGAACAGTGTGACACTTAAAAAAAATCGATTTATTTTTGCCTTTTTCGACAGTTTCTACTTTCAAGAATATCCTGTACAAAAATCAAGGCCGTATCTCTAATAATTTTATCTTGCAAAAATTGATAGTTAAATCTTTAAACGCGTTTTTCTCGAAATGGGATTTTTCAAATTTGCTGACATTGCAACTCAAAGAGCAATTATCCGATTGACTTTAAATTTGAACTGAGTACTCTTGAATATATTTACTCTACAATGACGTAGGATATTTCTGATTGGATGAAAATTGACGATTTGGCATTGAAAAAAAAACGACCATTTTATAGGCAAGAAAACACTTTTTTTCATAACTACGTCATTTTGTTAGATTTTGATATTTTTCGAAAATCTTACGTCATTGTACAGGAAATACCTTCCAGTTTAACAACATTTTTTCCTCTTTCGGTTTCAGCTACTCAATCGACAGGAATCATGTCAGCAGTGGAGGAACTTTTTTTTGCGCTTCCGAAGGCATAAGTCGCTTGGATCTCAATATTTTTCTATGAAAAAATTATGTAATATAGGTCAAATATAGACAAATATATTCTTCATTTTCCGAAACATTTAATTGAGTGCTCTTCTTCCAACAAATTCCCGAAAATCACCCAAATTTTCAGCGTTCACACTGGTATAGCCCCTTAAACTACACGCACGCAGTACGTGATAACGCCATCTGCTGGAAAACAGCGACAACGTATTCAACGTCCTGATACAAGGGAGAGTATGTTTAAAAATGCGATTTGGGTGGCGTGTTTGACTATCCATTATCCCCGAAATTAATTATCGTAAGACTCGACAATATAGAGATGGTTAATTCAGTGATATCACAAAATCGGCGCATTAATACCAATGTTGTATGCTGTAGGTTAGGTTTTGTTCACGTCAAACTTCGACTATTATATTCAAGTTTGGTAAATTCATATGGTTAACATTAACGTTTGTCGAGTATAATTTGTAAGAAGACGTTATGAAAAGTTACTAGTTGAAAAAAATTATGGCAATGTTAGCTCATAGTGAAGACGTAAATCATTTGCAGATGCAGCAATCACGGCTTACAAGGAAAGGTTGCGAGGTCAGTCCCTCCGATTTCGATGAAATTTGGCGTGCTTGTTGAATGGGTAAAAATAGGCGACACGTATTTTTTTTATATCTGCGGAACCCGATTTTTAAGGGATCAAACGCACCCTCGAAAATTGGGGTGTGTTTCGTTTTTCGTCGATAACGTTATAAAGGTACGAGATATGAAAACATTCAAATTGCAACAATGTTTATTTTTCCGTGTACTGTACATTGGTCATGAGAACGATAACGTTATCGACGAAAAACGAAAAACACCCCTACTTTCGAGGGTGCGTTTCACCCCTTAAAAATCGGGTTCCGCAGATATGAAAAAATACCTGCTGCCTATTTTTACCCATTCTACAAGCATGCCAAATTTCGTTGAAATCGGAGAGATCGATCTCGCAACCTTTCCGTGTTAGTAGTTTTAAGAACTACGCGTGTGTCACGAACTGTTACATAGTGAGTTTGTTGGATTGCAAAAATAGGATTTCAGTTTACCACTTCTTCTTGTAGTTCACCTTCTGTTCCTGTCGGACACACATTACTATGGATTTAGCAGGTCGTATCATATAACATGGTATAAGTCACTATTATATAGTACAAAACTATTGCGAAGCGCCAAAAATCCATCTAAGCGGTATCTTATATTATCAAAAAAAAAAAGATCTGTGCAAAATTTCATGTAATTCGGAAGTACATCCGGAATGACTTTTATCTGTTATGCCGTATCTGCAATCAAGATGCCACGAGCACTCGAAAGCGTAGTAGTCGCGTGCGTAGCATGGGCAGAAGACAGACAGGTAGTTTGTAGGTTCGATTCCATGTGTAGGCGAAACATTTTGCGCGAAAAAAATCATTACAGGATGTCAGGGAGTGACGAACTATAATAAAAAATCATTTTGGTAGAACTCTGAGTTGAGTATTTTATTTTATTTTGGATTTCGAAAATATTCTATGCATTTAGTAGACGGGTATGCCTTGAGCCAACACGCGTGCAGTGTATAAAAAATACCGAATAAAACATTGAACATGCATATAGCACGTTGTATCTTAAGGGGTTACCCCCACTTGCGATTTAGAAAAAATCGATTTTTTTTATTGCATTTTTTTGAAGTATAAGTATCTGAGAATATGTCCTGAAAATTTCAAGTCGATCCGAACAAAATTGACTGAGATATGAGCGTTGAAAGAGAAGAATCCGTTGTGAAATTGAAACTTTAAACGCGTTTTTCTCAAAATGGCATTTCTGAAGTCGGTGACCAAGATTACTCGAACACTAATGAACCGATCTTCTTGAAATTTTGCAGGCTTATTTAATACATAAAAATGTAGTCTTCAATCGTTCGATTTTTTTCGTTCAAATCGAACCATTAACTTTGACTGTCCGCCATTTTGTGAAAAATGAATATTTTTTAAAATTCTTCGATTAAAGACTAGTTTATACTTATATTTGACTAAATCCATCCGCATTTTTTTTTTCAGATGATCCACTTCGCCGCAATGTTGGTCACCGCAAACCGTGTATATAAAAACATTATTTCATTGACGGCCATTTGCCACTAAACAATGTAATATTTTTCAATAAAAAAATTACTGAAAGTTCTTAAAGATGTGTTCTTTAAGGTGGTATATTGATCGATTAAAAAAGTTTTGTAGTTTTCTTTAAAAAAATTCATGAAAAAGGCCTTTTTTGCGCTACAAGTGGGGGTAACGCCTTAAAATATGGTACAAATGACTATAAACATAGTTGCAAATCACAAGCAACATTTCTAATCAATGTATATATATTTTAGTACTGTTTACTATTAGGATCTTGGGGGAGTACATTTTTGATAGTGTCAGGGAATATCCATATTATGAAAATCCACTATAGTATATCGCATTGAACAATCAACGTATGCTTGTAAGATTAGTGGTTGAGGTTAACATGTGTGCATAATTTATGCAGCTGCTAAAATATCAACAAGCAATAGTCTACTTTTGGCAGTAGATATGGCTATGAAATATTATTGTCTCTCAGGGACAACAATATTTCATAGGTATATCTAATAATAATGATAATAATAAATATGAAATATTAAATAGCAATATATTACTATATTATAATATAGTAATATTGTATACTTCTATATTATGATATAGTAGTATACATATATTACTATATTAATATAATCTAGGGTAAGTATACGAAAGCGGGGCTCCTGCCAGAATCAGGCTAATTTTGGTTTCGGTTTGTTCGGGTTAACAAACAAACCCAAGCAAAATTAACAATCATTAACCTGATTCAAGCAGGAGCCCCACTTCCGAATGTTTACCTACTACAGTAATATTATACATAATCTTGTATATTATTATATCATAATATAGTCAAATAATATATAATATAAAAAATTGTTAAAATATGGTTGAAAACACTATACATGTCTCTCAGTGTACTTGCGATAGATCAGTGATTCAAATTTTTCAAATTCGTATGAATATCGTTGCAATCGCTGCACAATACTCGGTCGCGACGCAATGCCGCACGAAAATTTACGGAATTTTTGTTACGCCTGATAGCTGCGACGTCTCCCACCCCGCAAATCTCTTTGATACTTTTCCCCCGACTTGTATGTATGTATTCGACGCTCACTTTGCGGCTGCTGGAGAGAGGACTGAATTGACGCGCGAGCGGTACGAGAGCCCGCGGTAGATATAAAACACTTTGAAGATTCCGAGCGGTTCCCGAGCGACTGGCGTAGTGCGGAAAAAAAGAGATTCACCAAACGAAACTGCTGTGCAGTATAAAGAATCGCGAAGTTCATTTCACGGCGAGAAGTGTCGCCGGAATCATTGTGCTATTCATGCGACGATATTTATTCATACGAATTCCTTGCTTCGTCTCCGCGTGGGTGATTTTAATGGAAATTTTTACGACGTTATTGAATAAACGTCACGGTATCGTGGGCTCTTTACTCGCGACTTTATTTTGGAGCTGGTATTGTCGGGATTTTTTGGAATTGTGTAAAATTTAAGTCTGCTGGATTCTGAGCTTTTTTTGATGATGGAGATAATAACGATTGAAGCATTGATTAAGGGGTAAGGCCACTGTAAAAATTTCAAAAAATCGATGATTTCCTGCTTGAGCAGGACGTTAATTTGGAAGGCCAATTGTGTGGCGCAGGCATCGCTGACTGAAGATATATAAAATTCATCAATGATTTTTCCGTACCGAAAACTTTAAGGTAGTTCCTCTGCGAAAATCTCAACCAAAAGTTTACATACCATGTTCATGTTTAAAAGATTGATAATTGGTTTAATTAGTAATAAATAAAATTAAAAACTACGCAATATTGACTCGGTACTAGTAGATAATACGATGGATATCATTTATTGCCGTAAAATATATTTTATATTGTGTTTTTGATCTACCATTGCCAGTAAACTTTTTGCCGGGACTGTCCAGGCTTTGCCCCAATTGTTTTTTTCCAGGCTTTGCCAGGCTTTGCACCAAAATTGTGAGGGCTTTTCATGGTTATATCTTGGAAACTAGATGGTGAATCATTCTCATTTTTTTTTCACATTATTCGTGATATCTTACTCTAACTTATCCTCGTTTTTTATCAATTTTTTAATTTTAGTTTTGACGGTAAAATTAATGACGCTCTGTTTGCCAATCATAACGCATTTGTTGCGTGTAAACCACGCCAACTTTAAGTGTAAATATCTCAGGTTTGGGGTGGTCAAACTTATTCAAATTGCACAGATGTTTGGATAATGTGTTGAATAACATATATGTCAAATTTCAACTATTTCTTAATTCAACTCTTCTGTAGAGGTACTACCTTAAACGCGTTTTTCTCGAAACTATATTTTTCGAGTCGGCCGGACTCATAACTCGAACACATCTTGACCGATTGACTTGAAATTTTAACTGTATATTCACAATTACATTCTGCATAGAAGTACGTAAGATTTTCTCGATACATCACATAGTTTTTTTTTTATAAACAATTTTCGGACGATGTTTTTTTGAGAATGTCGAGCTTTTATTTAAAAAACGCGCTGTTTTTGCAAAAATCGATATATCGAAAAAAGCCTACGTACTTCTGTAGCTATTCACACGTAAAATCGAAAAGAAAATTTCATTCACTGTAAATTAAAAATTGCAGGTGCCGTTGGTCCGGCGATGAAAAAAAGCTTTGTCGAAGAAAAGCTGTGCAGCCGCCATTTTGTTTTATATTACTTTGAAAAAAAAGGTTATACAGTTTATGATATGTATATTAAGGACCTTTTTCAGAATTTTGATTTATTCCATTGTCACGCTAAAAAAAATTCCCAAAATATACTTATTTTTTTCCCCGTTACAGTGTCCTTGCCCCTTAATACGCGTGCAGAAATTCGTTAGGGAGTTTCTGGATCCTACCACATATTTTATATTTCCCTGAGGGAACAATAATATTTTATAGCGATGGTTATTGCCAAAAGTATAGTACTGCTTATTGATATTTTAGCAGTTGAACGAATTGTGCACATATGTTGACCGCAACCACCAATCTCACAAACATACGTTTATTGTTCAATGCTATATAGTATAGTAGGTTTTCATAAAATCGATATTCCCTGATACTATCAAATATTCATTTCCCCAAAATTCTAATAGTGAACTGAAATTGATTAAAAATTTTGCCTGTGATTTGCGACGATGTTTATAGTGTTTTGTACCATATTATAACACGAGACCTGCTATATGCGTGTTTGGTGTGTGATTCAAGTGTTGGTACAAGGCTCGATTACCTGTGCCGAAATCGAGAGAGCAATATTCAAACGCACCTAATTGTGCGCAATTAATAATCAACGTTCAATCAACTCTCCGTGACGACCCTTTTTTCATTGAAAAAGAAGCTGTTTCCCGATGAGCCAATGGGTCAATATGAAAACGGAATTATTGCAAAAAAATCTGGCTGAGGGAAATACCCGTGCAGAAATTGTAGGGACCCAATTGGATTTCCATAATTGTACCTACTTCCTTATAGGGATCCAATGAGTCATCATGTTGGATCCACATACTACAACGTCACGCTCGTACGAATCCAATTTGAGTCCTAAAAGATTCCCACATTATCGAATAGAATCCGATACGATTCTTGATGGATCCCATCGCATTCTGTACGTTGAATTTTCGAAACAATATACATTATACAGGGTGTCCTGTTGTGAATGGATAATCTTGCAACTGTCGATAGGTCAGATCATGCCGTACCAAATGCTGCACTGAAAAAAAATTCGTTCATCCATCCAAAATTTAGGTGGGTTTACAAAATGTATCCTTAAATACGTTCAACTTGATTTTCGATTAGCATAACAAAATAGTATAGTTGGTGGTAAAATAGTATAGTGGTGTGAACTGTAGCTTATTTAGCATGTCTGAGCAACTGTTAAAACAACAAAATTTCGAGACAACAAAATGCATTTTGCACGTACAACGATTCTTTTTTCTCAGTGTGAAATTTCAGTTTAGTAAAAGTCCCACAGTTTTCGAGATTTTGGGCTTTATGTTATTTTATGAAAAAAAATCATCTGCTTTAAGTTTTTCGCATGTCATTTCTAGAAATGACAACTTTTTTTGACCGGGTTTTTTTTCGATACTCTTGGTTATTTGTTTTATCTAGAAAAGTCTTCTTTTTAACCTTGAATGTTAAGGAAACTGTATGAAAAAAGATCTTGTGCAGAATTTCCATACAAACCAATTCAAACATCTGACTTTGATATCATTCTACATATCATTTGTAGAAATGTCATGCGAAAAAACTATGAGCAGATTGTTTTTTTTCAAAAAATAACATAAAGCCCAAAATCTCGAAAACTGTGAGACTTTGACTAAACTGAAATTCCAGCATATAGTATGGCATGCTCTGACCTATCGACAGTTGCAGGGTTATTCATTCATAAAAGGACACCCTGTATAATATATTGTTTCGAAAATCCAACGAACAGAAGGCGATGGGATCCATCAAGAATCGTATCGGAATCTATTCGATAATGTGGGAATCTTTTTGAATTCAAATTGGATTCGTACGAGCGTGACGTTGTAGGGGGCCGGGTTGAAATTCCGAACTCTGAATGCTCCGACGGTTAAAAATTCCGAATTTTCGTGTTTCGAAATTCAAGATGGGGCCCGGTTGAAATTCCGAACTTTGAATGGTCAGACCGCTCAAAACTCCGGAAGAATATTACACGAAAGACCAAAACTCGGAAAATCTTAAAACCGTCAAAATAATTCAGCTATGGAAATTTGAAAAGTTTCAAAATTTTCAATAAATCGACGAATTATTTCAAGAATATTTTTTTATTTATTTAGAAGCGATTTTCCGTCAATTTTGAAATTTGTCTAGACAATGTTATACGTTCTACATCATTTACAGTCAACTGTGTAGACTTTCGCTGGCATGATCTTGACATGAGGGCCGGGTTGAAATTCTGAACTTTGAATGCGCTGACGGTTTAAAATTCCTAATTTTAATGTTCCGAAATGACAAGGTTCGTCAAGATTATGCCAGCGAAAGTCTACACAGTTGACTGTGAATGATGTAGAACGTATAACATTGTCTAGACAAATTTCAAAATTGACGTAAAATCACTTCTCAGTAAAAAAAATTCTTGAAAAAACTCATCGTTTTATTGAAAATTTTGAAACTTTTAAAACTTCCATAGCCAAATTATTTTGACGGTGTTTAGATTTTCGGAGTTTTGATCTTTCGTGTGAAATTCTTTCGGAGTTTTGATCTTTCGGGGTAGTATATTTTCGGAGTTTTGAGCGTTCTGATCATTCAAAGTTCGGAATTTCAACCCGGCCCCCCTTCCCAGGTAGGAAATTAAAAGGCTGACGATGGAAACAAGCTTGTGCGAGCCTTGTTTCACCGAGCCTGAGTGAGACAGACCTGGCCCAGGTTTCATTGCATCGTTTGGAGCAGCCTGGAACCAAGACTGGCTGCTTAGCCTAAACTCAGGGTTATTTCAAGCTTCATTCAGCCGGTGAATTTTGAGGCTGAAAAATCAAGGCTGGATGCAGGCTTGTTTCAGGTTGTGATAAAATAAAATAAGTTTAAAATAATCTTTTTTCTGTACTTTTATGAAAAAAAAATTTAGCAAAAAATTTTTCGGGTGCGAAGGCACGAAAAACGAAAGCGAAGGAGGCAGCTCAGAACATTTAAACATATGCTCTTATCGATATTTATGAGGTACACAAAAAAGTGTATACGAAAATAAAAGTACGCAATAAAATAAAGTATTGTTTTTTTTAAATATTTGTTATATATATTTTGTAACAAATAATATAACAAATAATAAATATATATAACAAATCAAATGAATTCTTTACAAATTTATTAAATTTACCCCAATGTAGAATATGGAAAACTAAAAACAGGCCTCATATAGCCTCGGGAAGAGTTTGGGAAAAGCCTGGTCATAAGTGCTCGTGAAGGCTTCATTAAGGCTCGTTTTGAGCCTTGTTGTTTCGTCGTTTCAGGCTTAGTACAGGCTTTTCTACCAGCCTTTGGTCAAGCCTGTGTGCAAGAGCCTGAAACCGCGTTATCATTCAGAGGTTCAGCTAGGCCTGAAATCAGGCTGGTGCTCAGCCTGAATTAAAAAATGTGAGCCTTGTTTCAGAGCTTGGCGAGCCCTTTTTTCATCGTCAATTCCTACCTGGGTTGTAGTATGTGAATCCAATGCGACCCATTGGATCCCTATAAGGAAGTAGGTACAAGTATAGAAATCCAATTCGATCCCTACAATTTCTGCACGGGTATTTCCATCAGTCAGAAGTTTTTGCAATCATTCCGTTTTCATATTGAACCATTGGCTCATCGGGAAACAGCTTCTTTTTCACTGAAAAAAGGGTCGTCACAGAGAGTTGATTGAACGTTGATTATTGATTGCGCGCAATTAGGTGCGTTTGAATATTGCTCTCGTGATTTCGGCACAGGTAATCGGGCATTGAATGATCAGCGCAATCCCTCCCTTATGATGGAAAAAAGCACGTTCCAGCGTCAATGACCCAACCATCGCCCACGGGCCTTACATTTCATCGAAAAACCTCTTTTCCTCCTGCACCAACAAATTGATTGACGAATGCTTTGGCTTTTCGAACAGCTTTAAAAAAAGCGATATTGGAAACGGCGATGAAATTTCTCATCAGGTTCGGAGTTGGCAATCGGACGCAATACCAGCACATCGACTCCAATTAATTTCCATACGTTCCATCGAGCCGAAATGCATCCACATAGAGCGGAAGGAGCATTAAAAAAAAGGTTATTCCAGTATCCGTGATTTTCCTGTGTACTTTTCCGCGCATTTCGAGCGTGCAGAGTTTTGTCACCCGAACGTGACAAAAAATAAAGTCCGAAACGCGTAAAATACACATCGAGTTTGAATTCTTGATGCGCATTCGGAAGGGCGATTCGACACGCTTCGTTTTTGCCATCGTTCTTCATCGTATAGTTCAGCAATCCGCGCGCGGGCCGTAATCGAAGTAACGTGCAAACTCGGCTGGACGAAAGCGCAGCTTGCAAGCGAGTCACCGGATTGCGAGCGCAGTACGTTAATACAAAATCCGTAGCGTCGATAAATCGAGTATCGTTTCATTCAAATCATCGAGCTGACAGATCCTCGATAAGCCATTGTCAATTACCCTGTATCAATTTAACTCTCCGCGGCAGCTGTGACTTCATTTTTTTTTGTTTCGTGATTGACGTACGTTTGGGAATCAGGCTGGGTGCATCAGGGAAAAAACGAATGAGAGACTCTTCGCGCAGGTTGTCTCTCGCTCGCTCGTGTATCTCTATCGCGTAACCAATGGTCTGGCAATGAACGCCCATTCCCGGCTCGCGAAAAGAGGATTTATATAAAAAATAAAATTGATAAAAAAAACACGAAAAATAAACGAGAAAACGTGGAGGGACCTTGCAATTGACACGACGGGCCATTCGTACTTCAAACGTATGACGATACACGTGCGTTTGAGGAGTCCGTAGCAGACCTCTATTTGTACAACGTTCGGTGTCCAAATTTCTTTCTACACGTCTGTTCGTTCTTCCCATCCTCGCTGGTACAAATATGTGTACATTGGGGTACATTGGGGTACATATGGGTACATTGGGAATACGGATCGGAGAGCTTGAATCTTCCTTTTTTTGACAAATATTTTTACAATGTTAACCTTAAGGGGCTATACCAGTGTGACACAAAAAAATCGATTTTTTTGCCTCTTTCGACAGTTTATACTTTCAAGAATGTCATTTTCATTTATATCGTTTGTATCAATGTAATTTTATTTTGCAAACATCGATAGTTAAATCTTTAAACGCGTTTTTCTGGAAATTAGATTTTTCAAATTTGCTGACATTGTAACTCAAAGAGCAATTATCCGATTGACTTGAAATTTGAACTGAATACTCTTGAATACAGTGACTCTACAGTGACGTAGGATATTTTTGATTGGATACAAATTGACGATTTGGCATTGAAAAAAACGACCACTTTATGGGCAAGAAAATGGACTTTTTTTTCATAACTACGCCATTTTGTGAGATTTTGATATTTTTCGAAAATCCTACGTCATTGTACAGGAAAGACCTTCCAGTTTAACGACATTTTTTCCTTTTTCGGTTTCAGCTACTCAATCGGCCGGAATCATGTCAGCAGTGGAGGAACTTTTTTTGGCGCCTCCGAAGGCAGCGCATAAGTCGCATGGATCGCAATATTTTTCTATGGAAAAATTATGCAATATAGGTTAAACATAGCCAAATATATTCTTAATTTTCCGAAACATTTAATTGAGTACTTTTCTTCCAAAAAATTCCCGAAAATCATTCAAATTTGGTATAGCCCCTTAAGGCGGGACACCACTGTGACGGGTGAGAAAATCGATTTTTTTAAAATTTTGTCAAAGTTTACATATTCGAGAATATGTAAAAAAAGTTCCAACTAAAAAATTGAAAATCGATATGTAACAAAAAGTTCAAGCTAAAATATTGAGCCAAATATATTCTTAATTTTTCGAAACATTTAATTGAGTACTTTTCTTCCAAAAAATTCCCGAAAATCACTCAAATTTGGTATAGCCCCTTAAGGCGGGACACCACTTTGACGGGAAAAAAATCGATGTTTTAAAAATTTTGTCAAGGTTTACATATTCGAGAATATGTAAAAAAAAGTTCAAGCTAAAATATTGAAAATCGACCAATTTGGTGAGAGCAGGTGGAATAACGATTTAGTTATAGTGAAACTTTTAATCGCGTTTTTCTCGAAACGACTTTTCTCGACCTGGCCGGAATCATAACGATTTTCAATTTAAAAAGAAAAAAAAAACACAATATCCGTAACTGCAGTAGCTATCGTTGTACCGAGCTGTTATTTTTTTCAATTTAGCATTTTTTATGCCCCCGAATGAGAGCAAAAATTTTGGAAAAATTACACTTTTTTAACACCCGCAATTTTGGGAAATTTGATTTTTTTGAAAGTCGGCTACTTACAAGGAAAACTACATTTATATAGAATATCAAATTTTTTTTATTCTAATTTTTCAGACCAACCGTTGTCGAGTTATCGATTCGGCCGTTGGACCACATTTTCATACAGACGCTTTGTCTTATTATATATTTTTTTATTTTATTAAATATTATTTTGTTTATATTTATATTTTATATGTATTTTTATTTTATTTCATTTTATTATATATTATTATTATATATTTAATTATACCTCAATAAAATGGTCGATTTTTTATTTATATTAAATAGAATTTTACTCGAATTAAGTTTAATGTATGCTTAATAACATATCGTTTTCCAAATCCCAAATGAATAATCCAGAATACAGAACAAAAAAAATGGGAAAAAAACTACTTTTTCTCGGCCCATCACAGTCCTCCCTTAATTTAGTATTTTTTAAGACCCCAAATATAAGTAAAAATTTTGCCATCATTACCTCTTTTTTTAACACCCGCCATTTAGTAGAATTTGTTTTTTTTTTTCGAAAAATGGCTACGTACAATTAAAACTATATTTATATATGAGGAGTACAACTTTGCAGTGACCGTTTTACTTAGAGAGCCACTGCGGCCGAAGTAGTGGCCCTAGCTCAATAAAAAAGTGGCATTTCAAACTAGAGGCTCTGCCAATGTAAACAATTTAAAAAAGCTAACGGATACGTGTATGCATTATAAAGTTATAGGCACTCAAACATGGCAACCTACGAACCGAATTCTCAGCATTTGCGGGAGGTTATGATTTACTTCTTCAACATCAAGAAATCTGCGGCTGAGGCCCACCGTTTGCTTGTAGATGCTTACGGGGAGGATTCTATTAGTGAGAAAACGTGTCGGCAGTGGTTTCAACGCTTCAAAAGTGGAGATTTTGAGGTCGAGAACAAGCATGGTGGCGGAAGGCAGAAAGTTTTTGAAGACGCAGAATTGGAGACCTTGCTGGACCAGGATTCGTGCCAAACTCAAGAGAAACTCGCCGAGACGTTAGGAGTAACCCAGCAAGCACTTTCAAAACGTCTCCGGGATATGGGTATGATCCAAAAGCAAGGAAACTGGGTCCCGCATGAGTTGAAGCCGAGAGACATCGAGCGACGATTTTTCACCTGTGAACAACTGCTCCAAAGACAACAAAGGAAGGGATTTTTGCACCGGATTGTGACTGGAGATGAAAAGTGGGTTCACTACGATAATCCTAAACGCCGAAAATCATGGGGACTGCCTGGTCATATTCCGTCATCGACGCCCAAACCGAATATTCACGGATCCAAAGTGATGCTGTGTATCTGGTGGGACCAGCTGGGCGTTGTGTACTATGAGCTTCTCAAACCATCCGAAACCATCACAGGGGAACTCTACCGACGTCAGTTGATGCGCTTGAGTAAGGCACTCAAAGAGAAACGGCCACAATTCAACGAAAGACATGACAAGGTGATACTGCAGCATGACAATGCCCGACCCCATGTTGCAAATGTCGTGAAAAAGTACTTGGAAACGCTGAAATGGGAGGTTTTATCCCACCCGCCGTACTCTCCAGACATTGCCCCTTCCGACTATCACTTGTTCTGGTCAATGGCACACGATTTGGCTTACCAGCACTTCGGTACTTACGAAGAAGTCAAAAATTGGGTCGATTCCTGGATTGCCTCCAAGGACCAAGACTTTTATCGACGCGGGATTCGAATGCTACCTGAAAGATGGGCCGAGGTCGTAGCTAGCGACGGGCAGTACTTTGATTAAAAAATATGTAGCCACTTTTTTATAATAAAGCCTTAAACTTTTGAAAAAAAAACGGTCACTGCAAAGTTGTACTCCTTATAGATTATAAAACTTTTTTTTGTATTTCTCAGACCAACCGTGGTTGAGTTATCAATCCGGTCGCTGGACCACATTTTCATACAGAGGCTCCATTATACCTCAACAACGTGGTTGATTTTTAATTTTTTTAAATAAAATTTTACATGAAGTAAGTTCAATGTGTGCTCAATAACATACCTTTTTCCCAAATCCGAAAAAAACAATATAGAAGATAAATGTTTTTCAAAAAACGACCTTTTTTGCAGCCCTTTATAGTCCTCCCTTAAATGAAGTTAAATGAAGAAAAAAAAAACAGCGGAGATAATCATTTTACAGTCCTGGCGCCTCACTTACCCGAATAACAATTACAATAAAAATAAAAAACTAGTGACAAAAATAATTTTTCATTACGTCGACTTACCCGAATCAAAGGTGATCTCGCTCACCATGATCCACCTGAGTGAAAAGTGCAATCTCAGCTTCACGAATTTTCCGACTCTGTGATGAAGCTTTATGGTGATGTTTCGCGAAGACTCGAATAGCTTGTCCTCCATGTAATTGTAAGTTATCGGATCGCCGGTGTAATATTTTCCACCGATGCTGAAGAGTATGTCCGCCTGGGAGAAAACCTAAGAGTGAATCAGCAGAGAAGCACGAAAAGAATTAGTACCGAAGAAACGTAATAAAAACGTTTAACAATTTTATACGACGGGTTCATCCTGGCTGCATAATATATCGTCGGTTTCGATCGACACTTTGATTTGTGGAAATCTCCCGATTCGTTTTCTCGCGGTGGCGAATGGAAAGAAATGGAAATCGTTGAATTTCCATCGTCGCGCTGAGCCCCGATGGAAAAGAAAAGAAGCGTCGGGAGAAGAAGATGAAGAGCGAGGGAAGGACGACTACGAGAAATGTAAAAAAAAGTTTAATATGCCTCTAAAGTTCGATAGAGTATGTGATCCGGTTATAAATCTACTCTCGGTGTTATCCGAATCCGTCCATTGGCAGTCATTCTTTCTGTTTCTTTTTTCCTTCTCTCTCTCTCTCTCTCTCTCTCTCTCTCTCTCTCTCTCTCTCTCTCTCTCTTTCTCTCCCTCTCTCTCTTTCTCTCTCTCTCTCTCTCTCTCTCTCTCTGTCTCTATCACATATTAGCTTCTTGCAGACGCCCGCACGTTTTCATGCCAGAGATACTATATTCGCCCAAGGATTTCTTTTGATACGGTGCTTCACACGAGAGCAGTCTATTTCTCATTCTTTTTTCAGGCAGGTGTAAGAGAGATACTAGTCTCTCTCTCTCTCTCTCTCTCTCTCTCTCTCTCTCTCTCTCTCTCTCTCTCTCTCTCTCTCTCTCTCTCTCTCTCTCCCCCTCCCGCACCTCGCTCTTTCTCCCTGTACTCACTACATGCATCGTACGTTCACGTCACGCAGCTTGATGCACGTCTGCATCTCTCCGACTGTACAGCTGGAAGAGACCACATTATTCGTTCGCGCTTTTATATACCGAGCTTTTATATTTAAATGTATACACATAGAAGAACGTGCGTTGCGGTTCGCAAAGTACGCTTCTGTTGGTAATGTACTCACGAAACGCGAGATTAAACAGAGCGCTTGAGAGAGATATTCGTCATCGATAAAGCGCCCGCGGTCTGAACGATTGATTCTTCGCAATCGGACGAGGGTGCGTGAGTCTATGGAACACGAACTCTCGAGGATCGGACTCTTTGCGTGCAAAAGAAAGTGTGGAGAAATATTGTGGCGATTGAGATTAAGGATTTACGGGAGCTACGAATCCAAGCAAAGGGAGCCGAAATGAAAAATTGTCTGATGTGTGCTCGAGATGTTGAGTAGAATCAGGCCCAAGTGGCTTAGTGTGTAAACCTAGCCTCGAACTTCCAGTTGACCTGTGAATTTTATTATTCGACTTCATCAGGGCAATATTCTTGAAGTAAATATAGAACCTCTTATCCCGCCGCAATTTATGAGGCGCTCAATTTTTTGTAGCGTCAGTTTGGTAAGGATGTATGGGAGAGTCAAACGAGAAATCAAGTAGAACAAATCATTAACTACAGTACGTTAGAATTCATTAATTAAGTTACAATTAATTGAGTTGCAATTAATTGAATTGCAATTAATTAAGCTACAATTAATTAGGTTGTAATTAATTAATCTGCATTTATACTCACTTCGATACGTTAGAATTAATTATATTTAATTGATTGGGGTAAAATTAACAAAAGTACTTTACTACGAATCGCAGTCTTTAAAAATCGATTACAATTAATTGATGGTCACACCTAATTAAGGGGTTAGGCCACGCTAGAATTTTCAAAAAATCAATTTTTTTTTCATCAACCAGAAAAGTAATGCAAGAACAGGACGATAATTTGGAAGACCAATTGTATGGTGCAGTCATCGCAGATTAAAGGTATTGCAAAATTATTCATGATTTTCTACTACTCAAATCTTCAAACGCGTTTATCTTAAAACTGCATTTTTTCAGTTGGCCGGAAATATAACGCCGACAATTTTCAACCGATTCACTTGAAATGTTGAATATATCTTGAAAAATACATTGTCTGTGGAAGTACGTAGGAGTTCTTTTATATTGCATAGTTAATTTGTTATTAACAATTATCTGACGATTTTTTAGGCAACTTTTTCACTTTCCACTTTAGAAGTGCGCCATTTGGCCAAAAATCAATATCTCGAAAAAAATCCTACGTACCTCTATAGCATTTATTATATATAATCGAAAAAAATTCATTGTCTCATTATAATTAAAAAATTACAGGAGCTGTTTGTCCGGCCGTGGACCTTGGAAAAACGGAGACGTCATCGCAAAAACGCTGCACAGCCGCCATTTTGAAATTAATCGCTTCAAAAAAATTATTGTATACAGTCACTGATATGTATGATAAACACCCTTTTTGCAATCTCGATTTATTTTGTAGTTTTTCTGGTAAAAAAAACCCAAAAAGCCAATTTGCGTCGGCCTCTAGAGTGGCCTAAGGCCCTAAGCTATTTCATTACTAACTTCAGTACGATACAATCAATTAGGAATTAAGTTACAAGTAATTAAGCTACTTTAGTACCAACTTCAGTACGTTACAATTAATAACACGACGATTGTGTAGCGAATGATTATGAAATTTTCCAAAACGTTTCTTGTACACAAAATCAACCCCACGCAAAATCTGAAACATTCTGCACAATTTTTTCAATGTCCATTTTTCTTATCACATCCAAGAGCCCCATAAGAGTCCCATAAAAGCAACGCCCCATAAGAACGCGTGCAAAACTACTGCAAATCAAAAGTCTCATAATTCTTCAACCGGTTGATGAATACGAAGCAAAAATGCACCCAATTTAGATCGGCATGATAGCGCTAAGACCATACACCCTTAAGATTCTTCAGGGCATAAAAATGCTTCCACTCTTCAATCACCGTCCGTTTTTGACGTACAGCAATTCCGAAGTGACGGCGAAATAAAGTGTCAAATCATGTAAGCGGCAACTCATTGAAGTTGCGATTAATATCTCCTACGGGCATAGGGAAATACGGCACGTTACCGCAGTACGCTATACACATTTATGTCTCGATCCTTGTAACGAATAATACGTAAGCGTGAGAAGGATATTTGGTGGCGTGTAGTGGAAATTGCCAGTTTCGTTGTACTCGAGAGGGGGGTGGCTGTCGAGTGGATTTTCCTACATCAACGACAGAATTTACTGTCCCTGGTGGAGTTGTGTATGCTCAGGGATACGACGATTATAAACCAACAAATTCGAAACTGTTTCGCCCGACTCGCCGCGATCCACAGGCCAAAGCGCGTCATAACGGCTGTCCGCAACGGAGAAATGGAACGGAGTTTGCGATATGAAATCTGAAGAAAGGAGTTTCGAGTGCCAACAATGGATATCTATACATATATATTTGACAATCAACGAATGGTCGGACATATTCGTAGTTACGGTATAGTTGGCTCGTTCGTGTATGGTCAAACATCCGGGAAGAGCCTTAGCGCATCACAGATGTGGGGGGGCTATATTTATAGCGAATGAACCCGTCCATATCACGAGGAAATCTCATGATATGGCACTTGGCAGTTGCGGTAGTCTCGTCGCGTTTGTCGAAAGTCGGTCGAGCCGAGTCGTTGAAAATCCCAGGTCGATCGCTTAACCACAGCTTCCTAAGCTGGAGTGAGAAAGGCAGATGGAGGGAGGGAGAGAGAGAAAGATAGGACAAGATACAGATGAAGAGGAAGAGCGGTGCACTCGATTGTCTGGTGATGACGACTCTGTTACCGAAGCGTTCCTCATCGATCGTGGAACAAATCGGCCACCAACTTTTCATCCAACCCAAAGACAAATAGCAAAGAATGGAAACGAAAGATCTTCATTTTTTTTCTCCAATCAAAGTGGTACGAGTACGTACTCGATTGTTCAATCGCTGCTCCATCTTTTTTACATGCTGCCGTTTTTCCCCCAGGCAATCAATGTGACTAAAAACTGCTTTGGCATCAATGATTCACAGATTGCGATGCATATTGATTTGGTATTGCTATAAGGGTAACTTGGGCATTGCAGTGAGGGTAGTTCACTACTCCGTCTTTTTTGTATGTTGCAATTCCCCTCCCCTTGCCCCCGTCAATCAACGTGACTATAAACTGATTTGGCATCGATTATTCACTGATTCCGAAGAATCAAGTGATTTCGTGCACACTTATACTTGATCATCGTACAATTTTTGGTATTGCAGTAAGGGTAACTTTGGCATTGCAATGAGGGTAGCTCGCTACTTCGTATTTTTTGTAGGCTGCATTTTTCCCCCTAATTAACCAATGTGACTAAAAAAGGCTTTGGCATCAATGATTCATAGATTGCGAAGAATAAAGTGATTTCGTGCACACTTATACTTGATCATCATACAATTTTTGGCATTGCAATGAACTTTGTCTCCCAGTCAATCAATGTCACTAAAACTGGTTTGGCATCAATGAATCGCAGATTCCGAAGAATCCAGTGATTTCGTGCACACTTATACTTGATCATCGTACAATTTTTGGTATTGCAGTAAGGGTAACTTTGGCATTGCAATGAGGGTAGCTCGCTACTTCGTATTTTTTGTAGGCTGCATTTTTCCCCCTAATTAACCAATGTGACTAAAAAAGGCTTTGGCATCAATGATTCATAGATTGCGAAGAATCAAGTGATTTCGTGCACACTTATACTTGATCATCATACAATTTTTGGCATTGCAATGAACTTTGTCTCCCAGTCAATCAATGTCACTAAAACTGCTTTGGCATCAATGAATCGCAGATTGCGAAGAATCAAGTGATTTCGTGCACACTTATACTTGATCATCGTATAATTTTTGGTATTGCAGTAAGGGTAACTTTGGCATTGCAATGAGGGTAGCTCGCTACTTCGTATTTTTTGTAGGCTGCATTTTTCCCCCTAATTAACCAATGTGACTAAAAGAGGCTTTGGCATCAATGATTCATAGATTGCGAAGAATCAAGTGATTTCGTGCACACTTATACTTGATCATCATACAATTTTTGGCATTGCAATGAACTTTGTCTCCCAGTCAATCAATGTCACTAAAACTGGTTTGGCATCAATGAATCGCAGATTGCGAAGAATCAAGTGATATCGTGCACGCAGTTATACTTGATCATCATACAATTGTTGTTATTGCAATAAAGGTAACTTCTTTGCATTGCAATGAGGGTAGCTCGCTGCTCCATCTTTTTTATATACTGCAACTTTTTCTCCCAGTCACTCGATGTGGCTGAACACTGCTTTGGCATCAATGATTCACAGATTGCGAAGAATCAAGTGATCTCGTACACGCAGTTATACTTGATCATCATACAATTGTTGGTATTGCAATAAAGGTAACTTCTTTTCGTTGCAATGAGGGTAGCTCGCTGCTCCATCTTTCTTATATACTGCAACTTTGTCTCCCAGTCAATCGATGTGGCTAAATACTGCTTTGGCATCAATGATTCACAGATTGCGAAGAATCAAGTGATCTCGTGCACGCAGTTATACTTGATCATCATACAATTGTTGGTATTGCAATAAGGGTAACTTTGGCATTGCAATAAGCGTAACTAATTTTCACCCTGAAAGCCCCTTTCGCCTACCAACTGTGTACGTACTGCCTTGATCAGGTCAAACCATCAGGCGATCACAAAAATCACTCGACTCCCATTATTCTTTCTCTCACAGAATCAATTTCATCCCAGCCCTCGACCATTGACTCATCGACTGTCGAACTTTCCCCACGATAAGCTGACATCGCCCGGCATTATCAGCTCGATCCGTTTCACTCGCCAATGCAAATATCTTTCGGCGAAAAAAACCACCTGCTCTTGGGGTCGCGCGTGAGGGATTAATATTCGAATCGCTGCTATTAATCGTCGTTCGATGATCTTCGGCTGCGAGTCAGTCTATTTGCATGCAGGCACAACGGGATTATGGTAAACGTTTCCATCGTGAGAGCAAGGGAGACGACGGGAACGGTGGAGCGAGTGAGTGAGACATTGAGCAAACCGCACGTGGAAATGAGGGAGGATTTGCGGTAGACTCACAGTCGTCGTATACAGTGCGGGCAAACGATCGAATTATAAAGCACCCGCATTCTTCAACGATAGAACTGATAGTCATGAAACTCCGCCAGTTTGTGCCTTCTGCGTATGAGTGCATGCGCGTGTAGTATACGTGTCTCCATAGCGCATGCCGCGCTTGTCCCTCGTAATTCCATTCGTGGCTATAATTTCCGGCCCTTCCGCTTCGGCCGGGAACGTCACGACGAGCCCTCGTTCTCGTCACACACGATACGCCCTTTTGCCTGTTCGTATTATATATGGAGGCCCTCAAGCACCTATACTGATTCGAATGTAGTCGTACGAGCTATGAGTTCGATAACGTTCTGCACTATGCGTCGGAGTGTGTTCGCTCACCTCTTCGATCGTTCAAGGGTTCGCGTCTGCTGTTTCACCCCAGCCGGGGGGGGGGGGGGGTATATAGCGCGTGAGGCTTCTGGCACATGTGGAATTTTACACAAGTGCGAGCGTTATTATTTTCCCATATTGGCGAAGTCGTACTCATGTGCGTGACGAGAGTCTATTCGTATCGGGGCGAAGGACCACGTTGGGTATTTTCATCGCTATGTGTGTGTATGGGTGTGCACACGCACTTGTACGCTTTACTATGGGGATACCGATTTAAGTGGTTCCTGGCTTTCGATGTCCTCGATGGATATTGACGATGTCCCGAGCGACGTGTCCATAACCGTGGGCTGTCCGAGGGTGCGTGGGGCATTTCCCCCATGCTTGTTTTTTCATTCGCGATAGGAGTGACGTATTCATCGGCTCGATAAAATTAATGGGAAGCGCAGAGCTCCGCAGAGACGGACTTTGAAGTGTCGTTCGAGGTTGGTAGGTGTATGGTAGCGAAAGAAAAATTGTGTTCTTTTTTGCCAATCGTGATCCAATTGTGGATATAGAGATTTCAAAAAATCGTTTTTTTTTGGATGGATTTATTATTTATAGTTTTGGGAATATTTTGAGAGTTTAAACGTGTGGAAATTCCAATTATTATGGGGTTTATAGGAATTTGAATTGAGCGCGGACACCAAAGAGGGCAGGAAGTCGAAAAGGGCAGCTGAAAAGGAGTCAGAGGACATCGCAGCATCAATGGGAGACCTAATTTATGGTACAGGAATCGCAGGTTGAAGGCGATATGATAAAGTATTTGATTTTAAGATGCTGATGCGGGACACTTTCTTGCATTTGCATTTTTCTCGAAATTACTTTTTTTTAAACTGGTGGACGAAATATCTCGCAATCTACTCAACCGATTTTTATGAAATTTATACCGCATTTTCTTAATAATATTATCTTGAATGTAGAATAGGATTTTTTTGATTCACTGCCACATTCATTTTTTTTATTGATTTTTACAATTTTTTTAATAATAATTTTTCTTTTATCAAACAGCAGTCATTTCTACAAAAAATTGAATTTTGACCCCATGCTACACTTTAGCTGTTACCTTTCTATATTTCGGCCATTAAAAACTTTGATTTATTTGTTTTTTTTTTTAATTTACTGATGAAACTTTTTTGTTTTTTATATGCTGACGCGGTACTTTTTTTTCATTTGCGTTTTTCTCGAAACTACTTTTTTCTAACTGGTGGACGAAATATCTCGAGATCTACTCAACCGATTTTGATGAATTTTTTATTGATTTTTTAAACGCAACATTTTTGTAAAAACAATTTTTTTTCAAACAGCAGTCATTTATACAAAAAACTGAATTTTAACCCCATGCTACACTATAGCTGTTACCTTTCTATATCTCCGTCATTTAAAACTTTGATTTATTCGTTTTTTTCAATTTGTTGACAAAACGTTTTTGTTTTTTAGACGCTGACGAGGTACTTTATTTTTCCTTTGCGTTCTTCTCAAATAAAAATCTCAAATTTATACCACATATTCTGTATAATATTATTTAGAATCTGGCATGGGATTTTTTTTCGATTGGATGCCGCGTTCATTTTTTTAAATTGATTTTGAAAACTCAACATTCTTGTAAAAATCATTTTTTTTTCAATCAGCTATCAGTTTTATAAAAGAAAATTATTTTAATTTAATCCCTATGCTACACTTCAACTATCACCTCTCATACAAGAGGAGGCTTTCTAAAAAAAATCCGAACGATGCTTGACAGAGGGGAAAAATTCCACCACGGGCACGGATTTTCAAAAGTGGGTCCGACTAGAGGGCATAAATCTTCGCCGTTAAAATTTTTTATTTGTTCGTTTTATTTTTTTCAAATTTGTTGATAAAGTTATTATGTATTTGTAAATGATAAAACTGATTTCATATATTTAATAGTCGCGTCAGCATTTTTCAGATTTTTATGCCTATTTTTCCGCTCGCCAAGGTGGTGTAACGCCTTGATTGGGCAGTTGGATGAAAGTTGATTCGGAGTCTGAGACTCGGCAGTCGCAGTAACGACGTAAGTGCCGAATGAAGAGATACGTGGTGTGCTGACGCGCATCCATGCTGGGAGGGATAAGGCTATTGGGATTCGGCGGGCGTTCTTGTGATAACGCCTTGGCTGGAATATTGAATGGGGAGAGGGAAGGGGTGAGGTGCGAAGTATGTATATTATGTAGCGAGGGAAAAGCTCGCACGAGCGAGAGAGAGAGTAAAAAAATCCGGAACGTTGTACCGATGCCACGTCGAAAGCTCACGGGCCTTCATAAAAATGGATTCAAGAGTGTGCGAACAGAGCGACGAAAGCAGGAAGATCAGAAACTCGCACGGCGACCTGTATCCAAAGTAAGCGTATAAAGGGTGTCCCATTTTTTGTATCTTTCCACGCGATTACCCCGAAAATTATCGGTGCTGCAACAACGAGGATGAATTTTGCACAGACCACGAGTGCTTTTTCCCACGTGAAATATTTTATCCTCGTCGAAGGAGAAGGCGATTTGGGTCACAGTCTTTCCTTTTATCTTTACGGTGATGGAGTCATTTTTCACGGATTGGTTAATCGAAATCACATTTTCAAAATGGTGTAAGTGAGGGTGGGGGTCAAAATGTCGAACGACCAAATATAGAACGACAAATATTTCGAATTTTTATTATCGGCGGAAAATGGTTTTAAGGGGTGAAACCACCCCTTGAAAAAGCACATATAGGGGTGGTTCAACCCTTAATTTTTTTTTGCAATGTCACTATAGTGGATTTTTCATTGCTTCGGATTAGAAGAATTTTCGTTTGTGTTTCATTAAAATCGGAGGACTCCTTGTGTGTCAAACCGCTATATTACCCCTAGAGATGCCTTTTTTCGAGGGGTGGTTTCACTCCTCAAAACCGGTTATCCGCCGATGAAAAAAATACGTATCGCGTACGTTTCGGTGCTTTATAACATATCCAAATTTCAACAAAATCGAAGGGTGTCACCTGAGGGATGTTCCTTGTTAGAAACGCGAATGATCGCTGGTCCGAAATGGCGAATACCTAAATGCCGAACATGGCATCGCTGACTGACCCGTCTGACCACTAACGCCATCTGCCATCTTCATTCTGAAGCACAAGTAATATTGCTCGATCCCAAGTTTTCGCTATCCGGACCGTTCGCCATTTTGGCCCATCGCTATTTAAGGCGGTCCTCTAGTTTCTCGGGTCGAAAAAATCGATTTTTTTTCTTCATAAATCACATCTACAACATGTGTAGAAAATGTGTGCCAAAGGATTTTTCGATATTCGAAGTGGTTCACAAGTTACGGCCCTGGAACGGAGCAGCTATACGAAGCAGGTATACGAAGGAGGTATACTTTCAAACGCGTTTTTCTCGAAACACCATTTTTCGAAACGGTGACCACGATATTTTAGAAACTACTGCACCGATCTTGTTCAAATTTATACAGCATCTTTAATATGTTATAAGCCAGCGATTGAACTAGGATTATCATGATTGCTTCGATAGTTTTTTTATACGAGCGAAAAACTTAAGAAAAAATGAGTAAAAAATAGAATGTAATTTTCAAAAGTGTATAAAAAAGTCAATTTTTGTAATTTAGAATTCACTGTAGTTCAATCGCTAGTCTTAAATATGAAGATTAAAATGCCGTTTGGTTTTTTGATTTCAGATAAGCAGAACAGCCGCAATCTTGGCCACCGTCAAGCACCTCTTTTACTTGATGTCTTCCTGTCGGCCACTATAACGTTTATTCTATTATATATTTTGACTTCAAAAAATTTGTAAAGCTTGTTTAAATGTTAATACAGATTATGCAAAAACAATGAGATTGATTATTTCGATGCTTTGCCCGTAAAAAAGTATTGAAAAAGCCGTAAAAAAACAGCCGAGAAACTAGAGGACCGCGTTAAACTGATCGACTCTTTGGTCCGTCGCTTTAATGAATTCGACATTGTAAGCTGTCGTAATATTTACAATTCGACGATTTGACGTCTCAAATTGTTTGGTGTATATATACAGGCGAATCGATATTATATCTCTCATTATTTTGTGAAATCTATTTGTTTTCGCCATAAATCAACTTCGAGATTTTTGTATTCACAATTTCGATTAACTATTTTACAGTTTATCATAAGATTGATCTATCTCTATTGGAACGTTCGTCATTGCTTAATTTGAAATTTCGGTACTTCTGAATATTGGTCGTTCGAATTTCCGGTCCCAACCCGTGGGTGAGTGTAGGAGTTATGGATCTTGGGTGGCGAGTGTTTTTGATGATTGTATTTGTGGGTACCGCCGGGTGATTTTGAATGGACTCGTGAAAATGGGACACTCTGTATGTTTGCGTATGCAGATGGAGAGAAGGAGGAGAGCCTCGAGCCTGTTGATCGCCCCACCAGGTACGTATCGTCCCTTCAACATCGCGAATCCCACTTGTGTATTCACAACGCGACATCTACGTCGACCGTCTCACTCGCAGCTCTCCACCAAACTAAGCGGAAACGATGCTGTGAAGACTTGCCGAGTGTACGGAGGGACAGTGAAACGAGAGAAAATCCTAAAGGCGCCTTTCAATGCTCGTCTTTGCAATCAACTCTTCTTTTCCTTTCTCTTCGGTTTTGTCCTTTCGCGAGGTATTTAAAAGTTAGTGAAATAACGAGAGGGTTATCAGAAATGTTAGGTTTGTTTTTTGACCTTACTTTTCGATCGATAGAATGCCGAGGACATGTTTCTCATTTCTAGATTCAGCCAATCTGATTCTGTCTGATAAAGGAGGCATCACTTGCTGCAGTACTTTTGACACAATCTTTCGGAGCTCTTCTCAGCTAAAAGGTGCCTCAAAATGACCTGGCATTTTAAATTGCGCGCCATTTTTTTTGTGGCGAACATAGAGTACTAATCTTTGACAACTTTCATGGTCGTGTTATCTCGCGCTGCGGCGATGTGAATTGGCCACCAAGATCGTGCGATTTGACGCCATTGGGCTTCTTATTTGGGCTTTTCTGAAAGGAAAAGTGTATGCCAATGATTCACAGACCATTCCGGAGCTCAAGGAAGCAATTGGACGCACCATTAAGGGGTTACCCCCACTTGCGATTTTGAAAAAATCGATTTTTTTTATTGCATTTTTTTGAAGTGCAATTTGAAGTGCAGTTTTTTTTGATGCCCCGAATAGATGACTCTATGTAAGTTTACAAAAAAAAATATTTTCTTCGTGTAAACTGAAATTGAAACTTTAAACGTGTTTTTCTCAAAATGGCATTTCTGAAGTCGGTGACCAAGATTACTCGAACACTAATGAACCGATCTTCTTGAAATTTTGCAGGCTTATTTAATACATAAAAATGTAGTCTTTAATCGTTCGATTTTTATTTCGAAAAAAAATGGTCGTTTTATAGCCAAAAAACGGCCGTTTTTTTCGTTAAAATCGAACCATTAACTTTGACTGTCCGCCATTTTGTGAAAAATGAATATTTTTTAAAATCCTTCGATTAAAGACTAGTTTATACTTATATTTGACTAAATCCATCCGCATTTCTTTTTTCAGATGATCCACTTCGCCGCAATGTTGGTCACCGCAAACCGTGTATATAAAAACATTATTTCATTGACGGCCATTTGCCACTAAACAATGTAATATTTTTCAATAAAAAAATTACTGAAAGTTCTTCAAGATGTGTTCTTCAAGATGGTATAGTGATCGATTAAAAAAGTTTTGTAGTTTTCTTTAAAAAAAATCATGAAAAAGGCCTTTTTTTGCGCTACAAGTGGGGGTAACGCCTTAAACATTTAAAAATTGAGCGCCACACGCTTTTATTTATAATGACATATACGTGACTTGGTGAATACATCATTTTCTGCTTTTGAGTACAGTAAATAAAAGCCTGCTTAAAAAAATGTCTTCTCAATATTATGAAAATCGGGGAGTGGTAAGTCCTTTCTGTTGCAACGAGACGTCGACTGTGCAAATTTCGAGTCATTCGGTTCAGCCGTTTTTGACAGAAATTCAAAAAACCTTCCACCATATTCCTTTGCCGGCGAAATCATCTCGCGACAGATTTCTCATCACACACTTACGAGATAGGCAAGTGGCTCTTACCTGAACATCGTGGCTGAACTGATTGTTGCAGTAGATATGAACAGCTGAGAATTCTCTGATTCTGTCGAATTCGAATTTGATTTCGACGGGTTGTCCACCTCTCGTGTCGTTGCGCCATCCGACCCAGCCCTGGCCGCGATCACCTTCGTAATAGCTCGTCTTGAAGTTCTCCGGGCCTATCTTACCGTCGGTCAATTGTCCGAGACCGCGGCGCAGTTCGGACTCCCAGTGGCCGTCGTAAGTCGCGTCGAAGAATTCCCAGTCCTTGCCACGCTTGTCGCCCTGGGGCATCGAGTACGAGACTACACCGTCTGTCAAACGAAAAGACCCCGTAATGCCGCGCGCTTAACGAGCCTCCGTTTCTCGTCACAATCCACTATCACCAATCAATTTTTTTAATTCCATTACGGCGGGAAACCAGTTTAGGAGTACGTATTTTTTTAGCGATGTTCGTGATTATTTTTTACAAGGAATGAATTAATAGAATTTATTCAAACTTTGGAAATATTTTGTACATATTTTCAAACAAGTGTTTAAATTTTTTCGAAGCATTTCGTCTGAAAATATGGAACACTCTGGAGACCACAGTTTTCATCGGAAATCAATATGGTTTGAACATGTTTTCCTTCTATATAAACATAACTGTGATAAAAAAATTGCATTTTTTAGAGGTGTTTAAGGGGTCTTCTCACTAGATGTTAAAAAGGCTATCTTCATAAATTTTTTTGAGAGGTTTATATTATAGACATTGATATAAAAGTTGTTACACTTAATAAATGCACTTTCGAAATACATTAAGCATTTTTTGAAATGAGTTTATGTAACCCAAACAAACTTTAAACGCGTTTTTCTCAAAACAACGTTTTTCGACGGTTTGTTGATAAAATCTTCAAAATTACTGAACCGATCCTTATGACATTTTAACTACATCATATTCCTTGTAACTATAGCTATAGCGCATGTCAAGATTTTTTTTAAATTTCGATATTTACTATTTTTTTGCCGAAAACGGTGAAAAAACACGTTTTTGTTTTGTTTTCGAAAAATGTCCGCCATTTTGTTATTTTTGCATATATAAAAAATCGTATGATATGCGCTACAGTCATTAACATACTGAATCTAAAAAGGTTTGATTTTTTTTTGTTTCGGATGATCCATCTCCGAGATTTCATCAACAGCGCAGACTTACAACTTTTTAGGACATTTTTTTAACTACCATTTCCGTCTATAAATATTGACTTAAAAAAATATACTTTTTTAAAATGTATTTCGAAAGTGTATTTATTAAGTGTAACAACTTTGATATCAATATCTATAATACAAACATATCAAAAAATTCATAAAAGTAGCCTTTTCAGCGTCTTAAGTGAGAAGACCCCTTAAACAAAAGGGTATAATTTTTGCCATTATTTTATAACCTCTTTCTGCTATAAAAAATATACTTTAAACAATGATGTTACCCCACATTTAGGTTCATATCGAGGGTAATTATATGAATAAACTATCACTCTATAAAAGTATAGGTTAGAAACTTGTTGAGCTAGAATGTACACAAATTGCAAAAAGTAAAACGCGTTTGAAAAAAATTATCGAAAACAAAAAATTCAAGGCAGTGATAAATTATTTATAATATGGTGGGAACATATTCTCGAATAGTTTTATTTCAAATTCGTGGAATTAAACAAAAATCGATTTTTTGAGTCGTGTAAACTTGTTTCCCGCCTTAAAAATACGGCGGGTGCTCTTACCGCTCCAGTAGCAACCGTAGATTTCGACCCTCATGCACACCGTGCGGGGATGAAGGCTGTAAGGGAGGAATCTTATCTTGCTCGCCCAGAACGGAGGCGACAAATTGTGCATCGACTCGATGTACGTGTTTGTGTTTCCCGTGATCACCTGGAAAAAGCCAAAAAATCGGGAAAATAAGGTTGATGGTGCCAAAAAAGCGTTAGCACACCGCGATAGAGGGATGGGCAAAAGGCGGTGAATAGGGTGTCATGGGCTGTCAAGGGCTTACGTCCAGTTGAAATTTTCGATTTTTGGTTTTCGACGAATTCTCGAAATAAAAGATTTCAAAAACATTTTTTGAAAATTTTTAAACGATCCGTGAAAAATTTAGGGACTTGTGGGGGTTTATAGGTAGGTTTCTCGAACCAGCGAACTCTAAACGAGTTTTTCTCAAAATGTACTTTCAAGATCGGTAATCATGATTTGACAAAAATCACTGCGCCGATCAACTTCAAATTTTACAAGCTTCTTTTACGTACCAAAAAGCAGTGCGTGAAGGAAGGAATGTTTTTTTTCGATGCATGGTTTTTTTTATCAACGATTTTCAAAGATACTCAAGGGACAGGTACTTTTAAGGGGGTCCTCTAGTTTCTCGGGTCGAAAAAATCGATTTTTTTTCTTCATAAATCACATCTACAACCTTCATAAATCACATCTACAACAAATGTGTAGAAAATGTGTGCCAAAGGATTTTTCGATATTCGAAGTGGTTCACAAGTTACGGCCCTGGAACGGAGCAGGTATACTTTCAAACGCGTTTTTCTCGAAACACCATTTTTCGAAACCGTGACCACGATATTTCAGAAACTACTGCACCGATCTTGTTCCAATTTATCCAGCATCATTAATATGTTATAAGCCAGCGATTGAACTAGGATTATCATGATTGCTTCGATAGTTTTTTTTGTACGAGCGAAAAACTTAAGAAAAAATGAGTAAAAAATAGAATGTAATTTTCAAAAGTGTATAAAAAAGACAATTTTTGTAATTTAGAATTCACTCTAGTTCAATCGCTAGTCTTAAATATGAAGATTAAAATGCCGTTTGGTTTTTTGATTTCAGATAAGCAGAATAGCCGCAATCTTGGTCACCGTCAAGCACCTCTTTTACTTGATGTCTTTCTGTCGGCCACTACAACTTTTATTCTATTATATATTTTGACTTCAAAAAATTTGTAAAGCTTACTTAAATGTTAATAAAGATTATGCAAAAACAATGAGATTGATTATTTCGATGCTTTGCCCGTAAAAAATTATTGAAAAAGCCGTAAAAAAACAGCCGAGAAACTAGAGGACCGCGTTAAGCGAGGAAAAAAATTTGCCAATGTTCATGATTTTTTTTTTCAGGAAAGATTTCTTCACTATTTTTTAGACTTGGGGTATGTTTTACTTTTACTTTTAGCTGTTTCATGGTGGTTTTTCTTTGATCAATCTTTAACAATGGCGGAGGTATGGTACTGTCTTCTAAACTTCATTTTTTTAACTTGAAACTATTATAGCTACAAAACTAATCGACCTATTCTGATGAAATTCGGAATAAATATGTCCAACCATATTGTCTAAAACATGAACTTAAAAGTTTTTGAAAATAAAAAAAACAGTATCTCTTTATTGCAAAATATAGCAATTTTTTCGAAAAATTCAATCTTTTTGTTTCAAAGCGTATCATTTAATCGGTTTTCAACATTTCTCACTTTTTCTTGGTTATATTATGCGTGTGAACCAAGAAAATTGAACGTGTTAATGAAAGAAATTTTTTTGTTGGTTTCTTTCAGATTAATCCCGCCGACGCTGCGTGTCACGCCGTCTGACAACATCCGCCCCAACCAGTTTAAAAGACCATGCCATACCACCGCCACTTTTGAAGATTAATTTTTAAAAGTACCATGTAACAGCCAAAACTGGTAATAAAATATACCTCAACTTTAAAAAACGATGAAGAAATCTTTTCTTTAAAAAAAAGACAATGAAAATCGCCAATTCGTTCCCGCCTAAAGGTATCTCCCTCCTTAAGGCCCCGTCCCATGTGGTAGTTCCAAAAAATCGTAAACATTTTTTTGCACAAATTGCAAAAAATGTGTGCGTGTCATGTGGATTCAGCATAGCAGACTATGCCGATGAGTCAACATTTTTTTGTGTAAATCGTACTTGAACTTTCAGAAGCATTGTTCTCAAAACTGTAATTTTCATAATATCTCAAAAACATTTGAACGGATTTCGCTCAAATTTGTATGGTATAGTCAACACATCTACATTTCTCACCCGAACTAGAATATGTGTGATATCCGCCATAGCTTTTTTAAAGCCGAAAAAGTCGAAAAAAATTACGGAACTCAGTTCTACAAATTAAAATGTCGTTTGATTTTTTTATTCCAGATGATCCAAATCTCCGGAATCACGGCAGCCGTCAACCAACTTGTTTTTCCACATGAGTGTCTTCCAAACGGTGTAAAGTCGATTCAACTCGTTATTTTTGTTAAAATTCTGTTCGACTCTACAAACGTTAATAAATGTGTGGTAAACATTCAAATATAGTCTGTTCAATGGTTCATCGAAACAAATCCCAAACAAAACCGAAAAAGAAGTCATATGGTCACGCTAAAATCATACTCTTCAATGTAAACTCAGTATCTTCCAAAACTTGCACACGTTATCCCCCAAAAAAATTCGCGACGCTTCCTCTTTTTTCCGGCCACCAGCTAGCTGTAACCCGTTAACAAAAGGATGATGAATCGACGTTTTGGCTTTCCCAGAGGTGGAGTGGAGGAAAAGCTGTGCGACATAAATATTGGAATATGAACGACATATTCTCCATTGGAGATCAAACATTGCGACGGGAATGGCGCAAGCGCTTCTCGGGTGAAAAGGGTTAGCAAACATCGAATCTATATACACGTGTCTCGAGTTTTTCGTTGCTTCTCCTGTACTATCGATTGCACTCTCTCTCTCTCGCTCTCTCTCTCTCTCTCTCTCTCTCTCTCTCTCTCTCTCTCTCTCTCTCTCTCTCTCTCTCTCTCTCTCTCTCTCCCTCCCCCCCTCTCTCTCTCTCTCTCTCTCTGTAAGCTTCATGAATAAAATAAACGACGTATTTGACTCACGAGGAATGCACACACGGGCCTGTATATCAACAAACACGTATTATTTTCGATCTACATAGTAGGCGCAGCCCTTTGGCTCGAATTGGGGTTCGCTAGTATCACGCGAAGCTTTCCCGCTGTGCTTTTACCGACGCGAAATTGTACACCCTATTCGCGACGTTGTATTACACAACGCGAACGAGTGTACATCCGGCCACCCCTGTGCGCGGAAACATTTTAAGCGTTATCCGCTCTCGCCGACGATTGTACGAGCTACAAACGCGTGCCGCAAATTCCGCGATGTCCGCTAGACACGCGCGCCAGCCCTCTCCGACGCTCGGGGAATTTTATTTTTCCCCAGCCTGTTCCATTTATTCTCTTCCTCAGGCTGGTCGACTTTTGGCCAATTTCTCCCCAGCCTCGAGTTATTTTTCCGCAAAGACACGAAGGTTCACCGCGAGGGGCAGCCGAGGAGAATTTTGCGTCGTCGAAGGCTGACGGAAGCGGCAGCCCTAATATCGGCAGGCCCCCGTGACGGAGCATTCATCAGTTTTCCCGCTTGTCACGAAACAATTGATTGCGCGAACGTTAGAATTTCGTTGAAGATTAATGAATGATTTTCCAGGCAAGCCACAGTCGGCTCTTCTCAGCCGACAATTCGGAACATTCCCTTGGAAGATCTCACGACCATCCGTCACTTCCGGACACCGAGGAGAGTATACGAGACGCGCGTAGAGGTCCGTTATATTTTGCTTTTCACGCTCCCCTACTTCGGGAATACCCGCCGTCACTTCGCTGCTGTAAAAGTCTATCGAGGGCACGTATACGATACTCTCGTAGTCTTAAGACTGTAAGGACGAAAGGGTGGGTCGGAGAACGATCTGTAGGGTTCGTAAGGACAGTGGTAAAGTATTTTTCCTGTACCACTGTACGCTAGCTCAGCTTCCGTATACAGGGTGCGCCAGAACTGATGGTAGTCCTGGAAATGGGGGGTTGGGGGTGAAATTCTGAGCCGATTGATATAAGCATGTATGGGTCTCAGATCAACCCCGGAATTGTTATTAATTTTTGAAGGCGGGCCAATCAAGTGCGCCGGACGAGCCAACGTAGCGAGCGTAACGCTCACCGACGTACGCTGGCTCATGGGAGCACCTGATTGGCCCGCCTTTAATAATTAATAACAATTCAGGGGTTGGTCTGAGACCCATACATGCTTATATCAATCGACTCAGAATTTCACCCCCAAACCCCCATTTCAGGGAACGCATTCAGTTCTGGGACATCCTGTATACGCACACAATATATGTATTACGAAAGGCAAGATGTAAAGAGTCTCTCAAAACGACGTGACATTTTAAAGTGTGCGCCATTTTTTATGTGGCGAACATAAAGTACTAATCTTTGACAACTGGCATCAGGAAGGATTGAAGTTTAGTCATGCAGAGTTAGACGATCGAGAAACGCATAGAAATTGTTATTTGCTATATTGTTACTGCATAGTTATTGCAAACGAATTTTCATGGTCGTGTCATCTCGCGCTGCGGCGATGTGAATTGGCCACCAAGATCGTGCGATTTTACGCCATTGGACTTCTTTCTTTGGGCTTTTCTGATAGGAAAAGTGTATGCCAATGATCCACAGACCATTTCGGAGCTCAAGGAAGAAATTGGACGCACCATTAACGAAATTAGTCCGCAATTGTGCCACAATTTTATAGAAAATTTCGTCAAAAGAGTGAACGTGTCCAACAGGGACGAGGCGGCCATTTATCGGATATTGTGTGTCACACATAACCTCCATGTTTGTAGATTATATTAAAATGAAAATATTCGTACTTGTCAAATAAATAATACGTTTTATTAATAAATTAAAACGTCGGGTCATTTTGAGACACCCTATATATGTCGGGAGAACATTTCTGGTGGCTGCCGTGGCAAGTGTCTCGTACATTCTTTAGGAGCCACGTAGGAGACATTCGCTGGGGTAAGAGTCTCGTCGCTTCGCGAAACGATGGCAGTAACTATCAGACAGGATGCTTTACTGAACTTCTTTCGTCGCTTTTGCCAGAAAAAAATATACACACACAAACATATACGTGTATCCAGCATGTCAGGCGCGCTCTACTCCGTTGCGATTGTTGAAATACAGCTGGTTTTCTAGCGCCGCGCCGTCTCGATCTAGGTGGAATACGACAGTAGCGCGCGTACAGACGGATACTTTCCGGACTAAAAGTTATAGTCGTCTTTTGCTCTCGATCGCGCGGAACATGATTTACGGTGGGACACCACTGTGACGGGTCGGAAAAATCGTTTTTTTTTTGCATTTTCTCTGAGTGGGCATATTCAAGAATATGTGGGAAACGTTTCGAGTTGAAATATTGAAAATTGATCAAATTATAGACAATTTAGTGAAAGCAGGTAGAATATTTCCGTAATTGCAGTGACTGTCGTTGTACGTAGCCTTTTTCTTTAATTTAATGCTTTTTAAGCCCCCGAATATAAGTACAAATTTCGCCAAACTGTTTTCTTTCAAAAAACGGCTACCTACGAGTACTACATTTATATACATTATAAAACTTGTTTATTTTTATTTTTCAGACCAACCATTGTCAAAATATCCATCCGGCCTGAACCACATTTTTTATGCAGAGACATTTAGACATTATTATACATTTTTACTCCATTATACCTAAAAAATGTTTTTAATTTTCAACTTCAAAAAAAAATTTACAGGACAATTTATTTCAATGTACGCTTTAAATATACGATTTTTTCCAAATCCCAACAAAATTTTGTAGACAACATTTTTTTTTAAAGTAAAGTCGATTTTTTCCAACATTTTTTGTCTACTAGATTATTTATTTGGGATTCGGAAAAAAGGTATGTTTTTAAGCCTCCATTGAACTTGTGTCATGTAAATTTTGATTTCAAAAAGTTGAAAGCCCCCTCCCCGTCCACATCATCATACTTTTCAGAGACAATGGATCCGTCGAGCTTCGTCACATCGTCAGCGTCACAAGTTATCGATTCGGCCGTTGGACCACATTTTTTGTGCAGGGGCTTCATTATACGTCAATAACATTGTAAATTTTTATTTTTTTTAAATAAAAATTTACACGACCTTAGTTCAATGTATGCTTAATAACATACCTTTCTTTTCCAAATTCCAAATGAATAATCTACTAGACAAAAAAATCGGCAAAAACGACCTTTTTCAGCCCTTCACAGCGGTGTCCTCCCTCAGTCGGCACATCATTGGTAGAAATTTCTCGACATTCGATGCAATTTTTTTTTCACACAGAAATCCCGATTTGTCGCGAGGAATAAAATGGCGTCTTCGATCTGGCGGAGGGCTCAGCTTCGGCGAAATATCCCCGCCTATTACTTTACGTCAAAGGTGTTTCCACGTGTATTAACTGTCAATCGATATCAGGTCGCGGAGAAGCAGTAACGTTGGAATCCCCTTGGCTGGCGAGTTTCCCATCGGATCAACGCCGTTCGCGAGCGCCCGGCCGAACAACGTTATGTACAAGGGCCTCGTCGAGACACGAGCCAAGACCTATAATTTTTAACCCAGTTGCCAAAGCAGCCGATAGAGCTCCGGGGCAAAAGACGAAAAACGACAAGTGAACGGAAAAAAAGAGGAGAACACGTATATGTACATGACGAAGAATAGGGCATGAGTTTTGCTGCTCCCTCGTAGTAGAGTTGTCTCGAAGATGGTACCGGAAGCTCCGGGAGGAAGCGCCCGGGGGCTCGTTGCCGTGAGAAAGGAGACGACCATGCGGAGGATAGCATAGACGTGTGATGGAGCTCCTTGAAAAATTCGGCTACGTAAGCAGCAAGGAGCAAGAGGTCGTCAGGGAGAAACGTCTCGTGAAGGGTGGCCGAGGTAGGGCAAGAACAAGAGAGCTGGAGAGAGAGAGAAAGAGAAAGTAGACGAAGTAAAGAAGAGGAAGAATTTCAAGTGGTCGTTACTTATGCGCTCGAGCGTGACCCTTTTTGCCTATCGGTAGCGAAAGCACGTAAAGTGGATTTACTGCATCGCACCCGCGAAGTACCATTAGACACTTATGTCTGTGTGTGTGTGTGTGTGTGTGTGTGTGTGTGTGTGTGTGTGTGTGTGTGTGTGTGTGTGTGTGTGTGTGTGTGTGTGTGTGTGTGTGTGTGTGTGTGTGTGTGTGTGTGTGTGTGTGTGTGTGTGTGTGTGTGTGTGTGTGTGTGTGTGTGTGTGTGTGTGTGTGTGTGTGTGTGTGTGTGTGTGTGTGTGTGTGTGTGTGTGTGTGTGTGTGTGTGTGTGTGTGTGTGTGTGTGTGTGTGTGTGTGTGTGTGTGTGTGTGTGTGTGTGTGTGTGTGTGTGTGTGTGTGTGTGTGTGTGTGTGTGTGTGTGTGTGTGTGTGTGTGTGTGTGTGTGTGTGTGTGTGTGTGTGTGTGTGTGTGTGTGTGTGTGTGTGTGTGTGTGTGTGTGTGTGTGTGTGTGTGTGTGTGTGTGTGTGTGTGTGTGTGTGTGTGTGTGTGTGTGTGTGTGTGTGTGTGTGTGTGTGTGTGTGTGTGTGTGTGTGTGTGTGTGTGTGTGTGTGTGTGTGTGTGTGTGTGTGTGTGTGTGTGTGTGTGTGTGTGTGTGTGTGTGTGTGTGTGTGTGTGTGTGTGTGTGTGTGTGTGTGTGTGTGTGTGTGTGTGTGTGTGTGTGTGTGTGTGTGTGTGTGTGTGTGTGTGTGTGTGTGTGTGTGTGTGTGTGTGTGTGTGTGTGTGTGTGTGTGTGTGTGTGTGTGTGTGTGTGTGTGTGTGTGTGTGTGTGTGTGTGTGTGTGTGTGTGTGTGTGTGTGTGTGTGTGTGTGTGTGTGTGTGTGTGTGTGTGTGTGTGTGTGTGTGTGTGTGTGTGTGTGTGTGTGTGTGTGTGTGTGTGTGTGTGTGTGTGTGTGTGTGTGTGTGTGTGTGTGTGTGTGTGTGTGTGTGTGTGTGTGTGTGTATGTATATGTATGTGTGTGTATATACAGGGTGTCCTGCCATAAATGGACAATCATGTCCTACACTCAGAAAAAAGATTTATTAAGGACAAAGAATTTTGTCTCCCGGCGAATAGGTTTTCTTATTCGTATGTCGGCCTACTACGATTGTATTAACAGCTGAGGCATTTTTTTAAATTTAAGTTTATGTTTACGATTTACTAAGAATTTTTACCTTAACATCAATAGGATATATAAGTTAGAAGAAACAGGTGTTTTATATCCGACAAATAGAGTCTTTCTTAACATCTAATAGGATTCTTCGAAATCCCCCAGCTGGTTTTAGTCGAGGAATTGTGTAATTTCGTCCGCCATTATTTGATCGTTTTTTTTCTCTTGTTGATTTTTTACTTTGATTACTTGATCGTTTTTTTCTCGTTGATCGTTGAAAAAATCAACGATCTCTTGATCGTCGATTTTTTTACTTTGATTACTTGATCGTTTTTTTCTCACTTTATATTCTTACTTACACTTAAATAATTCCTCACTTTCGAGTTTCTCACTTCCGAAACGCAACACTGACACTTGTGCCAAAAGCTTTGGCATAGGAAGAAGCTACATGGTAAGCGTATGCGTGAGCTACATCTGACGAGCGGCATGCTGTGGGGCTCGTGGTGTTGAAGGGCAAAGTGCTCATGCGCGCATTAGTATCATAGTCGCGAAATAAGAGGTTTTCGTGATTGGAAAGTAGTATTTATTTGATTTGAGGAAAGATTTATTCAAATTTTGTATTTTAAATATGGCTTTTAATTGATGTGAAAAATCGGCATGTAAAGAAACATGTTTAGTGACGCCGAATAAATGCTGTAGTTACAATCACATAAAAACTGTCTCCATACGAGCAAACACTTATTAATTTCTAATAAATTATGTTCTAATGTGCCAATTTATTAGAACATAATACATCTTTTTTCTGAATCTACTATTTGCTGGAATTTCAGTTTAGTAAAAGTCCCACGGTTTTCGAGATTTTGGGCTTTGTGTTATTTTTTGAAAAAAAAAATCATCTGCTTTTAGTTATTCGCATGCCATTTCTACAAATTATGTGAATCGATAATAACAAAGCAACTTTTTAAAGTAATTGGCACGATATACGTAGTACATTTTTTTTTACCTCGCAGGCTATCAAAGTCAGATGTTCGAATTGGTTTGTATGAAAATTCTGCATAAGATCTTTTTTCATAAAGTTTCCTTAACGTTTAAGGTTAAAAAGAAGACTTTTCTAGATAAAACAAATAACCAAGAGTATTTTTTAAAAAACCGAGTAAAAAAAGCTATCATTTGTGGAAATGGCATTCGAAAAACCAAAAGCAGATAATTTTTATCTCGAAAATCGTGGGAATTTTGGTAAACTGAAATTTCAGCATATAGTAGGACATGATCTGACCTATCAACAGTTGCAGGATTATCCATTCGTAACAGGACACCCTTTATATTCATTTTCCACTTTACCGACCGTGTGGCAAAGGTTTGCTCATAGAGGTTTATACTGTGTATACAATATTCACTGTGGGACGACGCGTTATGGCTTACTCCATCTGTGCATGTCTCTGCATTGGGTAACATGTGCTGCGTGTCGCTCATCCCATTAGAGTTCGCCTGGCAAATGTAAATGTGTGGAGGAAGATTTTGAAGCAATCGCTGGAGCGAAGATTGATTGAGGCTCGAACAGCTTCAGCTAACCCCTAAGGGGTTTGCATTAGCTTGAATCATTAAAAAATACGATTTTATTGCGTAGTCTGCAGCTTTGGAACAAAGATTCTTTGGACATAAAAAAAATTGACTGACTTGTGACGTTTTTCTTTGAACGGTCAGGTCCTCCATTGCGCTACGACAACCTACCCTGTTGCGATTGACCTCTTCTTTCGGTTTTCTCGTAACTATGTTTTATGAAACGGCGTAAGTCGTAGCTCAAGATCTACCCGTCTGATTCACTTGGAATTCGAACAGAGCATAGTTTATAACGTTTTCTATCGTGTGACCTGCTGATTTTTGAAAATATATTCATCCATTAGTTGATGACGAATAATTGAAGTTGTTTTTTGGTTGATAGTCAAACGTTTTTCCACAGCTTGTAATTTTCGTAATTTTCAAAATTTAATATTTGAAAATCATAAACAATATTAAATATTGTTCGCACAAAAATGAGTAGAAAATCGAACATTTTTTTACCCAACAAAGTATAAACCTCCCTTAAGGATGTATTGCCCGTACATTCCCTACCAAAAGTGAGTTTCGGTGAGAATTTTGAGTATTTTGCGATAACATTAAAATCTGAAAAAAATCAACCGTATTGAAGATGTTAAGAACATTGGTTTCGAATAATAAGAATGCCAAAAAATTATGAATAAATTTCACCGTTTATGGCCAAAAAAATAGTAAATATCAAAATTTTTAAAAATCCTTGATATGCGCTAGCTATAGATGTAAAGAATATGTGGTTAAAATTTCATAAGGATTGGTTCAGTAGTTTCGCATATTTCATCAACAAGCCGTCGAAAAACTTTGTTTCGAGAAAAAACGCGTTTAAAGTTTGTTTGGGTTACATAAATTCATGAAAAAAATGTTAAATGTATTTCGAAAGTGTATTTATTAAGGTTCACAACTTTTATATCAATATCTATAATATGAACCTATCAGAAAAATTCATGAAAATAGCCTTTTTTTAGCGTCTAAAGTGAGAAGACCCCTTAAGGCCTTAGGCAACAGTAACGGGTATAAAATCATGTGCGAATTTAACAATTTTTTTCGCATGAAAAAGTGATTCACTCACAAAATCAATTACACATCTATTTAGTATGAATGTCAAGCTGTTAGATTTTTTTTTCGATGTACAAAAATGGCCGACTACTAATATTTTCTTTTGTTATCTTTTTTTCTTAGGCGCTCCGCGGCGTGGCATTTAGCATCCGCAATTTTTGACCAAGAACAAAAACAAAAATTCTCGTCAATCTACATTAGAATACCTAGAGAAGTACGTACGGAATTTAAAAAATATTGTCTTATGCAAAAGTTGTAGGTATTTGAACTTGAGAAATGAATTTTCAGTGAAAAATTTCGTTATAACTGCTCATAAACTGCTCATAAAATGAAATGTTTCCGATTAATCAGAAATTCCGTACGTACTTATCTGCGAAATGCAATTAGGAACATAACTTTTAAATTTTAAGTAAATCGAGTGAAAATTGTTGAAGTTATTTGTCACGCCAATTGGAAAAAAGCTGTTTCGAGAAGTTTCGAGTAGTCGGCCATTTTGTACATCGAAAAAAAATATATATATTTTCTAACAGCTTGATATTCATACTGAATAGATGTGTAATTAATTTTATGTGTGAATCACTTTTTCATATAAAAAAGTGGTTAAATTCGCACACAATTTTATACCCTTTACTGTGGCTTAAGGCCTTAAATTAGCACTTATTATTTGTGCACTCCCCAATTTAGTCCGATAGATCGCTTCGTTGGTCGTTGCTATCCTTCGGCGTCAAGTCGCATTTTGTCGTTCTCCGATCGTACCGTTGGTTCCTGGCTGTTTGTTAGGGAGCTCGGGTGCGTTGTATAGATTGCCAAGGCTTGGGAGGGACAGCGATGAGGGACGAGTTCACCGTAGGACGAGCACTATACGGCCGGATTTGCAGTGAGGGGATCACCAGAATCTTGTTGTTCGTCCAATTATACCTCCTAGTCTGGACAAACCTTAGCTGTCGAGAGCTTAAACTCTCCGGATCCCACAGGTTTTCCCCGCTACTTCGACCGCCCCCGCATTCACCGTGTGCAGTCTAGGATCTGGAATTGTGGCTTGCTCGAAGCTGCGACGAACTCCGGGGGTAGGAAAGTCCGCGCCGAGCAATAGTTTGCGGCGTCTATGTTTGCTGTGAGCTATACAGCGCGGATAAATAGCGTATCTAATCAGCCTGACGGTCGATCCTTCATTTATGTTGCGCTCAATTTTCAACACTGCCGGAAGGGACAAATATCGGAAATTGTATCGACTTTAGACAGTATGAGCAAGGCTGCTGGCTACTATAGCTGAAGGGATCAAGAGTCAGCTGATTTAGCGCGAGAATAAATAATTTTCTAGATTAAGGGGAGATATACACCTAGATTCACCTATATTCACACCTACATTCACACCTACATTCCGTCGACCGTAGAAGACCTACACTATGGGCCTGGTATCGATAATTCCATGTAAGTTGACAAATTTAATGATTTATTCATTCCCAAATTTTCAAACGCGTTTTTCTCAAAACCACGTTTTTCAAATCGGTACCCAAAATTTCTCGAAAACCAATGAACCGATTGCCTTGAGGTTTTTTGCGGTTATTCTATACACCATGATCTAGTACTTGTCATAGGATTTTTTTTTCCCGTTACTTAGTTTTTGTTTTATAGGCAAAATAATAACTAATTTTTGGCCCAAAAATCACTATTTATGTTCAAACGACCGCCATTTTGTCATAAATCGATATTTTCAAAATCGGCTATGACAAGTACTAGATTATAGTATCTAATTTAATAATCTTTTTAGTTTCTTTTTCAGATGATTTTTGAAGAAACGCCAGTGGGTACCGTAAACGCAGATTTTTTTACGACGCTCCAAGGATTATACAATATCCTTGTATGTTTTTGATATTTTTGAATAAAGAAAATTAAACATATTTTTGAATGAACACTTTTAGATAATCAAAACCCCAATCCGAAATTTCAATCAGTTTTCTTTGAAAAAATTCACAAAAATGACTTTTTTCCGGTTCCTAGGTGTATATCTTCCCTTAAGGAGGTTGGCATTTTTTTTCAATCACCTCAGCACAATGCAGATGCTAATTTTTCATAAAATGTATTATTAAAGGGCAACTTTATGCATTTTTTTTATTTTTATCACGTAAATAAAAAAAACCTTTTGTGCTACTACCAACATGAAAAAGTATATAACATTATCGATGATCATTATGAAAAAAATGCGTCAGCGAATGTATCATACAATTCGGAATGAAATTTTGTCATCGCCTAAACTGTGAAGGCTGCGTCAAAAAACATTTTTTTGGAATCACAACTACTGCCCCCCTAGAGTCAAATGACGGTTTGTGAATGTTTTTTTTTTCAATGAACCTCAAAAAATGCATACGAGGGTAGATTTATTCTGGAGATGCTATAATTCATGAAATATATAATTAAAGGCCAAAATTATGCATTTTTATATTTGTACTACGTGAATAAGAAAAACTTTTGTGTTACTGCCAACTTGAAAAAGTATAACAATATCGATGATTATTACGAAAAAATTGCGTCAGCGAATGTTTTAGACAACTCAGAATGAAATTTTGAGTCATTTGTAATGATGCCTATTTATATTTATGTCACGAGATTATTTATTATTATCATTAATTGATATTAAGTGTTGAGGAAATACGGCAACTTCGCGAACATTGAGGTTGGCAATGCTCTCTGTTTGCCACCCAAGATTTGTAATCTTTCATGAAACGATAAAAAAACCATCGAAAAACCCCATCAAAAGATGGGTGTTTTCTTCTAAATATTAATCCGTTGTGAGAAATGGTTTATCCTTGTGCCAAATAGCCAAAAGAATCACATCACTCGTAGTGCGAACATCTTGCCTATCTGGAATAATACGATACCGCACGAAAATTATATATATCAAACTATTCTTTATCTATGGTGTTTTGTGGTGATTTTTTTTTAATTTAAAGAATCAGTATAGTTTAGACAATAACATACATTTTTCTATAAATTTAATCTTGGATTGTGGCTACACTTCAACCTTATTAAGGCAATCAAATGACTAATGAAATCTAATGCAATTATTGACAATTAAATGCGCCAATTATTCTCCAGGTGAGCCAATCGAAGCTGAATCTTCCATCAAGGTGAGTCTTCAATCAATGTAAATCAAAACTGGTCCCGTCTCCATATTATTCAAGTTACAAAGCATAGAATCACGTGCTTTCATCCACCTGTAATATGACGTTGAAGTTTGCATCGTTGGAATGCAACGATATTTTTTTTATCACCTATATTTTATTTATCCTCATCCAGGGCCTTCTTACAAATTCGTACATTTCCAATAAAAAGAATACGTAGAAACGTTTGAGTGATTTTCACAGCCTAAATCGGCCAAAAATAATTCGATTAATTGAAAAGAATTTCTTTTCCTTGCATTTTAACGATGTAAACTCCAACATCATCTTGTAACTTCGCCTTTATTACATTGCAACTTTTTCGATATTCATATAGGAGTGTATAAAAATGTCCATAGTGGATCTTTCCTTGCATTAGTTACCGTGCCCGCGTGCTATCTCGAATATGAAAACTGCTATTAAGATCGTAGCACGGGTTGGTAGTATAAAGAAAATACTTTAATCACCGCTGTCCATCGTTTAAAAGCCTGTAATTAAGGGAGCGATGAAAAATTTTGCGATTTTCATGATTTTTTTAAAGGAAAGATTTCTTCACCTTTTTTGATTTCTTAGGTTATGTTTTATTACTATTTTTGGCTGTTACATGGTATTTTTGTTGATTAATCTTCGAAAATGGCGGAAATATGGCACGGTCTTCTAAACTGCATTTTCAAAAGTGGCGTGACGTATAGCTAAAAAATTAATCGACCGATTCTGATTAAATTTGGTATAAATTTTCCCAACCTTATTGTCTAAAATATGACTCTAAATGTTATTGGAAATTAAAAAAAGAACGTAATTGTGTATTGCAAAATGTAGCCATTTTTTTCGGAAAATTCAATCTTTTTGTTACAGAGGGTACCATTTCTTCGATTTTAAACATTTCTCATTTTTTCTTGGTTCATATTCTGCATATGAGCGTTAATGAAAGAAAAATCTTTTTTGTTTTTTTTTTTAGATGAATCCCGCCGACGCTACGTGTCACGCCGTCTGACAACATCCGCCGCAACCCGTTTAGAAGAACATACCTCCACAATTTTTTTTGATAAAAAAAAGGCTGACACAGCCAAAAAGTAGTAATAATACATACCCTAAGTCTCGAAAATGGTGAAGAAATCTTTCCTTAACCCTTCCTTGACACACTTATATTTGAGGAGCTGGCGAAGCAAACCAGATTTATCTACACCACGTCAAATTTTGTTTATTGTTATTTTTTGTGTGTTTCAAGCACACCTCGATTAGCTCCCGAAATATTTCGAATCAAATCCGGCTCCAAACACCATAATATTTGTTAAAAACTGCATTTTTAATTACAACGGCAGTTTTTAGGCACAAAAATAGAAAAAAATGTAATTTGCCGTAGTGTGGAAAAGTCCGGTTTTGTTCGCCAGCTCCTCATTTGGCCACGGCTTAGCCACACTGGATCACTTTGACCCGGATAGTGCTGCATCCACCTGCCCTCAACAACCCTTCGGTCAGTTTTCATAGAAAAAATCCCGCTTACACTTTAAACATTTCTTAATATGTCTGCATAATTAAAATTCTGGAAATACAAAATTGAATTGTAAAAAATTATCCAAAACTTTCCATTTTTGGCAAGTAGGCATTTTATTTCAAATTCGTCCTTGACCCAGTGTGTCAAGGAAGGGTTGAAAAAATTATGAAAATCAACAATTTTTTCCTCGCCCAGAGGTGCCTTCCCGCTCAACGTTTCATAGATGGAGGGGGGGGGGGCTAGATTGACATTTTACAAAAGGCACGAGGGGCGGGGATCAATCACAACGTCCCTATCGCAAAAAGGAAATCGTATCAATCCATAAGTTTCGTGCCTCGCCGTTCGAATCGTGCGAATGGAACGTTAGAAATAAACGCGAGAATGAGAGGCTTTTAGAACAGTCGAGCGAGCTCGGGCTGACGGGATTAGAGAGACGCGCGGTTGTTTCGCGCGCCCCCGGAAACAGACCGGAAGTGCGTGTAATTCCGTATACACCGTGTGTACCACCCTACGGCATCCATCAATTTCTTACGCAACGTGATCCTCCCTCTGGCTTGCTTTCTTACGTTCGACACGCACAGGCGCTTGCGAGTTCTCGATCGACATACGACAACCCGGCGGGGCGGCTTCTCTGACCCTTGCGGGTCTCGTAACATCGGGGTGGCGATTATCGGCTTTTTGGTGAGGGCGAGGTGCAAGGGGATGAGGAAAAGGGAGCAATAAAGGGAGAGAGAGGAGAGGGAGGGAGAGTGAGAAAAAGAAAATCGTCCAACCATCGAGCATCGGGAATGTGTCAGGTATTAAGTGCTCCCGTGATCTTGCGCCATACGACAATCGAAGGTCAAGATTGGTACTTTTATTGCATAAGATTCCGCATATCGAGGATTTTTTTCAATTTTGACATTTACTATTTTTTTTGCCAAAAACGGTGAAAAAACGTTTTCTTTGTTTTTCGACAAATATCTGCCATTTTGTTACTTTTGCATATATCAAGAATCGTAGGATATGCGCTATAGCCGTTAACATATTGAATCTAAAACCGCTTGATTTTTTTGTTTGGAATGATCCGTCTCCGAGATTTTATCAATAGCGCTGACCTGCAATTTTTTTAGGACATTTCTTTAACTACCACTTTCGTCTACAAATAGTGACTTAAATAAATAAAAAAAAATGTAAAATGTATTTCGAAAGTGTATTTATTAAGTGTAATAACTTTTATGTCAATATCTATAATGTAAACCTATCAAAAAAATTCATGAAAATATCCTTTTTTAGCGTCTAAAGTGAGAATACCCCTTAAGAGTTTTTTAAATTATTAAATTTATTTGTTTAAAATGCTACAAATGATATACTTTTAATAAAAAATGATACGACTTGCGACCGATATCAAGACGATCGCCGACCTCCGCCCAATCCATTCTTCAATGGTGGGCTGGCCAACAAAAACGTTGCTTTTTGATTCAGAGATGATGGATCGGCCGAGCTTCGTCACATCGTGCATTTGAGTGACTATAAAATGATGTTATTCCGCGTACGAGACTCGCGAGACATTAGGAATGCACGTTCCATCGTGGAATAATACGAGGGTAGGTGTGGGGGCGATTAACTCTCGGCTATATAGGAGTGAACCCCTTGCTCAAATAAGTGGATTCTCGTACGTGACTCATTGGCGTAAACCGACACGCGCGGCCAAACCGCGGCCTCTCTTTCCTTCGCGTTTCGTATACGCCAAGGGACAACCCCCGCTTCGTATTTACGATCTATTTTCACTGATAGTCCCCCGTTTATACTATTAGGATGATTCAATCGAAAATACCGTATAGATTGTATTTTGCGACCGTGAGCAAGTGTGTTTGGAAACATTATCGTATGAGCAGGCATCAGGAAAATTGGGGTGACGATCAGGGCCAATCAATGCCAATTCTACGGTAGAAATATTCATCGACGATCATTCAGTTGGTACATTTACCGCGAAAATTGTCACAATGGAGGAATCACCTCAAGGGTTATTCCGAAGGGGTTGAAATTCCGAACTTTGAATGGTCAGAACGCTCAAAACTCCGAAAGAATAGTACCCCGAAAGATCAAAACTCCGAAAAAATCTTACACGAAAGACCAAAACTCCGAAAATCTTAACACCGTCAAAATAATTCGGCTATGGAAGTTCTAAAAGTTTCAAAATTTTCAATAAATCGATGAATTATTTCAAGAATTTTTTTTTATTAAGAAGTGATTTTGCGTCAATTTTGAAATTTGTCTAGACAATGTTATACGTTTTACATAATTTACAGTCAACTGTGTAGACTTTCGCTGGCATGATCTTGACATGAGGGCCGGGTTGAAATTCCGAACTTTGAATGCGCCGACGGTTTAAAATTCCTAATTTTAATGTTCCGAAATTACAAGGTTTGTAAATATATATAGATTATGGACGTTTAATATGTTTTCGCTGTTTTTCAACAGATGGCGTTACCAGAACCGCGTGCGTGTACTTTAAGATGGCAACGCATCTATAAAGAAGTACTATAAGCAAGCTTGAAATTGAGCGTAGGTATGTTATTTCGCCGAAGTGTACACTACTTTTTCTTGATTATGGTAAACATGTCAAATTTCGTGCTGAAAAAGAATATTTGCGGGCAATTTTACTGCACTACTTTATTTTTAAAAGAATCTGAGGTTGAAACACACAGAATTCTTGTTGAGACATACGGCGACCGTGCTTTGTCGGCAAGAACACGCCGAGATCGCTTCAGACGCTTTAAAAATGATGATTTTGACGTGTTGAATTGGAGGCATTACTTCATAAAGACTCATGTCAGACGCTAGCTGAACTTGCAGAATCATTAGTCGATCACACAGCAGTTTCGAAACGTTCGAAAACAATATGAATGGTTTTTTAAAATACGGCATTAACTTTCGCGAAAAAAAACAGCGAGAACTGATTCAACATTTCTATATACACACAGACACACATATATATATATATATTAATTTACATACAAGGTGTCCTGTTATAAATCGATAATCCTGCAACTGTCGACAGTTCAGATCATGTCCTACAACATGCTGGAAATTCAGTTTAGCAAAAGTCCCTGTCTTTTGAAATAAAAATCACCTGCTTTTGGTTTTTCGCATGCCATTTATACAAGTGATCATTTTTTTGACCCGGTTAAAAAAAATACTCCTTGTTATTTGTTTTATCTAGAAAAGTGTTCTTTTTAACCTTAAATGTTAAAGAAACTTTATGAAAAAAGATCTTATGCAGAATTTTCATACAAACCGATTCGAATATCTGGTTAATAGCCTGCGGTGAAAAAAAATGTACTACGCTTATCGTGCCAATTACTTTGAAAACTTGATTAGTTATTGTCGATTCATATCATTTGTAGAAATGGCATGCGAAAAACCAAAAGCAGATGATTTTTTTTTTCAAAAGAATGGTATACAGCCCAAAATCTCTAAAACCGTGGGACTTTTACTAAACTGAAATTCGAGCATATTCTAGGGCATGGTCTGACCTATGGACAGTTGCAGTATTATCCATTAATTACAGGGCGTTCATATATATATTCGAATATATATGGAATTTAATATATATTAATAATTTAAGAGGGAGAATATACATATATTCTCCCACTCATATTATATATGTATACATATATATATATATATATATATATATTTATATACATATATAATATGAGTGGGAGAATATATGGATATTCTCCCTCTCAAATTATTAATATATATGCAAATTATTAATATATAATAAAAGCAGATGATTTTTTTTTTCAAAAGAATGATATACAGCCCAAAATCTCTAAAACCGTGGGACTTTTACTAAACTGAAATTCGAGCATATTCTAGGATATGATCTGACCTATCGACAGTTGCAGTATTATCCATTAATTACAGGACCTTCATATATATATTCGACTATATATGGAATTTAATATATATTAATAATTTGAGAGGGAGAATATACATATATTCTCCCACTCATATTATATATGTGTGTATATATATATATATATATATGTGTGTGTGTGTGTGTGTGTGTGTGTGTGTGTGTGTGTGTGTGTGTGTGTGTGTGTGTGTGTGTGTGTGTGTGTATAATATTAATATTTTATTATTTTACAATTTATATATACATATATAATTTGAGTGGGAGACCTGGAATATCGCGAAATGAAACTAACCGTTGGCATATTCGAGAGAGCATGGTGCTCCGCTCTCTTCGCTCGTGCGCGATTCCTTTCACCCGCACTTTGTTGAATTTACTCAGCGGATTCCAGGAAAACCCATTTAATCTGGAGCCTCGATGTGCCCAAACAGCGTCCGCGCTCTTCATGGTTTCTCTCGCTCCCTCTCTCTCTCTCTCTCTCTCTCTCTCTCTCTCTCTCTCTCTCTCTCTCTCTCTCTCTCTCTCTCTCTCTCTCTCTCTCTCTCTATCTCTCTCTCTCTATAGTTTCACAACGTGGTGCGTTACGGGAGAACTTTTCGGGCAAAGCCATAGGGTCGTTGCCGCTATCGCACCACCGCCCTGGCTAATGAGACCCGGACTGTTTATTATTAAAGCTGCGCGCAGCGACTGGGCTCGCTCTCTGGGGCGAAAAAGAGCTTTTCGCTCTGTCTCGGAGCCTCCCCTAATTACCACGAGAGCTCGCGCAGGCTTTTGATGCGAAAGACTCGTCTCGGTGTTCCATATTTCTGTGTAACGACGTAACAGTTACCGCACAGTCGACTTTACGATCGTCGGACTTTGAGGGGCTTACATCCGCTGTTGTTTTATTCACTCATTGTCATCGCCATCGTTGGGTAGCACGTATCCGACGAGACGAGGCGGGTGAGGGTTTCATCGGTCAATGACGAAGTTGGGGATTTTTTTGGCGGATCGATCGATTTTCAACATGTCTCACTTTTTCTTGGTTCATTTTCTGCGTACTGGTGTTAATGGAAGAAAAATCTCCGTTGTTTTTTTTCGGATTAATCCCGCCGACGCTACGTATCACCTGACAACATCCGCCGCATTCCGTTTAGATGACCATGTCACACCACCGCCATTTTCAAAAATTAAGAGGCTTTTGTGACACTTTTAAAAAAATTATTTTTTTGCCTTTTTCGACAGTTTATACTTTCAAGAATATCATTATCATTTATATCAATATAATTTTGTCTTGCAAAAATCGATAGTTGAATCTTTAAACGCGTTTTTCTGGAAATGAGATTTTTCAAATTTGCTGACATTGTAACTCGAAGAGCAATTATCCGATTGACTTGAAATTTGCACTGAGTACTCTTGAATATATTTACTCTACAATGACGTAGGATATTTTTGATTGGATGAAAATTGACGATTTGGCATTGAAAAAAACGACCATTTTATAGGCAAGAAGACAGACTTTTATTCATAACTACGCCATTTTGTTAGATTTTGATATTTTCCGAAAATCGATCGTCATTGTACAGGAAATACCTTCCAGTTTAACGACATTTTTTCCTTTTTCGGTTTCAGCTACTCAATCAGCCGGAATCATGTCAGCAGTGGAGGAACTTTTTTTTGGCGCCTCTGAAGGCAGCGAATAAGTCGCTTGGATCTCAATATTTTTCGATTAAAAAATTATGTAATATAGGTAAAATATAGCGAAATATATTCTTAATTTTCCGAAACATTTAATTGAGTACTTTTCTTCCAAAAAAATTCCGAAAATCACCCAAATTTTCAGCGTTCACACTGATATAGCCCCTTAATAAAGAAAAAAATACAACGTAATAGCCAAAAGTAGTAAGAAAACATACCGCAAGTCTAAAAAATGATAAAGAAATCTAAATAAAAAAAAAACTTGAAAACCAGTAACTTTTCCTCATCTAAAGGTTCCCCCTTAAGGCCACTCGACCGTTCTTAAGGGGTTATATACAGTTAAAATTTTCGAAAAATCGATTTAAAAAAAATTCGTAATGTACATATATTTAAGTACACACACAAAAAATTTCTTGTCAATCCGGCGAATATTCTCGAAGTTACACGAACATTTGTAATTACGTGTCAGAGCGTTCGAAAGAGCTTTTAAAACTTTAAACGCGTTTTTCTCAAAACTGGGGTTTTAAAGTCGGTGAGCAAGATTTCTCGGAAACAGTCTCGGTTCAGTCTAAAATTTCAACACAATCTTTTCAAGTATATTTTTTAGTAATTAATCGACGGTTTTTTCTCACCGAAAAATATTTTCCATTTTATAAACAATTTAAGGCCTACATTTTTGTCGAAAATCGATTTTTTTTTCAGAATCCGCCATTTTGTCAAAAATTACTATTTTGTTTATTCCTTCGATCAATTAAAAGATAATCCATTATATTAACCCTTTGAAGCATACATTTTTCCTTACGTGCAATCAGCTCAAAACTTTGTGCTCGGAGGTTTTCGGGGTCGCTGATTACAAATCTGCACTCAAAATGTGGAAATTCAAGATGGCGGATCCAATATGGCAGACCACAAATGCAAAAATTGTTTGTTTGGGTTATAATAATATATAAAATTATTTATATATGATCATTAATATGTGAATATATTTTTATAATATATTATAATAATATATAATATAAAAAAGCAAAAAATAAAATAAAAAAAGTAAAAAACAAATATAAAAAGTATGGATCTAGAAACTCGCCGTTAGCTCCGGGTAATGCTAAAAACGTAATTCTATTAGAAATGCAGTATAACAGAATCAACATATTGAGCAACTCCGATGTTTTAGTAATTCCAGTAAAATCTCAGGTTTTGGTCCGCCATATTGGATTCGCCATTTTGAATTTCTGGATTTTGAGTTCGAATTCGCAATGAGCAACCCAAAAAACATCTCTCAATTCGTTTTTCGTGTATGGTTTACCTGCCAGATTAGGCACAATTACATTAATTGTCTAAAAAACGTGTTTTTTTGTGCTGTAGTGATGATCAACATCCACTAAGTATAACATAAGCCCTTATTAGTGATATTGTATTAACAATTGATCTCCTAACATCCTAAATATACATTTACATTCGTCGTTAGGCGCCAAAAAAACTTTGTATTCAAGAAAAACAGAGTGGAAGTAGGTGACATACCAGTATATCACTATGCTTCAAAGGGTTAACGAAATATTTTTGGTTTTTTCATTTTAGATGATCCAGTCCAGAGATATCGTGCTCACCGCACGACGTCTTTTTTTAGAGGTGCTCCCGGAGATCAGCAGCTTTCAAAATAATTACTTTTACAAATAAAAAATTATAAAATACAGTTAAAAGTTACCATAATATGTGTACAAATTTTTACCTTAAGGGGGTACCCCCACTTGCGATTTTGAAAAAATCGATTTTTTTATTGCATTTTTTTGAAGTGCAATTTGAAGTGCAGTTTTTTTTGATGCCCGGAATAGATGACTCTATGTAAGTTTACAAAAAAAAATATTTTCTTCGTGTAAACTGAAATTGAAACTTTAAACGCGTTTTTCTCAAAATGGCATTTCTGAAGTCGGTGACCAAGATTACTCGAACACTGATGAACCGATCTTCTTGAAATTTTGCGGGCTTATTTAATACATAAAAATGTAGTCTTTAATCGTTCGATTTTTTTTCGAAAAAAATTGCCGTTTTATAGCCAAAAACGGCCGTTTTTTTCGTTAAAATCGAACCATCAACTTTGACTGTCCGCCATTTTGTGAAAAATGAATATTTTTTAAAATCCTTCGATTAAAGACTAGTTTATACTTATATTTGACTAAATCCATCCGCATTTTTTTTCAGATGATCCACTTCGCCGCAATGTTGGTCACCGCAAACCGTGTATATAAAAACATTATTTCATTGACGGCCATTTGCCACTAAACAATGTCATATTTTTCAATAAAAAAATTACTGAAAGTTCTTCAAGATGTGTTCTTTAAGATGGTATATTGAGCGATTAAAAAAGTTTTATAGTTTTCTTTAAAAAAAATCATGAAAAAGGCCTTTTTTTTGCGCTACAAGTGGGGGTAACGGCTTAATGGATTTAAATGTCTTCTTGAGAAAAATTCTTCAAAAATCGATATTTTTAGGCCTCCTGACTGTATATAACAATTAATAACCCTTAAATTCGCATGGACAATTATATAACAGCCGTGAACGAGTAGGGTGAAAAACGTCACAATTTCGGGGCCGTTGTATCGAGGCGCGGAAATCTTCACGCCCGAGAGAATATTGGCGGACGGGACTTCTGCCTGATGCTGGTCTCCTCTCTGTACCCCCATATGGGTGTTATATACACATGCGGTTCCCAGCGCAACCGGTGGTTAATAATTATACACGTGGTCTCGCCCTCTCTCTCTCTCTCTCTCTCTCTCTCTCTCTCTCTCTCCCTCTCTCTCTATTTCAACGCACCGTTTAAAGTCACGCCTTCCCGTGGCCCTAACAAATTATCGCGAGTCTACGGACTGCAACTGGTTCATCAATATTAATAAGATCATTACACACGAAGACGATCGAGATGAGAATCCGCGGCCCGGTCCCCGTGTATTACGGAAGACATCTCTCGTGTCCCCATCGAGAGCGCAAGGCGGCTGTCCGTTCAAGCGACTAATTTACCTAGTATGAAAGACAAGAAGTCAGCATCATCGCGATCCATCGCCTTGTCCACGAGAATCTCCGATACAATATACGTGTACGTGTCTTTCCTTTTTTTTTCTTCTCGTCACACTCGTCCGTTCCTACGTACGCCCTCCTGATGTGTATCAGGCTGAAAACAAGTCCACCGTAACGATTGCCCCGAGCTTTTTTGCATTATTTAAACGAGGCATCTTGAGCTTGTGCCGAAATCGTCGCCATCGGCCAGCCGACGGACACTCTCGTTACACATCGGTTATAAGTTTCGCTCTAAAGTGTCGTAACGACTAGGCTGTACGATAGAATCTACAAGCCATACTCGTTTCACGATAATTACCCGTTTACGAGGCCTCTCAGCCGCACCCGCAGGCGAATCGATGCTAAACAACTTTGTCTTCTCGTATAAGATTCGCAGGGGCGAGAGGGTGGGTAGGGGTGTCTGGAAATATAATTTTCGTGGCATCAAGATCGGCTACGCGCCGGTGAAGGGTTTTTTTTACTATTTAGATTTTAGATCAAACGAGCTGCTTCAATTATTCGGGCTCGAGATACATCCGGATAGTCCAGCGGGAATTGACAGGATGACCGTCACCGAGAAACGTAAGACAGGATCTCGGAATGATAATTACACGTCTTGTATATATAAATATAAATATAAATATAAATATAAATATAAATATAAATATATATATATATATATATATATATATAAGGTATACCACGTGAATCCGGTGAACTTTTTCCCTGACCCCCGCCAATTCGATTAACTTTTTTTAAATCTGAGTCCATTGACTCTAAAAGACACCCTGATTTTTTTCACATTTTTCGAAACAACCCTCAGTAAAAAAAAAAATTTCCGCAAAATACGCCCCGAATTAAACATCTGAAAAAATTCTCAAAAATGCGGGATTATATGTAAACATTTTCAAGCTATCACTCGCAGTGGAAGTACGATTTTTTCTGTGCTTTCTGAGCGATAAACGTTAAAAAAAATTCGAAAAAATTCCAGAACCGCTTACTTTGGGCGGATACTTAAATATTTTGATACCCACAATGAATTTTCTTGACCATTTTTGAATAACCGAATCACATTCATGGACCTTGAACAGTTAGGAGTCAATTTTTCGGTTTTCTTTTTATCGTTAATCGCTCAGGAAGCACAGAAAAAATCATACTTCCACTGCGGGTGATAGCTTGAGTTTTTTTTACATATAACCACGTATTTTTGAGAATTTTTTCAGATTTTTAAATCGGGGCGTTTTTTTCGGAGAGAAATTTATTTTTGTCTAAGGGTTGTTTCGAAAAATGTAAAAAAATGAGGGTGTCTTTTACAGTCAATGGAATCAGATTAAAAAAATCGAATTGGCGGGGGTCAGGGAAAAATCCACCGGATTCACGTGGAATATCATATGCATACACACATGCATATATATATATATATATATATATATATATATATATATATATATATATATATATATATATATATATATATATATATATATATATATATATATATATATATATATATATATATATTAGGGTGGCCCAAAATTTGAGCTCTATTTTTTTCCCTTTTTCTCAACAACTAATTATCTTCTTTAACGAAAAAAAAATTGTCGCGAAATATGCGAGCAGTACAAAAATATTTAGAGGCTACTCCAGCCTCCAAAGAATTAAAATGTTCATTAAAAAATCGATTTTTTTTTCGTTCACTTCTCACCCATGAACTTTACGCTTTTAATTTTTGAATTAACCTCGCGAAAGCTCTACCCGTTCAATGAATATTTAGTGGTCGCTCAAGAGCTTCGAAATTTTCAATTTTCGTCATTTTTTTTATTCATCTCACTCATAAATTTGACGATTTGTAAAGATTTCAAAACAATTAATCGTTTTTATTTGGAAACAGATTTTTCAAGGTTGGCTCACATTACTAACCCAAGAATCATAATCTATGTTCTCATAAAGTAATTCTTTAAAGCTCTTGTCCGTAAACAAAATGATGAGTCCCCCGTTTTATCGGGTTAGAAGTGTGAGTTTAATTTAAAAAAAAAACAGTTTCTAAAGAAAAAAAGGATTAATTGTTTTGAAAATTTGACAAAGTGTTGAATTTCTTAGTGAGAAGAGAAAAAAAATTCGCGACAATTGGAAATTTCGAAGCTCTTGAGCGACCACTAAATATTAATTGGCCGGCTAGAGCTTTCGCTAGCTTAATTTAAACATAATGAAGCATAAAATTCATGTGTGAGACGTGAACGAAAAAAAAATCGTTTTTTCGATTTCGATTTCGAATCAAAATCGAATGAAAACTTGAATTTTTAGGAGGCTTGAGCGACCTCTATATACTTTTGTCCGCTCGCAGATTTCTCCACAATTTTTTGATTTCTTTAAAGAAGATAACTGGATGGTGAGAAAACGGGAAAAAAATAGAGCTCAAATTTGGGCTACCCTAACATATATTAGGACGTTGAATAAGTTCTCGCTGTTTTTCAATAGATAGCGTTATCAGAACTGCGTGCGTGTAGTTTAAGAAGGTAACGCATCAACAAAGAAGTACTATAAGCAAGCTTAAAATTCAGTGTATGTCATTTCGCCGAAGTGTAAACAACTTTTTTTTCATAGTGTCAAAAATGTCAAATTTCGTGGCCAAAAAGAGTATCTGCGGGGACTATACTATACTACTATATTGCACTACTTTATTTGAAAAAAACCTGCAGCTGGAGCACACATAATTCTTGTTGAGACTTACAGCGACCATGCTCTTTCGGAAACATCATGCAGAAATTGCTTTAGACGCTTCGAAAATAATGATTTTGATGTATTGAATTGGAAGCATCACTTCATGAAGACTCATGTCAGACGTTAGCTGAACTTGCAGAATCGTTGGGAGTCGATCAAACAACATTTTCGAAACGTTTGAAAGCATTAGGAAATTAAAAAAAAAATAAAGCATCAATTGTCATGAATAAACGGCGAGAACTTATTCAACATCCCTAATTGGTGTCTTAAAATAAATAAATATATAAATAAATAAATAAATAAATAAATAAATAAATAAATAGATAAATAAATAAATAAATAAATAGATAAATAAATAAATAAATAAATCGTCATTGAAGATACCGCAGGTAGTCGAATATTTGCATGCTCCTGACCGACCACGTGCAAAAAAAAATAAAGCAGCGCGATCAGAGTCAGTAGATGATGTGTCGCGTTTGATGTTCATCAAGCTCCTTTATCGTCGCCCGTACGTATAAAAAAAAACGTATACATGTATTCGGTACTTCGGATCTCCCGGAGTCGTTCAACGTTCGTCAATCGGTAATTAAAATTCAGAAACCGGTCGAACGTGATGCAAGATTGGCACTAAAGGGAGAGCAAAGTAATCGCGGTCTTGACTGAACGAGAAGACAACCGAGAAGTAGTTGACACATGAGAGTAGATAGTCGTGTGTGGTCCCGTTTCTTCTCTCCTTCTCTCCATTTTTCTCCGTCCCGTACTCGTATTTATATATACACACGTGTACACAAATGATTGCCAGTGAGCAAAAGGGCGCCACTTTTGGGTTATTCACCACGGAAGATGAACGTCCATTACGTCCTTCTATTGGCGAACAGGTCGATACAACTGTTCCCTCAGTCTTCTCGCTCCAGCGTTATTTTCTTCGAGTCCGCGAGCTAACTTATCTTATTTCGAAATGCAAATGGCACGTGCATCATCGGCTGAAGGCTTTCGCTTCGCTCTTTACGTACACCGGTATCCAAATCTGCGAACCGGTTGGTCCCTCTCTCTCTATGTCTCTCTTCATATATATATATATATATATATATATATATATATATATATATGAAGTGTGTGTGTGCATAAATGGTTGTATCTGTTGCGACTGATCGCGAGCTGAAACACGAAGAATGTGCTGTGCAAGGGATCCGTGAGAGAAAGGATCCCGCGAAAGGGATTCAAACGTCTAGTGAGTTGATGCCGTATCACGGATAACTCCACCGAGACTTTGGTTAGACTAATCCTCGAAACGATGGAGCGGGTCTTCGCCAGGCAGACGATCCAAAGACGGATTTATGGATTTCACAATACGTATGCAGGAGAGCGCTATGTGCGGTCCGCATGGCGGAATAACCAACATTCCGAAATCTCAAGCAGGTGCAGCTTGATGGCTCCCCTCGGCAATGTTTTGATTCCTACAAACGCGCTTTCCTCAATCCCGTAGGCAAAAGCTACGACGTACGTAATCCACCGAGAGACAAAAACAACTGGAAGACGTTGACTTGTCTTGGGGGGGGATGAATTTCTCAAGCTTTGAAGACGGGGGGGGGGGGGGGGAGGGGGCATAAGCTCGACAATAATTGGACCACCCGGTCGTTGTTTGACGCTCCGAAAGATCGACTTGGCAACTTCGTACCTCTAATCATCTTAATCGGCATCCGTAGTCAGGTGGCGCTTGATGCCGTGAAGACAGATTCGAATGCAGGGGATAAAGATTCTTCGCGGTCTTCGATGGTTGTTAGTGTCAATGTGAGGTTTGGTCGGGGTCTGGCGTGCGGGAGTTTCATTGCGTTTTGGTCTTTAACGGGGATACGATTAGCTTGGGTTGAAAAATTTGTTTTTGGGTGTAGGGGATGGTTATGGTGAAAGTTGATGAAGAATTCATTTGGTTTGCACTAGACGTCCGGTTGAAGTGTATGGGACTCCACGCGTAGGGCTACAGACGACTTGATTTTTGAGCTTTTTGAAAATAAGTTTGAAATGAAAAGTGCAGCGATTTGAAGTTTCTCTTGTGCTTCCATGATAGTTTCACGGTGCCTTCTTAAGGGGTTACCCCCACTTGCGATTTTAAAAAAATCGATTTTTTTTATTGCATTTTTTTGAAGTATAAGTATCCGGGCCCATACAGAAGTATGGGCCCGGAATTGATGACTCTATGTAAGTTTACAAAAAAAAATATTTTCTTCGTGTAAACTGAAATTGAAACTTTAAACGCGTTTTTCTCAAAATGGCATTTCTGAAGTCGGTGACCAAGATTACTCGAACACTAATGAACCGATCTTCTTGAAATTTTGCAGGCTTATTTAATACATAAAAATGTAGTCTTTAATCGTTCGATTTTTTTTTTCGAAAAAAATGGCCGTTTTATAGCCAAAAAAACGGCCGTTTTTTTTTCGTCCATCGAAATCGAACCATTAACTTTGACTGTCCGCCATTTTGTGAAAAATGAATATTTTTTAAAATCCTTCGATTGAAGACTAGTTTATACTTATATTTGACTAAATCCATCCGCATTTTTTTTCAGATGATCCACTTCGCCGCAATGTTGGTCACCGCATACCGTGTTTATAAAAACATTATTTCATTGACGGCCATTTGCCACTAAACAATGTAATATTTTTCAATAAAAAAATTACTGAAAGTTCTTCAAGATGTGTTCTATTGATGGTATATTGATCGATTAAAAAAGTTTTGTAGTTTTCTTTAAAAAAATTCATGAAAAAGGCCTTTTTTTGCGCTACAAGTGGGGATAACGCCTTAAGTTAGTACGAGCGCGCAATCTTGATTTCTATAGATTTTGTTCAAATTTTAACCAGACATTGTTCATATCATTATGCATGTTTGAGTGAAATTTCAGAACAGTCGACTATGTAGATTGGGAGATGATGGTTTTTAAAATTGCAACTTTTAACACTGCAGGGTCTGCATTGAAATTTGGACAGAAAAATTTTCCGTAAAGAATATTTGTCCCCTATAATAAGAAGACATATGGCTATACCGCAGAACAGTTTTATCCAGTATTTCGAGAAGTAAACAATAATTGTCGTATTCGTGAAGTTAAAAATGTTGTGATAAACAAATATTCGCATTATAAATATTAATATTTTATCTTGTTTATGTTATCTTCATTAACAAATAAAAGTGTTGGTTCATTCATAACTAAATGAAAACTTCGTTCGACTAAAAATTGCTTCCAAATGAAAATATGGGCCGTCCCGGGTGTAGAGAAGCCCTTAAGGGGCTATACCAGTGTGAAACTTGAAAAAATCGATTTTTTTGCCTTTTTCGACAGTTTATACTTTTGAAAATATGAGATGAGATTTTCATACTTTCAAGATTTTTATACTTTTAAAAATATAAAATAAGATTTCTCAAATTTACTGACATTTTAACTCGAAGAGCAATTATCCGATTGACTTGAAATTTGAACTGAGTACCCTTGAATATATTTACTCTACAATGACGTAGGATATTTTTGATTGGATGAAAATTGACGATTTGGCATTGAAAAAAACGATCATTTTATAGGCAAGAAAACAGACTTTTTTCCAAAACTACGCCATTTTGTTAGATTTTGATATTTTTCGAAAATCCTACGTCAATGTACAGAAAATACCTTCCAGTTTAACGACATTTCTTCCTTTTTCGGTTTCAGCTACTCAATAGGCCGGAACCATGTCAGCAGTGGAGGATCTTTTTTTTGGCGCCTCCGAAGGCAGCGCATAAGTCGCTTGGATCTCAATATTTTTCTATGAAAAAATTATGTAATATAGGTCAAATATAGCCAAATATATTCTTAATTTTCCGAAACATTTTATCGAGTACTTTTCTTCCAAAAAATTCCCGAAAATCACCCAAATTTTCAGCGTTCACACTCTTTCTCAGCAGTCTCTTACCGATCTCACCTGCTCAAGTGACTAGCCGAACATTCGATGTTGAAAAGGTCGTACCCCGGAAATATCCCCAAATTTCAATGTCCAAAATATCTCTATCCCGATAACAGAAACAAAATTCAGCAAACAGCTGGCTGTTTTCGAGGTTCTCCAATATGGAAGACCACACGCCAGGGGTTCTGGCCCAGTCTAAAAAATGGTCGATCGGTGTAACGGTTCGATAGTTGCAATTAGCCGCTGCCCTTTGCCGCTGACACTCGTACAAATGACCAAGTATCGAGCGCTTCCTTGACGGGTTAGCTACGCTTGAGTGTACGAGTCGGACGGAATTAGCATTGAAACTGGTGATAAGCCGCATTTACGCACGAGCGAGCGGATAATCCAACGTTGAGATCTTGGCCTCGTTCGCGAAACGGGCGCTTTGAAGAGAAAAGCTGAAGACGAGGAGTTATAGTCCACTAAATATATACCCGTACATATACGCCTTCGCGTACCTATATCCAGCCAAGTTGAGCAGTTAGCCAGTCGTGGCATTCGGCAAGCCGTCGCGCGCGGCAAAGAGCACGCGAGATATCTTGGCGAACTGACGGCAGAAATAATAATCCTCGGTGGAAAGAAGCAAAGAGTAATCGCGGGAGGAGTAGCCGAGAGAGAGAGAGAGAGAGAGAGAGAGAGAGAAAAAGAGAGCAAGAGAGTCTTAATCGCAATTGAATTATTATTTTTGGTGATGCGTGCGTCCGGTCTTATATATTTCTATGTTTTGCCGAGGGTGCTTGCTCTCCGTTATCGCCAAGCGAATGTTTGCGTTTCTATTCCGGTCGAGAAGCACAGGCACCGCAAGCTGGTGGTATTCCATTCTGGATGAGGAGAGGAGTTTGGACAGGATGGAGCGAAAAAAGGATTGACCGTGTACAGAGACCACTTTCGTTCCTTCGCCGGCAACATTATCCACATATATGTGTATATATATATATATATATATATATATATATATATATATATATATATGTATATATATATATATATATATGTATATATATATATATATATATGTATATATATATATATATATATATATATATATATATATATATATATATCTTACTGATAGAAAATTGTAGGGTCTGCCTGTATTTTCGTTTTTTTTTTAGGCTAAGATTGAGCTGGTAGGGTTAGAATAAAGCGCTGAGGCGATATCTATCGTGGTTGGAAATGTTGTCTGTCCGTCGGTTCGAGCCACATTGGCATGGAAACAGCTGGAACTTTTTTCTTCCACTTCCCTGAAAGTGTATGTGAAAATAAAGCTTCAAGGGGTCTTCTCACTTTGGACGCTAAAAAAGGCTACCTTCATGAAGTTTTTTGATAGGCTTATATGATTAATATTGATGTAAAAGTTGTTACACTTAATGAATACACTTTCGAAATACATTAAACGATTTTTTTTATTGATTTAAGCCACTATTTATAGACGAAAATAGTTGTTAAAAAAATGTCCTATATGAATTGTAGGTCTGCGCTGTTGATGAAATCTCGGAGATGGATCATCCGAAACAAAAAATAGAACGGTTTTAGATTCAGTGTGTTAAGGGGTTAGGCCACAGTAACGGGTATAAAAGTATGTGCGAATTTAACAATTTTTTTTCGTGTGAAAAAGTGATTCACTCATAAAATTAATTACACATATATTTAGTATGAATATCAAGCTGTTAGAAATTTTTTTTTTCGATGTACAAAATGGCTGACTAGTTGAAACTTCTCGAAACAGCTTTTTTCCAATTGGCGTGACGAAAACTTCAACAATTTTTACTCGATTTACTGCAAATTTGAAAGTTATGTTCCTCATTGCATTTCGCAGAGAAGTACGTACGGAATTTCTGATTGATCGAAAACTTTTCATTTTATGAGCAGTTTATGAGCAGTTGTAACGAAATTTTTCACTGAAAATTCATTTCTTAAGTTTAAATACCTACAACTTTTGAATAAAACAATATTTTTTAAATTCCGTACGTACTTCTCTAGATATTCTAATGTAGATTGACGAGAATTTTTGTTTTGTGGTCTAGGTAAAAAAATTGTGGATGTTAAATGTGACGCTGCGGAGCACCTAAAAAAAGATAACAAAAGAAAATATTAGTAGTCGGCCATTTGGTACATCGAAAAAAAGATATATATATTTTCTAACAGCTTGATATTCATACTGAATAAATGTGTAATTAATTTTATGAGTGACTCACTTTTTCATACGAAAAAAAATTGTTAAATTCGCACATGATTTTATACCCGTTACTGTGGGTCAACTGCTTAATGGCTATAGCGCATGTCATACGATTCTTGATATATGCAAAATAACAAAATGGCGGACATTTCTCGAAAAAACGAACAAAAAACGTGGTTTTTCACCGTTTTTGGCAAAAAAATAGTAAATAACAAAATTTAAAAAAAGCCTTGATTTGCGCTATAGCTATAGTTGTAAAGAATGTGTGGTTAAAATTTCATAAGGATCGGTTCAGTAGTTTCAAAGATTTTATCAACAAGCCGTCGAAAAACGTTGTTTCGAGAAAAACGCGTTTAAAGTTTGTTTGGGCTACATACATACATAAAAAAAATGTAATGTTTTCCGAAAGTGTTTTTATTAAGTTTAACAAGTTTTATTTCAATATCTATAATATAAACCAATTAAAAAATGCATCAAATTAGCCTTTTTTAGCGTCTAAAGTGAGAAGACCCCTTAACCCTCATCGACTCAACTAATACTTTTTTCTCGTGACGTGGATTATGAGTTTGTATCAAACCATATGATTTTTTTTCAACTGCCTAATAAACGTGTTTTTCCAAACATACAAAAAACATGGCGTTGAAGTTTGCATCGTTCGAATGCAACGATTTTTCCAGTTCATCTTTCTATTTTTCTGATTGCCCAAAGGCTTCTTTATGCAATTTGAGGTCGTCAATCTGTTCTTAGATTACGTAAAAACGTTTATGTGATTTTCACAGCGCAAATCAGCCGAACAAAAAATTGAACGATTAAAAAGAATTAATTTTGGTTGCACTCCAACGATGCCAACTTCAACATAATCAGAAAACCTGTTCTTTTCACAATAGTCTTCGTATGTAACCCTCAATACGATGTGATCCTAAAATCCCCGGTCGGAGCACGTGAGCGAAGCTTCGCCCAAAAGCTGGTGACCCTATATATCCCTGAAACGTTTAGGCTAAAATACGCACACGAAAGACAGCCTCTACTTTCCCTTGTTTGGTACAAAGCAGATCCCTCTGCATATTCGCTAAAATCCTAAATTACGACAGCATCAAAGGAGGATCTCATCAATGAAGGTGGGGTGAGGAACCTCCGAGGGAGCATTGCACCGCGAAAAGTGTCAAGAGCGGCATTCTTTTTAATACCGACCGCAGATGCGGTGACTCGTCATGCCGCCAACGTGGCTTGGTCCTATATAAGATGCATCAAAGAAAGAGCATAATGGGACGTTATCGATTTATCGAGCGCGGTTGGTTCCGAACTCCGAGTGTTCGGACATCAATGATGATCGCGTATACGAGCGATCAAATTGCCAGGCCAACTTTGACGTCCGTATAAAATCGGAATGGGAGGCCTCTCGTCTCTGCTATTCGTGGACGAGATTCCATTGCTGTAGATGTCTTCAATGTCATTTCAGAGTGCGGCAAGAGATCGATGCCAGGCTGTGCCGTTAAATTGTACCCGATCAATTTCAAGCCGCTATATGACAATGACATACACACCTTCCTGCAGAGATGGGCATACTCGAATACTTTTAGCAATACTCTTAGTATTCAAGTAAGAAAATAATACCGAATTCATGTCAGACGGATATTCATTTTTTTCGATAATGGATCCACCACGATTTAGTATTCGTTCTGAGAATAAACAATGAATCCAGGTGGATTCAGTATTCGTTCCGAAAATGAATAATGAGTCCAGTTGGATTCAGTATTCATTCCAAAATGAATAATGAATCCTACTGGATTTAGTATTCATTTCAAAATGAATAATGAATCCAGTTGGATTCAGTATTCATTCTAAAATGAATAATGAATCCAACTGAATTCAGTATTCATTTCAACACACGTAATGAATCCAATTCGATTCAGTATTCATTCCGTTCATTCATCATTCATTCCTATACGACAATGACATACACACCTTCCTGCAGAGATGGGCATACTCGAATACTTTTAGCAATACTCTTAGTATTCGAGTAAGAAAATAATACCGACTTCATGTCAGACGGATATTCATTTTTTTCGATAATGGATCCACCTCGATTCAGTTTTCGTTCTGAGAATAAATAATGAATCCAGTTGGATTCAGTATTCGTTCCAAAAATGAATAATGAGTCCAGTTGGATTCAGTATTCATTTCAACACAAGCAATGAATCCAATTCGATTCAGTATTCAATCCGTATTCGGATATCATCAAATTGAATAATCTGAAAATATTGACAGAAAACATGTTTATTCTATTGAAACATTATCGTGCGATTACATTATATTTACCCAAGGGAAATCGCGCTCTTAGTACCTAGTAACTGAAGAAATGGGGGTAGAAATGGGACATTATATTTGTCCCATTTCTATTGTCCATTTTTCCAGATTATTCAATTTAATGATATCCGAATACGGAATGAATACTGAATCGAGTTGGATTCATTATTTATTTTGAAATGAATATTGAATCCAGTAGGATTCATCATTCATTTTCGGAACGAATACTGAATCCATTGGGATTCTGTATTCATTTTCGGAACGAATTTTGCATAAGTTTCTTTATTATTCATGAATAAAAAAAAAATCGAATATGTCCAACCCTGCCTTCCTGATACATAGCAATTGACGACGTAGTTTTTTTTTAATGGATGTACGTTCGTCACGATTCTCACGCATGGGAGCTGTACTCGAAAGGAGAGGATGATGACGAGGACGATACGGATGAGTTTTGCCATAAAGTATTGTCAGAATATTTCCAGAGGGTTGTTCATTTTTACCTCTGTTCCTTTGGCGCCACTGTAACGCACCCACTTGCCAAGACGGGGCCGCCAGTACTCGATAACGTACGACTCGGCGTATTCGACTCCTACGCCGTTTCCGAATCGTCCTTGGGTATTGGTGCCTGTGATCATGTGAACGGCGTGAAGATCGATCTCGAGCCACTCGCGCGACTCAGGAGTCACCTGGGCTTTTGGACACCAGGCGCCGCCGTGGATCTCCGTTTTCAACCTGCAACGCATAAACGCAAAATCTTATAGACGAGGTTTAGCAGCTTGTGAGAAACGTTGATTCCAGATGACATATGGTTTTGCTCGTATAGAAATCTGTTAAAGATTTTGGGGAACATTTGGCAAGAATTATTGAAATGACTTTCCATTTGGACGGTCTATTTGGTCCGATGGATTTAAGCGAGGAATCAAAGGCAGATACGTGCATAATTGTCAGGTTAGTGGAAACATGTTTCAATCTTCCTGCAAATGGATTGGCCAAGGTCCTAGTCAACGTAAAATCGTTTGGTCATCACGATTTTTCCAGCCTCATCATGCTCCAGCCCTCAATCCCCCCAAGAAGGCGATGCTCATAAAAAAATGACAGCCCCACAAGAAGTTTCGGTGCCACCAGGTGGGGACTGGAAAGTTCGTGATCAGCGGACGATTTTGCATCGACAAGGGTCTTGCCCATTCGATTGGACTAAATGATGAAAACTCGTCCAGCTGCACAGGGTGGTATGAACATAGTAAATGAAAGCCAAAAAAACAGTGTTCTAGAAAATTAGTATAGGTGGAATGTATAGATTAGCTGGACGATGTAACAATTTGGTGAATTTGTTAGGAAGATTTTCCCTAAAAGCACACCCAGGAATTATCAAGGTCTGCTGAATTCCCTTTCGTTCCATTAAAATGATATCTTTCGCCCGCGCTCCTGCAACGTGAAGCAGAACGAGACGTGATCTCGTTCCTTCTTTCTCTCTTGATCTCCCACGGTATGGAGGCAGCAAGAGAAAGTCTCTCTCTCACCTCCTCTTATTCTCCACACCGCGAGTTTGTCTGTGTGTCGAGAGGCGTGCTTTAGTTTTAATCTTAGGGGAAAAGGTACGCGAGCCGGCATTGCGAATACAACGGAGAGAATGGTGAATGGGGGTGGGGGGTATCCACATGAATAAAAGATGAAGCATAGAACGGCGTGCGAAGCGCCTTTCCTAATTGCGTGGACCGTTTACCACTCGTCGCACAAAATGCCGTCCTCATGCGACGGCCCGCATCATCAGAGAGGTGTCCCGTCTGTGCTCTTCGCTTTGCGTTCTTTTCTCACCCGCCTCTTTATTCGACGTTTTTTCCTTCCCCCTTTTTTTTAACACTATTTTCTCTGCGATCTCGCATGAACTGAATCTCGCTCATCTGTATCGTCCTTTCATTCACGTCGTTCCTCTTGTTTGGCCTTTCTTTCCAGCGACGCCCTTCAGTTGGGACGCGTCGCCAATGATGAAACTTTACATTCATCATGCACACGCGCAAGCGCCGTGTGCGATGAGATGGTAGGCTTCGTTGGCTCCTGACGAATCGGCATGGCAGCGAGTTGGTATTGAGTTCCAACGAGGTTCATCATTGCGACGTCCCTTTTTCTCACCCTCAACTGATCATCTTTCTTTCACTGATGTTCTAAAATAGATTGCATCTCTGGAGAAAACGTTCCGTGGCAAGCGGGGAAAAAGCAGGATGGAGAAGATATCAATGACTTCTTGGGGTCGAAAGTGAGCTGGATTTACGCGCAGTAAAAAGTGCGCGTACTTTTATTCCAGGCAGATGGAAGCTTGCTGATTAATAATTTCTTCGCTGAAAGCGTCTCCATGGGAGATTTTCGACAATTATCCGATGATGCTAGGAGTGCGTCCCCAATGAAGATGTAGTTTTGGACAGCAACTACTTTCGGATGTCTCCGTTATCGATGATGTCAGGAACGTTCGTGACTTCGCTTGAGTCATCCAGCAGTGGCTTTAGCAGCTCCGTGAACTCAACGCCCACCATGAGAAATTCTACACCCCTTTATACACTGTAAAAAATTATATGAATTTTACAATACATTTAAGATACAAAGGAATTGAATTTTACGAACTCGGTAGATGAAATTAAAATTAAAAGACTTGTACCGTAAATTTAAAACAGGAACATGAAATTCTAACGTGGATATAGAATTTAATAGATGCAACATGGAATTTCAAAGGCAAGTTTGTAAATTTGTGGGAAATGTATTGTATTAACCCGTGTCTTCACTTGAAAATTACTACAGATGTATAATAAATCAACTATAAAAAACAGAGTATTGAAAATACAAAACAAGTTAGAAATTTATTTACGGCTGCCTGAAAAATATAATACATGTGGAACTGAATTGGAATTAGAAAGTATCGTGATTGTACCCCTATCTGATATTATTTCTCATCGACGCTGAGTTAAATATAAGACAAATCTTTAGGAATATCGATGATGTACTTCTCGGAATAATACCATCCAGTACATGAATACTGTGATTCGATTCAGAAATTTCCAAGACGAAAGCCACTGAGATTAATAATTGTTTGTCAAAAACAAATCACAGATAAGTTGAAATTAATGTGTTCGTATATTAATATTGAAGAAACATTTTATGATTTTCATAATTGTTGACCCGGACGATATCTCAAAATCACATGAATTTCAAATACAAGCGTACAGTGGACAGAGATGGGCGTGCGGTCGGTGTGCGGGCTCGGCGGTCACTGAAGTTAAGCAGCATTGGGCGCGGCCAATACTTGGAGCGGTGACCGTTTGCCCGTGCACTGGTTTGCGCGTCAACCTCTGAGTGGGAAACAGTTTGTCTGAGTTTCTCTCATGGTAATACAACTGAAACTCAGCCAAATATGGCCGCCTGTATCGGCCCAGGTTTCCCGCAGTTTCCCTGGGCCCCCTCGTGCAAATGCGATACAGTAGTAGTGCATTAGGAAAGAGTGGATGCGGTCAATACTCTGGGGGGCTCTGGAAGGAATGTTAGGGAACTCTGGAAGGATTGTGAATGATGGGAAGGAATAAAGGAGAGGATGGTAAAAGAAGAAGGCCCGTGCCTCTGAGGAATACATATATAAAGAAAAAAAATAACATACGTGCAGTGATTTCACTGCTTTCAAATTTTATTATTCAAGTATTCAATATTAATTATGGGATAAAGCTGCGAAAAAATCATATACACAAGTATCACGAAAGCATCATACAGTATATGAATTGAGTGGTCTTAATTTGATAATTTTTACATAAAAACGTATTGCAATTATCAATTTCTGAAATAAACTTAATACTTATTATCAGTAATTTTAATACACACCCGTATATTGATATTAGCAAATGGTTCTTGAATTTAATATACACTTGTATATTGATATCAGCAAATGGTTCTTGATTTCAATATACTTGGATGTGATTATTTCTTTACACGTGCATTATTTTTCAAACGCACAAGTATATTAATATTACGGAACTACACTTTCATTTTTAAAATAACCTGTTTTGGATTTTCAAAATCGTATCTGAAATTTCATAAGCGGTATCCGCATAAAAACTTCCTACACTTGTATATTAATTTTTATACAGAAATTTTTTACAGTGTATCTGTATGCGTGTATAAACGTCACTTGATGGTCATCTTCCTCAACCGATCATCTTTCCTTAATTGATGTTCAAAAATGGATAGCATCTTTCGAGAAAATGTGCCGTTGGAGGCGCAGATGCATGAGGATGGAGAAGATATCAATGACTTCTTGGGGTCGAAAGTGATCTGGATTTACGTGCAGTAAAAAGTGCGCGTACTTTTTTTCCAGGCAGATGGAAGCTTATCGATTAATTTCTTCGCTGAAAAAGTTTCAGTGGAAGATTTTCGACAATTATCCGATGATGCTGGGAGTGTGCCCCAATGAAGATATACTTTTGTAGTTATCGATGATGTCAGGAACGTTCGTGTCTTCGTTTGAGTCATCCAGCAGTGGCTTTAGCAGCTCCGTGAATTCAACGAAATCCCCGTATATCCGCATACGTGTATAAACGTCATCTGATGATCATCTTTCTCTACTGATCATCGTTCCCTCATTGATGTTCAAAAATAGATTGCATCTCAGGAACAAACGTCTCGTGGCAAGCGGAGAAGAATGAAGGACTGCGAAGATATCAATGACTTCTTGGGTTTGAAAGTGATCTGGATTCGCGTGTCGTACGAAGTGCGAGTACTTTTATTCCAGGCAGACGGAAGCTTGCCGATTAATAATTTCGTCGCTGAATGAGTCTTGCTGGAAGATTTTCGACAATTACCCGATGATACTGGCAATGTGTGTCTAATGTAGGTATACTTTTGGACAGCAACTATTTTCGGATGTGTTCGTTATCGATGATGTCAGGAACGGTCGTGTCTTCGCTTGAATCATACAGCAGTGGTTTTAGCAGCTCCGTGAACTCAACGCCCACCAAGATAAATTCTCTACGTCCGTATATCTGTATACGTGTATAAACGTCCACCTGATGGATGGACAGCGGTAAATTGAGGAGGGTTTCTTCTTCATGGATTCTAGAGAGTGTGAGAGGGAGGCTAGTTGGCGAGAGAGGCGACTTAAATTTTCTATCGTCCTCTCGTCGTCGCGTTCCAGAGAAGCTCAGACAGGAAAACTAGCGACGTCGCCTGGCGACTCACTGAAATTGGCACCGACGAGACATCACGGTTCTATATTGCACTGGGGGGGAAGAGGATTGCTCGAGCCCTTCGTCCTCTATCCTGGATAGTCTCTACCATGTGTGACATTAACCCCCATACTTTATTCAAAGAGTTACACCAGACTCACGGTTGACAATAAAATTGTCAAGCTGACTGAGTGACGTTTATCGACATCGAGAATTCAATTTTCCAGCATCATAATGGCCGCTTTCTTTTCGACCAATTTTCGTGCGGTCCTTCGGCTTTATAAAATCGATTTTAAAAAACAAACAAAAACTAGAAAGCAACCTGGTCATTGTTACTTCACCCATGGTGACTTCGATTTTATCAAAAATCTGCCGAAACGAGAAACGATGATTTATCGTTTTCCTTCGCTCGTATCATCCTCCCGAAATCGCTATAAATAATGCCAATATAAACGAGGTTAATCCGGCTATCAGGGGCTCTCGAATGGATGAGAATCGATCGTGTTGTACGAATGGGTTAATCGTGCGGGGCACCATTTTCCTCTCCTCTTTTCTCCCATCGTTCCTCCTTCCAATACCTGATCCCTTCCCGCTTCGGGAGGCGCCGTTCTATGAATATGGAATGGGGCTCCAGCCCGTTACGTATTAATGCAGTGACGTGCATCGGGATCCTGGCCGCTGCAGGAACCCTATGGGGGATCCTGGCTTGCGAATCAAGCTGGACCCGGTTTATGAGTGGTGTCCCGTGGGGGATCGGGGATCAGCGGCAACGTCCAACGCTGCGTAGCTGAAACCGTAGGGTTGGTCATATATGAAGCTGGCTGCTGGTGTCAGGATGCATGTAGCCAGGACTCGGCGTTGTGTCTATATGTCTATATGTATATTTGGCTGACGGCAATCCCTTCACAGTGAGCTCTATAAATACTAGAGAGAGAGAGAGATGGATGGATGGAGCGAGGAAGAGTAGGAGGTGGAGACCGGACCGGAGCTTTGCTCGCGTTCTCTGATATTAATACATTCCATTACCGCAGACAATGACCGGCTGAATGGGCCTCCGACTCTTGATGAGCTCGGGGCCCTGAAACGTGGCACTCCGTATGCTCCGATACACGTACATAGTCCTCGAAATGTGTGTGCTCTCCTCCTGCCCACGGCTTTACGCCGCCCTCACTGAACGCTCAAGCGCGTTCCTCAGTCACCTAATTTAATACGAGCAACGGTACACGCGGCCTCCGGGCTGTCGTCACTCTACGAGCCCACCGGGAGGACAAAAAGAATATTGCCATAAAAGAGACTCCCGAATGGCAGTGTCGTAATCTAATGACAAAGGCAGCCAGAGAGAATTGCCGATGCGAGTAAATGTCAACGCGAGATGGGCTGGGAAAATTGATCGGATAGGAAATGAAGACAATGCGAGTGATCTTTTGACGAAGAACACTAGAAACTTCGCCACGATATAAGGTTGATTATCAAAGAGTGGTAGGTCCATCTTACGATCAATAGGAAAACATCGATTTGTTGATATCTCCATTGAAAAAGCAGATCAAACTGGGCCAATCTTATCCATCACTTGTTCCATTATCCATTTTCATCCATTGCACTTTCATCGTAGATGGGCTACTATGGAAGCGATTATTTTCCAGAGTTGACCCGCACAAACAGATGAAACAAACGGATCGAGTTGATGAATTCGTCTGCCAGAGACCGTATCTCTTGGAGACATACCGGTCGTCAAATGCTGACGCAACGAACACTCCAGACGGTAGTCATGTCCATAGGCAAATATACATCAGAGTGTATATGACTTTGGAGAGAATCGTTCGCGTCGTGCTTTCATGCAGCACTCTGCTCGAGTACACGGGATGTTAAACGGCGTGTACGATGATGATCTTCTTCTTCGTGGTCTTATTCGTCGAGACGACGATGATATCTCGCGGGAGGGGTGTGCACTCTCGTTGTGCATTTGCTATTAAGGAAGCCGCGGGTGGCGCTGAATTGCCTGTTGTATATGTATACCAGCGGTGTACAATCCGATGCGTACCGCCGTGGCATAAAGCATGCAAATGCGAGAGATTGAAGAAAGTAAGTGCACGTTGGAGGCAAGAAAGAAGTAAGTGAAATTACGACTGCTACAATCGCCCGTGGACGCACCCCAGATAACGAATGTGGTACACTGGGAAAAAGAACCAATTGAATAAAAAAATATATTGGTTGATCCAAATAAATGTGCTGCTGCGGAGTGCCACCGATATATGAGATTGTTACAATACTATACAATACTGGAAAATGTGGTTGATTTAAATAACATATTATTTTATTTGAAAAAAGCTCTTCGGTTCTCTGAATATCTACATTATCCTTTAAATAGAATTGTATTCTATTGAAATCGTTCCATATACAATCCGTAGATGTATGGATGAAATAATTAAGCGGTTGCTACAATATTTTTGTATTTCGTACAAAAATATAATCGATGGAATTAATCATTTCTTTAGTGCATCGAAACGAATATGCCATGGGACGTGAGGTTTCAATTTGTTCTAAATCTTAAATAAAAAGTGAGCATTAGAATGATCATCCACGATAATAGTGGAGAGAATAGCAGATATCCGATGGAATATCCACGTAGAGAATATCAGATATTCAACTGATAAGAACAGATACTACACTGTGATCTTAGCCACATGCCAAGAAGCGATAATCTTTGGAGTTTCTCCGGCGTTTAAGGGGGGATTGTCTTTTTTTTTCGCAAAATTTACCGCTTTTTGGGAATTTTTTTGTGAAGAAAGTATACAACGGAAAACTTGTGAAACTTGGCATATAGTTTTATTGATCTGTTTACTACATACAAAAAATTTTTTAAACAATTTCATCAAAAAATCCGCCTCCCACCCCCCTCGACGCGCGATGGTCCTTTTTTAATGGTGTGCACGATTTCTCAAAAACTATTCAACCGATTGCCTTCAAATTTGGACAGAATGCTCAGCTGACATCCTTTTATCGTTTGATGAAGCAAAAAAGCAATACGTTTAATAGTTTTTTATTTATAACAAAAAATCGATCAATTTTTTTCGAAAAATCGATACTTCAAGTTCAAAACGTCACCAAATCGTCAATTTTTTTTCCCTTCATCGAACGATAGCTATATGTGTCTAAAGTAAAATGCTTTTTGGGTTTTTGTTGCAGGATGAACGTGAAGGCTGTAATCGTGCACACCATCAAAAAAGGACCATCGCGCGTCGAGGGGGGTGGGAGGCGGATTTTTTGATGAAATTGTTTAAAAATTTTTTTGTATGTAGTAAACAGATCAATAAAACTATATGCCAAGTTTCACAAGTTTTCCGTTGTATACTTTCTTCACAAAAAAATTCCCAAAAAGCGGTAAATTTTGCGAAAAAAAAGACAATCCCCCCTTAAGTAGATTCTCGGTTCGCGCTACGCTTACGAGAAACGAGCGCGCGTGCGGCTTCTAGTGGCTACTCCGAGAACTACGGGTTTCCTTACACCTATAATTTCGGTGGCGCTCGGCCATGATTTGGTTGAATTTTTTCAACCAAATGCGCAAGAAACAAATGTTATTTTCGCATAACTTTTTTAACCAATTCAGACATTTGCTTAATATTTTTCAATCTAAATAAAATATTAATATTTTAACGAATAATGTACTTGGAAATCAATATCGGATATGGTGAAAAAAATAAAATAACATATTTACACAATAGAAATTTTATCTGAATCAAACGAACGAAATTCAATTTTTTTTGTGTACTCGAATCAACAATATTCATGTTATGAATAGTAACGCTTTTTTTGCCCGTTGCAGAAAATACATTCAAAACTATATAATTTATTCGCGATAATTTTTTAGTTTTAATAATACATCGTTCTGGGCTAACAATATATTTTTTGAATGAAAATAATCTTTTAATTTTATTATGTTATTAATGTCAATAGCGTTTTGTTTGGACTAATAAATCCGATTATTCACACCAACAATTTTACAATTGAATTAACGAAATTTCATTCAATAACATCAATGATATTGAATCAATGCTTTTTTTCTGTGTAGAATTGGAAGTACATCTAGATGTAGTTGCAACTGACAGCATCGTGGATGTCTTTCCAAACGTTGCTTTCTCCGCCAACCCAAACAAACCCAAACGAACAAACGTTCAGCGGTTCTTTCGTTTGGCGTCTTCGGGTATCATCATTGGCAATTTGTTATAATCGTTGATTGATCGTTTTTACCTTGCTTGATGGGGACCGACGTTTCCACTGTCGAAGCTCGAGCTCGCGGTGATGTCCGCATCTGGAATTGCACCGGACTCCATGCCCAACGGGGCGTTGCATTGCGCTGCAACAATGACCAAAGAAACATTTTTACGTTTTTTTCACCCAACTCAGGATCTAGAGATATGGTTGTAAATTTATATGTGGTGCATTAAGCCCGAGAGATACAGATACGGGACGTTGAATTACACGTTACGCATACGTGGACGCGCAGTTCCTTAGGTGCACACACGAAGAGATGGGCAATTGAGAGAACGCAGGACGAGACCGTGTTCTATGCCCGCTGAATTTATGTATATGCATCACGGCTGGGTCATAAACGAGTAAATAACTAGCTGAACGGAGATTAATCGGTTCAGATACACTTTAAGTACTTTATACGCTTTGGGATGATAATAGTAGAGGAGAGAAACGAAACACCCGCCTATAAACGGAGGCTGCATGCAGTGAGAAGAAAAAATTACATGCGCTGACTAAGTCCGTCGTTGGGGGTGCGAACGGATTATTTATTGGAAAAATGGAATTTTTGGTTATTTTGATAATTACTCATTTCGTCGAATTATCGAATATTTGGAATAATTAAATATTTTATAGTTGCATCTGAATATTTCGTTTGGTAATCTGTGAATTCCGGTGATCCGAGTGATTTTTTTCTTTCTGCATTTAATGATAACCTAATTATTTTGATTATTTAAGTAAGATTTATTCAAAACATACAATTTAAATATAAAATTGAAAAATACAATTAAAAAAAATATTTTAAATATTTAGCAACATTTGTTAAGGGGTTACCCCCACTTGCGATTTTGAGAAAATCGATTTTTTTTATTGCATTTTTTTGAAGTGCAATTTGAAGTGCAGTTTTTTTTTGATGCCCGGAATAGATGACTCTATGTAAGTTTACAAAAAACATATTTTCTTCGTATAAACTGAAATTGAAACTTTAAACGCGTTTTTCTCAAAATGGCATTTCTGAAGTCGGTTACCAAGATTACTCGAACACTAATGAACCGATCTTCATGAAATTTCGCAGGCTTATTTAATACATAAAAATGTAGTCTTTAATCGTTCGATTTTTTTTTCGAAAAAATGGCCGTTTTATAGCCAAAAAACGGCCGTTTTTTTTTCGTTAAAATCGAACCATTAACTTTGACTGTCCGCCATTTTGTGAAAAATGAATATTTTTAAAAATCCTTCGATTAAAGACTAGTTTATACTTATATTTGACTAAATCCATCCGCATTTTTTTTCAGATGATCCACTTCGCTGCAATGTTGGTCACCGCAAACCGTGTATATAAAAACATTATTTCATTGACGGCCATTTGCCACTAAACAATGTAATATTTTTCAATAAAAAAATTACTGAAAGTTCTTCAAAATGTGTTCTTTAAGATGGTATATTGATCGATGAAAAAAGTTTTGTAGTTTTCTTTTAAAAAAATCATGAAAAAGGCCTTTTTTGCGCTACAAGTGGGGGTAACGCCTTAATCGATTAATTCAATGGGGTTTCCTAATTTTATTTTGTTTTGCAGTAGAGAGAGAGAGAGAGAGAGAGAAGAGAGAGAGAGAGAGAGAGAGAGAAGGATGAAAAGCGATAGCGCCAGTCAATGGCGGAGGTTAAGGGCCATCGAGCGAGTGATACCATCTACTTTACATACATTATTCTCTCCTTCTCAGCGCCTCAATCTCTGCGTGCTCCGTCTACACGGTACCTCATCTTTCTCCCGCTCTCTCTCTCTCTCTCTCTCTCTCTCTCTCTCTCTCTCTCTCTCTCTCTCCCTCTCTTTCTCTCTCTCTCCCTCTCTTTCTCTCGCACCTGAAAGCAGCCGTCATGGCCGCAAGGCGCGTGTTCGCGCGCACCGTGTGTGAGATACACGTATTTGAAGTGCGGTAGCGCGTTGCCTAGTAGTAAAGTCTCGTATATGCACCGGCGCGTGAACCATCGCGGCAAATCCTCGAGCCTCTGAATTCCGCGGTTTATCGGGCCACCGAACGAGCCTCTCGTTGCATTAATTTCCAAAAACTGCGCGCAATTCAAGAAAACGAGATATTCGTAAGCCCATTGGATTTGAAGCGCGCTCGGAGTTGAGTTGTCATCGATCAAATGATGGAGACTTTGGAAATCGTGACATTTTCCGATCGGTAAAAATCTGGTTACCACAATCAATTCAAACGAAACGTTGTCCCATCTCGCACAATGGTGAATAAAAGAGAAGGAGCCCAGCGAAAGATTCGTTCGTTGAACTCGACCGACAACAAGAATAATGGTAGCTTGTGGTAATCACGTCTGCCAGGATTGGTAATGGTCTTGCCCAGGGTTGTTATCGCTGAAGTGTACCTTGAAGGAGCAGGTGCTCCGCCGTCGATGTACGACAAAGAACGTCAAGGAGATACAAACTAGTTCTTAGAGGAGTTACCTACGAGTCGCGAGCTCAGCGAGAAAGAGAGAGGGAGGGGGGAGAGAGAGAGATGGGTAAGGTACAGAGAAAACTAATGGCAAGGAAATTTGAGCCGATACCAAGGCTAGATTGCCCAGTCAGCATCATCGGGGCTCCGGCAGTGCCACTGCCGAATGGCTGTTATTATTAATGAAGGTTGTTGCGCGTCGGGCGACGAGGAGGAGAAAACGGGGGTTTCAACCACCTTACCTAGTGGACCCCCGAGCTCCACTGTATATAATATCATTCCCAGGAGTCCCGAGAGTCCGTGAGTCTCTCATAACTCATCGACCTCGGTAACCCCTTCCACGATACCTCTCTCGCAGACTATCAAACAACCCCAACTTCCTCCACTATTTCAACGTCTTTGAACGACCTTATTATTATTATATACCTCTTTAATGTCATCTATCTCATCTCGGCTATTTATATTACGAGTATTACTGGAATGGATGTTATTAATCGTTGTGAAAAATCGCGAGCTCGTTTTAATGCAACAGTATCGCTTTGAGCTTTCGCTCGTTCGTTTTCATACGCCCGATAAATGTACAATTTGCAGGTATCTATGCGGAAATTTGTTGGGGAGTCCTCAGATACCATAACCCTAAAGGGATTTAATAGAGACGCCGCACGTAGGGAGTCCACATTGGATCCAAGTGAACGGCGCTGCTTCCCGTGTGACGTCATTTGCGAATTTTTTATTTGAAATTTTTAATACGAATTTGTTGGCTCTCCCAGAAACACATCCTTCTTTTTATATTTTTTTTTATTTGTATTTGCTTATTCATATTTATGACGTTTTTATAAAAAATGTAAGTAAATAAAAATAATACATATACATATATGTAAATTTGTATTCATTTTTTATTTATATTATTTCTGCATTTATTTATCTGTACGACGAATCATTACTAATGGTCGCGTTTATACACATGAATGAATACAGAAATAATACAAATAAGTAATGAGTTAAAAATGGTGTATATGTGTATACATTATTTTTTATTTTAATTTACTTTAATTCTTTCAAATAACTCAATAAAATTAAATTACATCATTAAAATATTTTTTAAATAGATATATAATTATGAAGTTCTCCAATTAAGTATGTATATACTTAATTGGCATCAGAGTTAAAATAACGAACGATAATTACAGTGCATTTTCAGTGATGCGATTCAAATCAATTTTTAAGATATATTTTTTCAAGCAATCTATACTTATATTTATATATTGATACTTATACTTATATTTTACTTATACTTACATATTTATACTTATAAGATAGCATTTGTACGTTTTTACGATCCACTGTACATGTACATTTTGTACATTTATATATTTCGTTTCGAAAATTCAACGTACCGAATGCATGGGATCCATCGAGATTCGTACCGGATTCTGTTCGATAATGTGGGAATCCTCTAGGATTCAAATTGGATTCGTACTTTCGATTGCAATAGTGAATCGCGATTAGAATCCAATGTACGAGCGTGACGTTTTAGTATAATCCATCGCGGTCACACGTTCTGGCTATAACAGGCTGGTCACATCGGGTCGCAACGACCCCAGGCATGTTTCAAACGATTGCCACGTTGCCCGTATCGTTCCGAATGACTCATGAAAATTCGGGATATTAGTTTGAACATGCTAGAATGTAGTGGCCACGGTATTATATTTTAATCGAATTTCAAAACGGCGGCAAAAAATCAGCATGTCGTCAATACGTAAAAAAGCCCACTTTTACAAAAAAATATCATAACAACTGCAGTTTTCGTTTTTTGTTTCATAAAATTTCAGGGTGATACTCTTAAGGCATGGTAGGTCAAGGAAAAAAAAGTTATATCTTGGAAAATAGCTCTAGGAAAAAATAGCTCCACATCCGACCACAGTCTGTACTTCAAAAGGGCACAGAAAGCTCCGTTAGGAGCCAGGCCAGTCGCCTTGGCTGCCAACAACTTATAATAGTAATTTTGGCTGAAAGTTGCGCGTGAAGTCATTTTGACCGCGGTCGACCGCGGAGAGATAAGGATTCAATGCGATGGATCCCTTTTCTCCCATTGGATCCTTACCTCTCCGCGGTCGACCGGGGTCAAAATGACCCCAAGCGCAACTCTACGCCAAAATTACTATTATAAATTGTTGGCGGCCAAGACTGACATCTAACGGTGCTTGTTGTGCCCTTTGTAAGTGCATGCTAGGGTCAGACGTGGATCCTTATCTCTCCCCGATCGACCGGGGTCAAAATTACCCCGAGCGCAACTTTACGCCAAAATCACTATTATAAGTTGTTGGCGGCCAAGACTGACCTGCCGTCTAACGGTCCTTCCTGTGCCCTTTGTAAGTACATCCTACGGTGAGACATGGATCCTTATCTCTCCGCGGTCGACCGGGGTCAAAATGACCCCAAGCGCAACTTTACGCCAAAATTACTATTACAAGTTGGCGGCCAAAGCGACTGACCTGCCGTCTAACGGTGCTCCTGTACCCTTTGTAAGTACAGACTAGGGTCGGACGTGGATCCTTATCTCTCTGCGGTCGATCGGGGTCCAAATGACCCCAAGTGCATTCCCACGAATGCGATTGGATCCCTGCCACAATTTTTGCACGGGTATAGTCTCTCTATATCACTCGTTTCATCCGTTAATGTCGTTTCTTTCAGTGCATAAAAAGAATGCTCTCTCCCGGGCCCTTTTTTCTTCTCTCGTTTCTCCTACGGCGTTAGCAGCCGAGAGCCGCAACTCGATCGTTAAATACGAAGGTTTAAGTACCTGTTATCATTGCGGAGGCGGACCTATTCGAGAATTCTCGGGCGAAAGCAATTTCTTTTTTAAATGTCACACGCGCTGAAGTAGGCGCGCGAGAGGGCTTGTATCCACGGCGACGACACACGGTATACCGGTTTACGCATTATCGGCCTTTAAACGACTGGTTCGATTTTATTTTAGCACCTCTCGTCGAAACTATAACGGGAGCTGATAAATTGCCGCGTTCATTGTAAAGTAGATATCGACGATCGAGCCTCGCGTCATTCATATTTTACTCTTAACGTAATTAAAATTCTGATAGCGTTTATCGAAATTGTTGTGGAACGGAACTATACAATTTGTGTATGATATGCAGTATATACAAAGTATACGTGTTTGACAATCGTTCTCTCTCTCTCTCTCTCTCTCTCTCTCTCTCTCTCTCTCTCTCTCTCTCTCTCTCTCTCTCTCTTTGTCCCGCTCGATCGATTTCATATCCGTGACCCCACAAAGGAGAACAACCACGATATCGTATCTCTTCGAAAATTGTATCGCCTCATACGAATACCCAGCAAGTCTCCGCGATCTCTGAGAGGGATAAAAAAAATAAACACTACCTTCGATTCATGACGATCCCGGGAAAATAAAATGCAAGGTGCTTCCTTCCGATAACTCACCCCACTCGAAATTCTCAACGCTCTCATCGTATATTCCATTTGCAAATTAATAATGATAATAATAGCAGGAATGGAGAATAAGTATACGGGGTATTTCATGCTAAATCGCGATGACGAAAAAAAAGGTTGAAAAAGCAAAGACGGAGAAAAAAAGTGATGAAACGGTTGTGGATTTTTTGATACTTTTTCTTTTCAACACGCGAGTCGTTTAATGCCGCGAGGGTGAGATGCACCTCCTCGTAATTTGTGTCTTCGCTGACTAAGACCCTTCGGTATGCAAATCGAGTGTACAAAAGCGCCGAACCTGCTCTCCACGAGCGAAAAAGTGAACTGCAGACGTCAAGAGGATGTACCCTTGCAAAACGCCATACGACCTCGCGAATCTCATTATCGCGAGCTTTTTTCCCCGGCCACCAGATACTGCGATGCGATGCTCGAGATAAATTCGGAATATTTCTTCTCTACCGTTTGAATGTTGATCATCGGCCAAAGACTTTGACATCCTTTTTCCAAGGCTTAAGGGGTTGTATACAGTTAAAATTTTCGAAATTTTTTTTTTTTAAGTATTTTATTTTCGTAATGTACATATAATTAAGCACACACGCAGAATATTTCTTGTCAATCCGGCGAATATTTTCGAAGTTACACACACATTTGTAATGACGTGACAGAGCGTTCGAAAGTGCTGTTGAAACTTTAAACGCGTTTTTAAAGTCAGTGAGCAAGATTTCTCGGAAACGGCTGAACCGATCGAACTCGAATTTTAACACAATTTTTTCAAGTCTATTTTTCTAGTAATTAATCGAAGGTTTTTTCTCACCGATAAATATTTTCCATTTTATAAAAAATTTAAGGCCTACATTTTTGTCAAAAATCGATTTTTGTTTAGAAGCCGCTATTTCGTCAAAAAATATTATTTTGCTTATTCCTTCGATCATTTACTAGATAATCCATTATATTAACGAAATATTTTTGGTTTTTTCATTTTAGATGATCCAGTCAAGAGATATCGTGCTCGCCGCAAGACGCCTTTTTTAGAGGTGCTCCCGGAGATTAGCTATAGCAGCTTTCAAAATAATTATTTTTGCAAATAAAAAATGTTAAGATACAGTCAAAAGTTACCATAATATGTGTACAATTTTTTACGCAAATAGATTGAAAGGACTTCTCAAGAAAAATTTTGGGCCTCCTGACTGTATATAACCCCTTAAGGGGGGAGGTACCTTTAGGCAAGGAAAAATGTGCTTATTTTCATGATTTTTTTTAAAGGGAAGATTTCTCCACTGTTTTTGAGAATTGGGGTACGTTTCATTACTACTTTTGGCTGTTAGATGGTATTTTTTCTAAACTGCATTTTGAAAACTGGCGTGACGTGTAGCCGAAAAACGAATCGACCAATTCTGATGAAATTTGGTATAAATCTTTTTAACCTAATTGTCTAACACATGGGCCTACATTTTTTGAAAATAAAGAATAAAGTATTTTCTCATTGCAAAGTGTAGCCATTTTGTTCGGAAATTTTATATTTTTCTTTCAGAGCGTACCATTTCATCGATTTCAAACATGTCTGACTTTTTCTTGGTTCATATTCTGCGTATGAGTGTTAATGAAAGAAATATCTTCCTTGGTTTTTTTTCAGATTAATCCTGGCGACGCTACGTGTCACGCCGTCCGACAACATCAGCTGCAACCCGCTTAGAAGACCGTGCCATAAAGACGCTATGTTCAAAGATTATTAAAATGTAGCAATAAAAAATACCCTGAGTCTCGAAAATGGTGAAGAAATCTTTCCTTAAAAAAAAATAATGAAAAGCAGCAATTTTTGTCTCGTCTAAAGGTATCTCCCCCCTTAACGATTTTCTACTCTGATAAAAAAAATAATACGGCAGACTTGCCTGAATCGAGCTATAGGAAAATCATGCAGACGATTCCATAATTTAGCATACGTCCCGTAGTGCATTAATCTCGTGATATCGACTTTATGCTTATTGGAATAAATGAAAAAGATGTAACTCGCGGAGTCTTTGGTGTACGTGCGACACTGTACAAGGCCGAGTGTATTGTACTCGTGAGTAAGGTACAGGTGTATTGTGCATCGAACGCGATAAATTATTCGCAAGAATTGCGAGATATCAACGATTCAAGCAGAGCCAGACACAATATATCCACCCATGAAAAGCCAAGTCTCTTCGCGTACTCCATATACTATAAATATACGGGCAATTCTACGCTCCTGCCATTTACCAATAATTCACCAATAATCTCGGACTACCATGAATTTAATGATGTGAACGAAAATCCATTTGACGAATGGAAATACTTTTGTCATCGTAAAAATATTATTTTCGCCGAGAAATAATTCGTGTTTCTCCTCGTGCGGATATTTTATGGAATTTTTTTTACGAGAAAGGAGGAAATTGCCGTGTCGCTTACGCATTACGTCTTAATTTGTATTTTTTAGTTTGACTACGCTCGAGATTCAAATTTTTGATTGGAACGAGTCTCAAAGTTTCATTCCTATCGAATGAAATCCTCCAAGCCAATCCTCAGGGTATTTTGAAAAAATCGAAGATTTCTAGACTATTCTGGAGTATCATAAGGAAATTTTAGAAAATCCCATAGAAGTTTTAGAAAATCTTAGGAAATTAAAAAATATGAGGATTTTAGAAAATTGCCTAGAAGTTTTAGAAAATTCTTTAGAAATTTTAGATAATTCTAACGAAAAATTAAAAAATTCTAAAGGGATTTTAAAAAAATTCTATGTATATTTTAGAAAATCCTAAAGGAATTTTAGATAACCTAAGGACATTCCACAGAATGTTTAACGAAACTTCTAGACAATTACAAAGAAAATTCTACACAACTTCAAAGGAAAGTCTAGAAAATTATTAACGAAAAATTCTAGAAAATTTTGCAGAATATTCTAGAAGATTAGAAGAAAATCTCGAAAATTCTGGCCAAAATTTAAAAAAAACTCTCAAGCAAATTATAAAAAGAATCTTAAATGAAGATGCACAGAATCCTAAATTGATTGATCATAGTGGACTTGAATAAGTCAGATGAGGGCAGTTGCACACGAAATGGTTCATGTAATACGCATATGCATACGCATATATACGGGTGTCCGTGCACGGAGGATCAAAGTATGTCGAGTCTATGGTTTATGCACAAGAATACTGTACACTTGCAAGTCCGATAACGTCGTCTCTACACGCGGTACAGGCGAAGCCCTTTTTTTTTGCTTGCTTTCCTCCCAATGCGGAGTTGTTGCCGGCAAGCCGAGGGAAAACTTATTGCGAACATCGAAGCAGCAAATGCAACACGAGACATCGCGCAAAGATCGCCTTCGTATACGATCGCGACACAGAGAATAATAAGGCAGAAAAACACGGAAGTTTCGCGATTTATCGATTGTAAATGTTACTGTTGTACATTATATATACAGGGTGTCCTGTTATGAACGGATAATCCGCAACTGTCGATAGGTCAGATCATGTCCTACTATATGCTGGAATTCCAGTTTAGTAAAAGTCTCACGCTTTTCGAGATTTTGGGCTTTGTGTTATATTTTGAAAAAAATCATCTGCTTTTAGTTTTTCGCATGACATTTCTACAAATAATATGAATTGACAACAACCAAGCAACTTTTTAAAGTAATTGGCACGATATGCGTAGTACTTTTTTTTTTACACCGCAGGCTATCAAAGTCAGATGTTCGAATTGGTTTGTATGAAAATTTTGCACAAGATCTTTTTTCATAAACTTTCCTCAACATTTAAGGGGTGAGGCCACAGTAACGGGTATAAAATCATGTGCGAATTTAACAATTTTTTCTCGTATGAAAAAGTGATTCACTCATAAAATTAATTACCCACCTATTTAGTATGAATATCAAGCTGTTAGAAAATATGTATTTTTTTTCGATGTACAAAATGGCCGACTACTGATATTTCATTTTGTTATCTTTTTATTAGGCACTCCACGGCATGACATTTAGCATCCACAATATTTGACCAAGAACAAAAAACAAAAATTCTCGTAAATCTACGGTAGAATACCTAGAGAAGTACGCACGGAATTTAAAAAATATTGTTTTATTCAAAGGTTGTAGGTATTTGAATTGAGTTGTAGGTATTTGAATGAATTTTCAGTGAAACATTTCGTATAAAACAGCTCATAAAATGAAAAGTTTTCGATTTATCAGAAATTCCGTACGTGCTTCTCTGCAAAATGCAATTAGGATTATAACGTTTAAATTTGAAGTAAATCGAGTAAAAATTGTTGAAGTTATTTGTCACGCTTTTTCCAATTGGCATTTATTTATTTATAGCAAGAAAAGGATTTTTCTTGCTATAAATCGAATAGTTCCTTATTCTTATGATGATAAAGCACCGTTTTAGCAAATAAAAAGAAAAATCATTTTTTTGAAAATTCTACTGTGGCCTTAAGGTTAAAAACCCTTAAGGTTAAAAAGGTTAAAAAGGTTACGGTTAACCCTTAAGGTTAAAAAGAATACTTTTCTCAATAAAACAAATAACCAAGAGTATTTTTTTAAACCGGGTAAAAAAAGTTATCATTTGTAGAAATGGCATGCGAAAAGCCAAAAGCAGATGATTTTACACTCGAAAAGCGTGGGACTTTTACTAAACTGAAATTCGAGCATATAGGACATGATCTGACCTATCGACAGTTGCAGGATTATCCACTCATAATAGGACACCCTGTATGTATATAGATATATAAGTATATATTTAGAGATACAGATAGGTACAACATTGCGTGGATGTAGATTTGCATGTATGCACGTAAAGTATACTTACAAAGATCAATGGCGTGTACCGTTGTCGTGAACAATGCGAGGGAGATAAATAAAAGAATAATCCAATTTCGATTACATCGGACGTCGAATGACGCCCACGTGGCGATGCACCCGAACCACTTGACCATATTCCTCACTCCCACTTTTCTCGGGCGAAGTCACTTCACCCTTTCGCCCTGCCTCACCGTGACTCCTCTTTCATTTCCGCCTCTAATTTCCTGACACCTGTAACAGCGAAATAGACGAAAAGAAACGTGTTAGAACAGCCATTTACAAAGTAATATTTTAACGAATCAATTAGACATGCTTGCTTTTTTTTCATTTTCAGGTACAACGAGAGAATTGATTCGTTCGAATCGACTAAATCCGGTACAGTCGACGTTTTTAGCTTGACGCTAAATTATATTATTGTTTATTCGTATCGGAATATTCAGGAGGGGCGAAAAATAATTATATTCAAAGATCCGTAATTTCAAACAGACACATGGAGTGTTGACTAGGTAGGAATTATTTTATACGCGTTGTATGAATTTTTCTAGTAGTTTATTTATGTGCCGAATGAATTATTAGGTTCGGATAAATGAAGATTGGGAAGAGATCGTGGCGTGTAATGATTGCGAATAACCTTGGAATTCCAGCTTGGTAATTTTTTAAAAACTTTTAAAAACTAAAAAATAAACGCCTTGCAATGAAAAAAATTCACTCAAAGACATTATCGCTTGTTTTACATTGTAAAAACATTCTGATTCACCTTATAATTGTTTATTATTTTAATTCAAGCAATGGTTTTAATCTATTTTTAAAACTAATCAAATGCGCAAAAAGTGAGATAACATTTTTTCACCTAGCCAAGCCAGCTTAGTAGAAATGTTGTACACAAACGTGTTAAACCTTAAGAATAATATTTTTCCGAAAACGTTATTTTCATTGAAAAAAATTATTTTGCGAATAAACTTTGAATCCCAGCTTCGTAATTTTAAGGCGTTACCCCCACTTGTAGCGCAAAAAAGGCCTTTTTCATGAATTTTTTTAAAGAAAACTACAAAACTTTTTTAATCGATCAATATACCATCTTAAAGAACACATCTTGAAGAACTTTCAGTAATTTTTTTATTGACAAATATTACATTGTTTAGTGTCAAATGACCGTCAATGAAATAATGTTTTTATATACACGGTTTGCGGTGACCAACATTGCGGCGAAGTGGATCATCTGAAAAAAAAATGCGGATGGATTTAGTCAAATATAAGTATAAACTAGTCTTTAATCGAAGGATTTTAAAAAATATTCATTTTTCACAAAATGGCGGACAGTCAACGTTAATGGTTCGATTTTAACGAAAAAAACGGCCGTTTTTTGGCTATAAAACGGCCATTTTTATTCGAAAAAAAAATCGAACGATTAAACACTACATTTTTATGTATTAAATAAGCCTGCAAAATTTCAAGAAGATCGGTTCATTAGTGTTCGAGTAATCTTGGTCACCGACTTCAGAAATGCCATTTTGAGAAAAACGCGTTTAAAGTTTCAATTTCAGTTTACACGAAGAAAATATTTTTGTTTTGTAAACTTACATAGAGTCATCTATTCCGGGCATAAAAAAAAACCACTTCAAATTGCACTTCAAAAAAATGCAATAAAAAAAATCGATTTTTTCAAAATCGCAAGTGGGGGTAACCCCTTAAATAAAAATCCAGCCACTTCTATGAATTTTAAGTCACTTCAGAACCGTTATGACAAAGTCTGAGATATGTACACTTTAGAACCGATGACAAGGTCTGAGATGTGTACACCGACAGAAAAAAGGTCTGCCTACAGAACGAATGAGGTTGTTACGCTTTAATAAAATACCATCAAAGTCAAGCTTTGCATCTTTTATTCAAGAAAGTATAGCAGTACGCCATGCGGCAGTTTTATCCGATTAATCTAACTCACTTTTCAAAGTTTCATTATTATCGGAATTGTAGACAATCCTAAGGGAATTTGAAAGAACCCATGGAGTCTAAAATTGTCTAGAATACCCTACGGAAGCTTTAGGAGACTCTTAGGGAATTCTGGAAAATCCTGAGGACATTCTAGAAAATTTTGAAGGAAATTCTCGATATTTTGATGAATACTCCAGAAAATCTAGGTTTTTTTCAATAATTAAATTAAAGCATTAATTTGAATATATAAGTTTGCTGATTGTAAAACATAACCATAGGAGCCCGCCATTCGTTTCATTCGATTGAAGTGAATGACTTCTCAAAGTTTCATTCTTATCGGAATTGTAGGCATTCCTAAGGGAATCAAAAATATCGATGAAGTCTAGAGAATTCTAGAACATCCTAAGGAAATTTTAGACAATTCTACGGAAGTTTTAGAAACGTCTAAGGGGATTTTACAAATTTTACGGAAATTTTAGAAGTCAAGAGAATTATAGAAAATCCCATATTGTTTTCAAAAACATTTTAGGGAATTCCAGAACACTCTCAGGACATTCTAGAACATTATGACGAACGTTCTGGAAACATTTTCGAAAATCTTAGAAAATTGTGAAGAAAATTCTATAAAATTTTAGAAAACTGAAGCAAATTCTAGAAAATTTTGAGGAGAATTCTAGAAAATTTTGAAGCAAATTCTCGAAAATTTGGAGAAAACTGCTAGAGGGGTCCGTCATTCGGACACTTTATTTCATTAATGTAAATCAATTCTCTCGCAATGACAAATATGAGATTGCGAGCAGATTTCAACGTTCCAAAAGTTTTCCATCATTTCATCGCGCTCGAAGTAGATGAAGAGGGTACTGGTATTTGACGTACAGTTCGCGTTTGCGACGACGAGGCGCATTTTAATGCCAACACGGGTATTTCACGCGCGCTTCGCGTTAAAGCGAGCTTGAAAGGCGAAAGATGAGTTTGCCTCGGACTTTCGTACACACGTTCGCGTGCTTTACGTACGTACAGACACATAGACGAGTAGGGCCTCGAACGGAGTAGTTTGGTAGGCGTTGGTAATTGCACCGAGAGCCAGTGAATAAATGATGGTTGACACGAGCAAGAAAGTTGCTCTCGGGCCACGGATCTCACGTACTCCCATTAAACATTCATGCTCGTGAGCTTGTGCACCCTGGAGAGGGAGTCTCCGTCGTCTTGGAAAAGCTCGAGACTTCTCTACGGCGAGACCTCCGCGTGTACGAATTCGAATACGACTGCGCGCCTTATTTTTAAAGGTCTGACTTCACTGGTGGCCGCAGTGGGGTTCGCCTTTCCTCGTGTCTTCTCTCAGCCTCGGCAATCACGCGACGAAGAAAGCCACGATCGGCTCTCACGATCGGATAAGATCGCTTAGATCGTCGGATAATCTTTCGTCTCGGCGGAGTGAAAAAGCGAGGAAGAGAGAAAGAGAGAGTCGTTAGCGCCACTGGGAGACATTGAATTGACAGACGAAGGATCCCGAGAGATCACACGAGATAAACATTTCTCAGTTGTCATGCTACTATGCGTATGTATATGTTTATTGACAGTGGAGAGTGAAATTATTCAATGTCAATGCAAAGACAGCTACGATTATTGATAACGTATGCAAGCCGACTTGGATGTAGCTGACAAGGAACATCACTTACAAGGAACATCAATTTGGTGTCCTCCTCCGATTCTGTTGAAACTTTTTTATGTGGAAGAGTATCAAAAACTAAGAGACACGTATTTTTTTTTATCGGCGGAAAAACAGTTTTAACGGGTGAAACGTACCCTCGAAATGTATAGTACACAAGAAAATATGCATTGTTGCAATTTGAGTTTTTTTTTCATATCTCGCACCGTTAAGGTAGTTCCTCTGCGTCTCAACCAAAAGTTTACATACCATGTTCATGTTTAAAAGATTGATAATTGATTTAATTAGTAATAAATAAAATTAAAAACTACGCAATATTGACTCGGTACTAGTAGATAATACGATGGATATCATTTATGGCCGTAAAATATATTTTATATTGTGTTTTTGATGTACCATTGCCAGTAAACTTTTTGCCAGGACTGTCCAGGCTTTGCCCCAATTGTTTTTTTCCAGGCTTTGTCAGGCTTTGCACCAAAATTGTGAGGGCTTTTCATGGTTATATCTTGGAAACTAGATGGTGAATCATTCTCATTTTTTTTCACATTATTCGTGATATCTTACTCTAGCTTGTCCTCGTTTTTTATCAATTTCTTAATTCTAGTTTTGACGGTAAAATTAATGATGCTCTGTTTGCCAATCATAACGCATTTGTTGCGTGTAAACCAAGCCAACTTTAAGTGTAAATATCTCAGGTTTGGGGTGGTCAAACTTATTCAAATTGCACAGATGTTTGGATAATGTACTGAATACCATATATGTCAAATTTCAACCATTTCTTAATTCAACTCTTCTGTGGAGGTACTACCTTAAAACGTTATCGATGAAAAACGAAAAACATCCTCATTTTTGAGGGTGCGTTCCACCTTAAAACCGTTTTCCGCCGATAAAAAAATACCTGTCGCTTAGTTTTTGATACTCTACGACGTAAAAAAGTTTCAACAAAATTGGAGGACACCAAAGTGATGTTCCTTGTTAGACGGGACACCAGTTTAGATGACTCAAACAAACGATTTTTTAAAAATTTCATTAATTTTTGATAAAACTAATCGCTGATTAACCGGTAAGCAGTATAAATGATTAATTACTGACTCAAATTTTTTCTTTTCGGTAATTTATTTCGAACGCGGTTTCTTGAAACGACTTTTTTGCAATTTGTGTTCACTCTAGCTCAAAAAGTTCCCAACCTATAATTTTAAAAAGTGATGGTCACTTTCTTTATATAGTTACGCTCTATATGAACCTAAATTTTGGATAATATAATTGTTTAAAGTATATTTTTTACAGGGGAAAGCTTAGAAAATAATGGAAAAAGGTAAATCCTTTTGTTTAGACACATCTAAAAAATGCAATTTTCAATTTTTTTTTGGTCAGAATGAAAACAATTAGATACGTGTTTTTTTAGCGGCGAAAAAACAGTTTTAAGGGGGGGAAACCACCCCTCAAAGAAAATCAATCAAACAAAAACCAAAATTCTCCTAATGCAAAGCGATGAAAAATCTACTAGAGAAGTATTGAAAAGAAATTAAATCGATGAAGACACTCAAACACGCCTTTCTTTAAGGGGTAGTTTTCCCCCTTAAAACCGTCTTTCCGCCGATAAAAAAATATACGTGTCTAATAGTTTTCAACGCTTTTTCGCAAATGTGAGTTTCAACAAAATCGAAGGTGGACACTAAAGTGATGTTCCGTGTGAGCTGTAGCGTAATCATTTTTTCTCCTCCAATTCGAACAAGTCTCAAGGATGGCGAGATGGAAGAACATGTACGGGAGTCTTGCAGAGAAACTACCGTGGCGTTAGAAATTAAAAGGGTTATTACTTCGTTTTTTGTAAGTCTGCATGCAAAGGGATCGATTCACTAATCCAGTGCGGAATAAGCTTTTCAATTTGCAGCAGTTTTGCATGCGTTCTTGCGTTACCAGACACGATGAAAAAACAATTATAATGATAAAGTGGCTACGAATGTTTTACATTTCATTCGTGGGTGATTTATGTGTGAAAGAATTTTCTTGCATAATTTCCCAATCATTCACTGCATAATCGTCGTGTAGCTAATTATGACGTATTGAAATTCTGCGTACCAAATTGTAGGGCAACGCTTTAAAATGTTGAACGGTTCGAAAATTTTGGCAATCGCGAGTGTTGCCCAAATGAAGTTTAATATTGATTCTCAACACTCTTGAATAATGCTATAAGTAAGTACATTATATAAACTTATATATGAAATAATATTTTATTATTATGTCAAGAGTTATTATAATATTACTTAATTAATGATAATATATAATATTATTATGTTGCTTAATATTACCAATAATATGAATATTGCGAGTTATTTTAATCTTATAGTGTTATAATAGCTTGAATAATATTATGATAAGTGATAACTCGATTAAAATTATAATAAATAATGATAATGTAAATCGAGTTATTATTAACAATATTATTGTATAAAGTTATATTGAAAAAATATCATTATTATTATCATTATTATATAAAGAGTTATTATAATATTATAGTTTTGTAAAAAACTTTTCGAGAAGTTCTGCAAATAAAACTCCATGTAATTGATTGATATTATAATATTATATTACTTATTGAATAAAATTTTATTGTATTATTATGACACTTAATATTAATATATAATATAAAGATCAAGAGTAATCATAATATTACAACAACTCGAGTAATACTATAATAAATAATATCAACTCCTTAACTCCCTATCACCACTCTCAAGGGTCTCGTCCTGATAGACTCAAATATAAACAAATACAGATAAAACAACCGAAACAAAAAGCATCATCAACTAGAAGTTTAACGCTCGGTCTTCACGTTACCCCACTTACGACTGACCGCACTTCACATTCGGAACATATATTTGAAGTTTCAAAATCCCGGTGCTTTTCGCTGAATTTGTATCTCTCGTACATCCTCGAGCATAATGTTCCCGGGCTTCGGTACATTGTGGTACCAATCGCCGTTAATGTATTTACCCAACTTCCCTACACCCCGAAACCTTCGAAATCCTTCCGCAAATTGCTACCCCTACGAGGCTGCGAAATTCGTATTAATCGTGGGAAAGTTATCGATTGCTTAAGACGCGTTCTTACCGCGGGCCAAATTTATCGGCCCCCGAATAAATTTCGTCTAATAGTGGAGAAATACGCGCGCAAATATCGCGATGAGGTATATAATAATGTCGCAGCGATCTCTAAGCTCATTCGGGAGGTATCGAGGAGGGGGTAGCGGGACGTTGAATACTCTGAAAGGTACGTGAGAGGGGAAACCCTTGGCCTTAAACTATGAATTCTAATCGAATCCCGTTCATTTGCATAGGAATGAGTTTATGCAGATTGATACGCTTGAATATATTGCTTCGTACTATATTGGCTGGATGTGCGAATCCGCTGAATTTAAGCTCGCAGACAAAAACAAACATATATATATATATATATATATATATATATATATATATATATATATATATATGTATGTATATGTATATGTATATGTGTATATATGTGTGTGTGTGTGTGTGTGTGTGTGTGTGTGTGTGTGTGTGTGTGTGTGTGTGTGTGTGTGTGTGTGTATGTATATATATATATATAAATATATAATGAATATGTATCGTCGTCTAGCCGTCGTCGAGACTATAATCTCCCTCCTTTCGATATAATACCTGATTTTCTAACCATGCATAATCAGCTCGACGATCGCGATCGATTAAAATGTTTGAGTTAAGCCTCAAAGTTTCGAACGCCACTACGAAGACAAACGCCGCAGTTCCAGGGCCTGTCGTTATTTATATCGTAATTGAGAGAGAACACCGCTGTGACGGCCAGAAGAAGATCGTTTTTGTCCGATTTTTTTTCGTTCGCCAGATTATTTATTTGGAATTTGAAAAAAAGGTATGTTATTAAGCATGCATTGAAATTATTTTGTGTACATTTTTATTTTTCAAACATAAGTATTAATAACGTTATTGGGGTATAGTAAAGCATCTGTGTAAAAAATGTGGTTTGACGGCCGGGTCGATAACTTGATAATGGGTGGTTTAAGAAAAAAATATATAAAAATGTTATAATCTATATAAATATAGTTTCGGTGTACGTTGCCGTTTTTAGAGAAAATATCACAAAGTGATGGGTGTTTTGAAGAAATTTAATTTTCGGCGATATTTTTACTTACTTTGAGGGGGCTGGAAAAATACTAATTAAAAACAAGGCTCCGAACAACGATAGCTACAGCAGTTATGGTAATCGTTATTGGAATTGTAGACAATTGTAAGGGAATTTGAAAAGAATCGGTGAAGTCTAGAATATTCTGGAATATCCTGAGCAAGTTTTAGAAAGTCTGAAGGGCATTCTAAAAAATGTTATGGAAATTTTAGAAAACTGTAATGGAATTCTAGAAAGTCCTAAGGATATTCTAGAAAATTTAAAAGGAAATTCTAGAAAATGTTGAAGACAATGCTAGAAAATTTTGACTAAAATTCTAGAAAATTTCGACGAAAATTTTAGAATATCTAGATTTTTTTCAATCGGTAAATTGAAACATTCATTCAAATGTATAATGTATGTTCGCTGATTATAAAATAAAACTATGGACATTTTTATATAAAACTATGACATTTTTCCTTATATTGGGGGGGCTTAAAAAATACTAAATTTAAAACCACAAAACGGCTACGTAAAACTATAGCTGCAGCAATTATGGATATTTTGTTTTTAGTAGGTAAACGTAAATCGTTGTGCTACCTGCTTTCACTAAATCGTCTGCACTTTGGTCACTTTGCAGTCTTTAACTAGAAATTGTTTTCACATATTCTTCAATAAGTATACTTTGAAAAAATCGATTTTCTGTGTCTCGTCAAAGTGGTGTCCCTTAATCGTGGCAGTTTGTTTTTCCGAAAAAAAAGAAAAAAAAAAACAGGATCGTAAAACATTCAGCATTCGAACATGTACGTGAGAAGTAGCGGAAGACACATGTGAGACGATCAAGGAACTCCCCGGGCACTGAAACCCCCCAGTCATTAAAGAAAAGCGATTTTATCGTCGCCTAAAAATACACACGTACACATGAACTCTCTTCTGGTGTTCTTTTTTTTCTATAACTCTTTGGTAGACAGCGCGAAGAAATACGATCGCTCAAGGGGCGTAACTTCCACGCGTTAGAATTTTAAGGCATGTTAATTGCAGGTAAAAAGAGGAAGGTGATGATGCGAACACTGTGGTGCGTGTGTGTCCTCGGGATGAAAAAAATATTTTATACGGAGATAAGTTTCTGTAGGCACGGGTCCTTCTTGCCGCGTTCTGTCGGCGTTGCATTGTGGAAGGAAAGATTTACGTTCTGGGTGAAAAAGCGGGCCGTCGACTTCTGGTCTCGTCTTATGGTTTTTGTACATCAAGATTTTCGAAAATCACGATATTACGTCTGATTGGTAACTTTTTTCTGAGAAACGTGTCCAGTAGCTGGTCAAATGAGAGTTTGACTACGATGACGTTGAAACTACGACGATGAAGCCTGCATCGTTGGAATGCAACGAAAATTTATTTTTTTGGATACATTGGCTTCGTATCGTGAACATTTTTTCGCAGCTTGCAGCCTACGAGAATCACGTGAACTATTTTCCAACGCCTTTCCTAAATTATGGGCTTGAAAGTTGAAGATTTTTTAAAATTTCTTATTTCCATTACCATCCAAAATCATATTTTACAGATTTAGGTTGTAGATCGCTAAATAAGAAACCCAAAATATGTCTGCGCGATTTTCGTAGGTCAAATCTGCCAATGAAAATGTGAGAAGTAAAAAAAAATCAGTTTCGTTGCATTGCAACGATGCAAACTTAACGTCATCCGCAATTGCACAAATTGAATTCGCAAAAAAATAAAATTCGATAATCATTCCGATTTTTTTTCCGTTTATTCAAGTGACTTATATTGTACATAAAAATGTTTTTTAATGTTTCAGTTTTATTTTTTATATCATTTTATTGGCCACTGCAAAATGACGCCCAAAAAATGGCGAAAAGTTCTACCCCTCCAAAAATTGTCTGAAAGAAAAAAACCAAAAAGATTATTAATCAGCGTGAAAAACTCTAGAGGAATACGGAGGATTTTTTTTTCGATGAAAATCAACAAAATGGTGGCCATTTCAAAATGGAGTGTCAAATTGGGCCTTTTTTCGAAAGTTTTTCAGTTGAAAGAACGTAAAATATTCAAATAAAAAAAAACGCTTCCGTATGACGTTGAGTTAACTTTTCTCTCCAAGTTTTCCAGAGTTTTGAAAACCGACAATTCGAGAAAAACGCAGCTGGTTGAATCCCTTTTTCTAAGAACGGTTGTAGCGATCGGAATAATTCGAATTTCACGGCCGAAATTTAACAGCCCATTTATGAAAGTCCATATTTTTGGATAAAAAGCAAAAAAAACGATTTTCAAAAAATTGTACACTGGACTGGTCCCTTGAAAAACAATTCTCTCCGTTCCAACGATGCAAATTTCAAGACGATTTTCAGTAGCTCTATTTTGACATTGAAAAACTGAGCCGAGCGGTCACCCATCCGAGTATTGGCTCATGCCGATGCTGCTTATGCAATTTTCTCCGTGCACGAGTCTTCCCAGGCTGTAAAATGTTTATACTAAATTGCGGCAATTTTTTCTCGTAAACAGCACCACGGTCGAGGGAAACAGCGAAGGGGCGACGTTGAAATATCGTCGAAGCTTCGTGGCGCAGAGAGGATGGATTTCGCCGTCTTGTAGGGATTTTCTCGAGTGTGCAGATCGATCGGTGCGGTGATCCTGGCGTCGTGCGCATTGTCACGGTTTCGCCTAATGTCTCGTAAACACGAGAAACCCTGCCACGCTTCGGGAAAGTGGATCGAGGAGGTTCGTGCGCCTGGTGGTACCGGGGCGACGTCTCGCGTCACTTCGATCGGTGAGGGCTTTTCGGAACGTTTCTCAAAAAAACGGCTGCTCCGAATGACTTGAAATTTTCACAGTCCGCGTATGATTGATGGAGGAAGGACCTAAAACTGCCCGATTTCAAAATATCGAAATATCACATGAAAAAATTAATAAATAAGAAAAAAAATATTCCGATATACGAAATAAATATGAAAAAAAATATTCCGATATACGATATAAATATGGAAAAAATATTCCGATATCGAAAGTAAAAATTTGATTCACCGCAAGAAAAAAATGATATTTTGTTTCTCGCATCGCATCAGAAAATTATTTGTTTTTTTCATGTCCTTGTTGCCATTTTTACGAACAAGCACGTCATAAATTATGCGAATGTTGATATATCACCGGATGCCTATCCGTATTTTTTTTAACACTTTTTGCGAAAATCTTGTGTACGTTACATCCATATTTTTGCGCGGCACAAAATATACGAAGAGACGGGAGAAATATATGTTCAGAATTCTCCCTTAAGGTTCGGTAAAGGAGATTAACGTATTGGCCCGGCGTTCAAAAACGCGGGGGGGGGGGGGGGGTGCACGAGCATGAATTTATCGGGTTGTGGGCGACCCGGGCACCTTTACATTTGTCAGAACTACACGCGAGATGCGAGAGAGTATCTTCGATACATCATAAAACACGTTTGTTGCGTCTATCGCGTTTCTCCCTTGACGAAGAATTCTCGTGAGGCAGTCGCCTGTACATAGATCCACGGAAAGAAAAAAAACCGAGATATGGCGGCGGTTATAAGGGCCAAGACAAAGGATCGCGATTACGCTATAGCGAGATCTCCGATTACCTCCGCCCGAGAAATTTATTCCAATCATTCTTCTCGCTTGTATATTTGAAGACACATGTTGAAAAAAAAGACGCCAACAATGCGGAATTTTGTGAAGATGGCTGAAGGAATTTGGCGAGGTGAATTTCAACCTCCGCGCCACCGCAAGAACCCACGAGAGTGCGGAGGTTCCGGGAGGTCAGGGCATCGAATCGCCGCAAACGAGCTCGCCTCGTCTCTTTCCCTCATATTCGTTCCTCTCATCCTCACACTCTCTCGCTCCTTGTCCTCCTCTACTCTTGTCCCTGTGGCACCCTTCGGTAGTCGCGGACCTCCCAGCGGACGAAAAAAAGGACTTCTGCAGGGTATAAAGATATATATATATATATATATATATATATATATATATATATATATATATATATATATATATATATATATGTATATGTATGTATGAATGTATGTGTGTGTGTGTGTGTGTGTGTGTGTGTGTGTGTGTAGAGGGCGATGGGGGCGAGAATGACAGAGAAAACGAGATACTGCTCTCGAGTGCCTAAAGCAGCAGCACTATAACTCGTAGTTCACCTACATACAATTTTTTCCGGCGTACTAGGTGGAGCTTTTTAGGTTAGATTGGGGTAATGAGTCTCGCCAAATAACGACGCCCACAATAAGAAAATGTTGAGCTTATTCGTGTGGAAAAGAAAATATAATTTGATTCCAAGTGCTGTATTATTTTCATTACTACTAAAATATATATATCTATATAATTATCTCGTTCCGATTTTGTAGTATGGTTAATTTTTTTACGGTTACACCACGCTCCCCGCCAGAAAAAGAGGCATTCGCAATTTTATTCTGAGAAAAGGTATGCAGGTATTCCGTTTTTTTGTTTTATGTCAACGAGTATTGTCTTAAGTATCCATTACCATTTATGTATTGAAAAATATTTATAAATGTGTTAAATCGTCCGGAATAAAGGAAATCAAACGGATTTAGTTTTTGCATAAAATGATCTAGTGCTCGCACAGAGGATTTATTAAAATAGTGATTTTTCATAAAAAATTGCCGTAGTTCAAAGTGAGTTTCGATTTTCGGTTATAAAAATGCTCTACTTTCCTTGATTAAAAAAAACTATGCATCGAATAAAAAAATCCTTCGTTCAAGCGCCGCTTTTTAATATGTTAGAAGTTTCTAAAAGTCATTTTATGATATAAATAATATAAACGCCCGTAACTCTCTCAATTTTGACCGGATTGACCTGAAATTTTCGGAGAATATTTTATAAAAATAGAATTCGATATTCTGAAATATTTCAACTAGGTGTGAGGCCTGAATTCCGGTGCCCCATTTGATTCTACACAAGATGAATAAATTCAATAAATCTTGGTCGACTTAAGTCGTTGGTATTTTTTATAATACAATGTGTTGGTATTATTATTTCTTTTTGCTAAAGATTTTTAATGCAGACTGGTAGTTATTAAATGTTTAACTTACTGACTAAATAACAAACTAGTCATGTTTTAATTTTTAATTTTTAATACAAAAATTTTATTTTTCAAATACAAATTCGAACGAGCCCCGAATACCTCGCATCTTCATGTCATTGCTATTTTCGCTATTACTTTTGTATCAACAAGAACAGACAGGGCGAGAAAAAAGAGAGAGAGAGAGAGAGGGGGGGGGGGGGTTAAGGGGGTTGGGGGCTGGAATGAAAGTAGGTACAGTAATGCCTCCATTGGAGTGCACCGAGTACTTCGCTATATACTTTTGACTTGTATGGAGTCGTTGTTCTAACGTGTAGCCACACTCGACGCGGGCACCCTCGAGAGCCCTTTCGTACACGGGCAAGAATGAGAATTGCCGGTTGGAGCGCTCTTTCTCAAGAGGAAACGCGTATATGGGAGTTTCGGGAGGTTCTTTCTTCTTTTCTTTTTTTTCCCTCCATGCGCGGGTTGCTCCCGCAGCAACTCGACCTCACCGCGGACCGACGCGTCTCTCGCCCCTTCATGTCCCGGGGACCTTTTCGAGTTCGCGTCTCTCGACACGATCCGATACTACGCGGCTATACATGCACCCGTCGGATGAGATCCTTCGACCGCTGTATCCGAGAGCGAGAGAGGCGAAAGAGAACGAAAAGAAAAAAAAAACATGCAACCGAGTGTAAGAACGACGCCAACGTCGAAAACCTCGGTATACTCGGTCGATCAATTTCAGCCATCAAGTGTGATATTGCCAGTGCTCCGAGCGCAGATGGAATGAAATTTATCCTCGACCCTTAATCACCCTTCTCTTGGGCTGCGGTTCGTCTTACTTTTAGGCTGTTTCCAGCAAATGGTTCGGTTTGAAAAATGGCCACTGCAAGCCTCCCATTTTCCAGTCCCTTTTTCATCCGCAGACCATTCCGGAGCTCCATGAAGCAATCGGACGCGCCATTAATGAAATTAGTCCGCAATTATGCCAAAATGTTATTGAAAAAGTTGTCAAAAGAGTGAACAGTTGCAAACAGGGACGAGGCGGCCATTTATCGGATATTGTGGACCACACATAACCTCCATGTTTATACCTTATATTAAAATGAAAATATTCGTACTTTTCCAACAATTAATACGTTTCATTAATAAATTTAATAAACCTTAAATTATTTCTTGATTTGCAAAATCCCTTGCAGATTTTTACTTATGACACCCTCTCTTGTCACTCGCTACTCGCACTTTGTTAATCTAACCTCACTTCCGTTGCGTCCTCAGCCGTTATAGGGCAGATCGTAGTCTGGAAATTTGAAGAAAAAAAACGTTTCATTTTTCTTTTATTTTATTATTCTGCAGATCTGTTTCAGTACGTCAGTAGAAACCGTTTGCCGATGCTCATGAAATGAGCCGAGTTATAGAAATTATGAGGAGTACGCTCGGGGAGCGCGGTCGAGACACAGCAACTTTAACGGGGTCCTCTAGTTTCTCGGGTCGAAAAAATCGATTTTTTTTTTCATAAATCACATCTACAACATGTGTAGAAAATGTGTGCCAAAGGATTTTTCGATATTCGAAGTGGTTCACAAGTATAAATCACATGCGCGAACTTTCAAACGCGTTTTTCTCGAAACACCATTTTTCGAAACGGTGACCACGATATTTCAGAAACTACTGCACCGATCTTGTTCAAATTTATACAGCATCTTTAATATGTTATAAGCCAGCGATTGAACTAGGATTATCATGAAAAACTTAAGAAAAAATGAGTAAAAAATAGAATGTAATTTTCAAAAGTGTATAATAAAGTCAATTTTTGTAATTTAGAATTCACTCTAGTTCAATCGCTAGTCTTAAATATGAAGATTAAAATGCCGTTTGGTTTTTTGATTTCGGATAAGCAGAACAGCCGCAATCTTGGTCACCGTCAAGCACCTCTTTTACTTGATGTCTTCCTGTCGGCCACTATAACGTTTATTCTATTATATATTTTGACTTCGAAAAGTTTGTAAAGCTTATTTAAATGTTAATAAAGATTATGCAAAAACAATGAGATTGATTATTTCGATGCTTTGCCCGTAAGAAATTATTGAAAAAGCCGTAAAAAAACAGCCGAGAAACTAGAGGAACCCGTTAAACCCGTTATTCTCGCCGCTATGCTTTTCAAATCGGTAACTACGATATCTCGATAACCAATTTGCCGATTGAGCTCAGATTTGGCATACACCTTCAGTCGACTGTTTTTCAACTTTGGTAGCAGAATTCGGTCGAAGTAACTTTTTTTTCATACAACTCGTAGAATAGTCGGAAAAATTGATAATCACAATTCGCGCACCGTTGTAAACAAACGTACGAAAGCACATGATGATATTTTTTTTCCAAATTTGCACATATTTTTGAAAATCAATAAACATGTGTTTTAATTTTTTTAGATATTTTTTTTCGTAGTCCATTCTTACAGTCAGCTCCAAAACTTGACCCACACTATACCGCATTTGCCGAGGGTAATGCGGTCACCGCTCCGAGTATCGGCCATACACAACGCTGCTTAACTCGAAGTACCACCGGAGCCAAACCCCAACTGTGGTAAAACGGCAGCAGCTAACAAGGAACATCACTTAAGTGTTCGCCTTCGATTTTGTTGGAACTCATGTACGTGAAGCATTGAAAACTGTTGGACACTTATTTATTATCGACGGAAAACCCGCCTTAAGGGGGAAAATCACTCCTCAAAGAAAGAAGTGTTGAGGGGTGATTTTGGAGTCTCTTTTGCACCCACAAGTAGCCCATCGATCTGGATGAGAAAAGAACCAAAATTCTTCTAATATCATGCGATGAAAAAGCCATGATAAAAGTATCGAAAAAAAATTACGGGGTGACACGTCTTTCTTTGAGGGGTGGTTTGAAGAAGTATAAGATTATCGATGATTATTATGGGAAAACTGCGCCAGTGAATGTTTTATACAACCCAGAATGAAATTTAGAGTAATTTATAAATATACCTATATATATTTATTTCACAAGATTATTTATTCTTACCATTAATTATTATTAAGTATAGCCGACATATAGCAACGTTGCAGACATTGAGGTTGGCAGCAACATTCTTCATTCGCCGGTCAAGATTCGTAATCTTTTATCAAACCTTAATGGTTCAATCTTGAATATACAGGGTGCCGTGTTATGAATGGATAATCCTGCAACTGTCGATAGGTCAGATCATGTCCTAATATGCTGGGATTTCAGTTTAGTAAAAGTCCCACGGTTTTCGCGATGAAAATCATCTGCTTCTGGTTTTTCGCATGCCATTTTTACAAATGATAACTTTTTTAACCTGCTTTTAAAAAAATACTCTTAGTTATTTGTTTTATCTAGAAAAGTCTTCTTTTTAACCTCAAATGGTAAGGAAACTTTATGAAAAAAGATCTTTTGCAGAATTCTCATACAAACCAATTCGAACATCTGACTTGGATAGCCTGCGGTGTCAAAAAAATGTACTACGCATATCGTGCCAATTACTTAAAAAAGTTGCTTAGTTATTGTCGATTCATGTCATTTGTAGAAATGGCATGCGAAAAACCAAAAGCAGATGATTTTTTTTTCAAAAAATAATATAAAGCCAAAAAGCTCGAAAACCGTAAGACTTTTACTGAAGTGAAATCCCAGCATATAGTAAGACACAATTTGGCCTATCGACAGTTGCAAGATTATCCATTCACAACAGCAGACCTTGCACATGGTTTTTGATAGACAAAATGGGGTTTTTTTTTAATGTTCACAAAGGTTTAGTTTTACGTTAATCCGTTGTTAAAAACAGTTTATCTTGTTGCTATATAGTAAAAAAAATACATCAACCGAAACCGCACGTTAACATGCATACATTGAACTATTTTTTTCCTCTGGTGTTTTGTGGTGAAAAATTTCAAAAAATTTGTAAAGACTCTCCATAGTCTACACAATAAAATACACATATACATATTTTTTGAATCTTGGATTGTGGCTAACGTTCCAACGTCCTCAACTCATGTTCCTTCTCAGTCAATTTTTCGTCACAACAGTGCCATTTACTAATGTCACAATCGCAAATAATTCAGTTCTTCAGTCGGTTCAGGCAGTTCCCTGTTCGACCCTTTAATTCACTCAACCTTTCCGACGTTAAACGGTTTTTCTCTAAATGTTCATAAAGGTTTAGTTTCACGTTAATCCGTTGTTAAAGACAGTTTATCTCGTTGCTAAATAGTCACAAAAATGCATCATCCGTGACCGCACGTAAACTTGCATACATTGAATTATTTTTACCTCTGGTTTTTTGTGGTGAAAAAATTGCAAAAAATTTGTAAAGACACTCCATAGTCTACACAATAATATACACATATATATTTTTTAAATCTTGGATTGTGGCTAACTTTACAACCGCCTCAACTCATGTTCCTTCTAAGTAAATTTTTCGTCACAACAGTGCCATTTACTAATGTCACAATCGCAAATAATTCAGTTCTTCAGTCGGTTCAGGCAGTTCTCTGTTTGACCCTTTAATTCACTCGACCTTTCCGACGTTAAACGGTTTTTCTCTAAATGTTCACAAAGGTTTAGTTTTACGTTAATCCGTTGTTAAAGACAGTTTATCTCGTTGCTAAATAGTCACAGAAATGCATCATCCGTGACCGCACGTAAACTTGCATACATTGAACTATTTTTTACCTCTGGTTTTTTGTGGTGAAAAAATTGCAAAAAATTTGTAAAGACTCTCCATAGTCTACACAATAATATACACACACACACACACACACACACACACACACACACACACACACACACACACACACACACACACACACACACACACACACACACACACACACACACACACACACACACACACACACACACACACACACACATATATATATATATATATATATATATATATATATATATATATATATATATATATATATATATATATTTTAACTCTTGGATTGTGGCTAACGTTCCAACCTCCTCAACTCATGTTCCTTGTAAGTCAATTTTTTGTCACAACAGTGCCATTTACTAACGTCACAATCGCAAATAATTCAGTTCTTCAGTCGGTTGACGAAGTTGTTTGTTCGACCCTTTAATTCACTCGACCTTTCTGACGTTAAACGCTCGGGGAACTCTCCGTGTCGCATCCATTTCGAGTATCGCTCACGGTGAATTAGCCACTAAAACGATTTCTCAAGCAGTACTGACTCCAGTCAGCCGGAGTGAGATGGTGAGAACGAGAACCAAGTTTCGCATCTTCTAGAGATTCCTCGCACACCTATTCGCCCATATGCATATATATATATGCGTGTCTATCTGTGTGTGGGATTCAGCGTTGAAACAACGAGGGAACACCAGCAAGCCGACAACGAGACGAGAGAGTATATTTCAAGGAGGTCTGGTGTAAGCGAGAGAACCCCGTATCAAACCGACCAAAGTTTCTACTACGTTCACGTCAAAGTTCTCTCGCCTCCGTCGAGTACACATTTTCTCACATAGAGCACAACCGAGGCTTTTGCGTTTGTTCATACAGGGCACACTGTATGTAGCATTGTTCGCCGAGTTTCCACGGAGGCTTCAGAGGGAAGAACAATGACGCGACATACCTTTGTACTTTCCATGAATCATAATCAGCACTCAAGTTGCGTGTATACCCAAGAATGGAGACGATTATTTCAATGAAAACGCCCGTACAAATGTGAAGGAAGCTTTGTGTTTCTTCCACATGCCCGAAACGTCTGAAATTATATTTTAATTGACTATAATTTATATCTGGAAGTTGGCGTTGCTTTTTTTTTTGCTTTCTAAACGAGAGAAATTTCGTTTCAGCGAACTTTGAACGAATCCATTGTGGTGGATGTGGAGGTAACTACGATTTCACAAGATCGTCGTTATTCTCGTGGCTACCGGTATTCATCACCCGGTGAATACCGATTGTTATCCCATCTGGGCGTTTCTGTGGCCAAGGCGATAATCGTTTATCACACGAGATAATTCTCGTACGGTCTCTCTGTTATTTCGTTTGATAATCATTATCGCATAGCTGTGCGCGAGCCTCGTATTCATTATTCTTGCGTGATGTACGTTCATCACTTGGGGAACTGGGGAGCTGACGAGCTTGCGGTAGGGTCATTTCGAGGCGAGTATTCGTCGACCTTAAACCTAAACAGTAACGCACCTTTCTGATTCTTATCGATCTGTGTGTATATATATATATAAGAGTATCCCAAATTTGAGCTCTATTTTTCCCCCTTTTCTCCCTATCCAATTATCTTCTTTAAAGAGAAAAAAATTGTCACGAAATCTGCGAGCGGTCAAAAAATATTTAGCGGTCGCTCAAGCCTCTCAAAAATTCAAATTTTCATTAAAAAATCGTTTTTTTTTTTCGTTTACTTCTCACCCATGAATTTTCCGCTTTATAATTTTTAAATGAAGGGGCTATACCAGTGTGAACGCTTAAAATTTGAGTGATTTGTGGAAATTTTTTGGAAGAAAAGTACTCAATCAAATGTTTCGGAAAATTAAGAATATATTTGGCTATATTTGACCTATATTACATAATTTTTTCATAGAAAAATATTGAGATCCATGCGACATGCGCTGCCTTCGGAGGCGCAAAAAAAAAGTTCCTCTACTGCTGACATGATTCCGGCCGATTGAGTAGCTGAAACCGAAAAAGGAAAAAATGTCGTTAAACTGAAAGGTATTTCCTGTACAATGATGTAGGATTTTCGAAAATGATAAAAATCGAACAAAATGGCGTAGTTATGAAAAAAGTCTGTTTTCTTGCCTATAAAATGGTCGTTTTTTTCAATGCCAAATCGTCAATTTTCACCCAATCAAAAATATCCTCCGTCATTGTAGAGTAAATATATTCAAGAGTACTCAGTTCAAATTTAAAGTCAATCGGATAATTGCTCTGTGAGTTACAACTTCAGCAAATTTGAAAATTCTTATTTCAAGAAAAACGCGTTTAAAGATTTAACTATCGATTTTTGCAAGAAAAAATGATATTGATATAAATGATAATGACTCCTTGAAAGTATATACGGTCGAAAAAGGCAAAAAAATCGATTTTATTAAAGTGTCACACTGGTATAGCCCCTCAACCTCGCGAAAGCTCCAGCCGGTCAATGAATATTTAGTAGTCGCTCAAGAGCTTCGAAATTTTCAATTCTCGCCAATTTTTTTTATTCATCTTACTCATA
>OX101793.1:21865099-22187933 GCA_944452715.1 Ophion slaviceki | reverse complement strand
ATCGGCTTCCGTTGCGACGATGGAGTCGCCTTTAGCTACAGCATAATGCGTTTGATGGGGTACGGAAAAAACTGTGGAGAACCTGTGAGCGGTCACCGATCTGAGAATTGGCCATGCACAACGCTGCTTGAGGAGGTTGGCGCGGTCCAGTTGAGTTGAATGAGGGTATATGATTTTTTTTTCTCTGAACGTCGAAAAGATGCATACGAGGTATAGGTTTAGTGTGTAGATGCTAATTTTTCATGAAATATAGAATTAATGGGCATATTTGTGTGTTTTTATATTTTTATTACGTGAATAAAGAACTTTTTTGTTAGTACCAACTTGAAGAAGTATGACAGTATCCATGATTATGATGAAAAAAAACTGCGTCAGTGAATGTTTTATACTACTCAGAATGAAATTTTGAGTCGTTTATAATTATGCCTATTTATAATTATGTCACAAGATTATTTATTATAACCATTAATTAATATTAAGTTCTACCGAAATACGGCAACGTCGCGGACATTGAAGTTGGCAGCAATGCTCTTCATTCGTCACCCAAGGATCGTAAGCTTTCATGAAACCTTAATGGTTCAATATTGAATATATATGGTTTACGATGGGCGAGATGGGTTTTTTTCTCTATATGTTTACAAAGGTTTAGTTTGCGTTAAAATAGCCAAAAAATGACATCACCCGTAATGTAAACGTCTTTTGCCCATCTAACCACACGTAAAATTACATACATTAAAGTATTTTTCATCTCTGGTGTTTGGTGGAGAACGAACTTAAAAATTCGGAAAGACTCGGTATAGTCTAGACAATAACATGTATATACAGGATGTCCCAGAACTGAATGCGTTCCCTGAAATGGGGGGTTGAGGGTGAAATTCTGAGTCGATTGATATAAGCATGTCTGGGTCTCAGATCAACCTCTGAATTATTATTAATTTTTGAAGGCGGGCCAATGAGGTGCGCCCGATCAGTCGGCGTAGGTCGGCCTCATTGGCCCGTCTTTAAAAATTAATAATAATTCAGTGGTTGATCTGAGACCCACACATGCTTATATCAATCGACTTAGAATTTCACCTCCAACCCCCCATTTCAGGGAACGCATTCAGTTCTGGGACACCCTGTATATGTCACCGGCAATGCGTATAATGCAGGCATTCTATAGAGTACCTGGTTATTCTATACAATACCGGGTTCGTCAAGGCAATGTATAATAATACCTAGGGATTGTATAGAATTCCATTAGTTCAGGTAAAGTATAAAACTTTGGATAAATGAAACATCTTTTGTTTCCTCAAAACCATCAATTCAATAAATTGTTTCAATAGAATGGTATTTATTTGTTCTCACATGTTGAACTATAGTGAAATTTGATTGTGGTTTGTTTGGGTTCGTTGGGATCTTCAATAGTTGAACATGTTTTACAGGTTGAATTATTGTGACATTTTGTTTGGGTTTGTTTGGGTTATACCCGCGCACCTTCTCGCCAACCGCTTCTATTAAACACTTTGGCCGGCTGTACATTTGGTATTGTATAGAATGCCTAGGTAAAGTATTGAATAAATGAAATTTTATACATTGCCTAAACGTTTTAGGTATTCTATGGATTACCGGATTATACAGATTGCCGGTAACATATGTATATTTGATCTTGGATCGTGTCTGGCGTTCCAACCTCCTTAATGGGTTACACCTAGATCGCGGTCGGAAAAGAGAGGAATTTTCGTGATTTTTTTCTGGAAAAATGTGGGCAGGTTCAAATGTTTTTTTGTTTTCATTGAAAAGTATGTTTTTTTATTATCTTTTCCGTTTTTTGTTTGAAAAATATTCATAAATGTTGTAGATGAAATGGTTTGTGCAGAGCGTTATTCGAAAAACGTTCTTCGCGGTGACCACTGTTCGGAAACGAATCATCCGAAATGAAAAAATCAAACGTACTCAGTTTTTGCATGAAATTATCTAGTGCTTGGATGCAGGATTCAACAAAATATCGATTAAAAAAAAAAAATTGGCGCACTCCAAAGTGAAAGTATCGATTGTCGGTAAAAAAAAATATTGATTTTCGTTGATAAAAAAAACTAAGCATTGAAAAAAAATCCTTTCGTCAAGCACTTTTTTTAATATGTAAAAGAAGCTTACAACATTGCAAAGGTGCAGTGTTTATTGCGATATCGTGGTGACCGATTTCGAAAATGTTATTTTGAGAAAAAAGGCCCATAATTCCCTCAATGTTGAGCGAATGGACTCGAAATTTCCATAGAATATTTTTCAAATGTCATATTTTGAGAAACCGTCGAAAATCAAAAATCGATATTTTCAAACAATTCTACTAGATATTTTAAACCAATTCAACACCACCAATGTCGGGCCAACTAAAAGTATTTTACACGTGATTTTATTTGCGAGAAATGTGATCGATATTTATGGTGATAAAAATAGGACAGAATTACGTTGCGGAGGTGAGATGGTTGAGAAAATGATGTACAGATTTGAATTTGATAAGAGATGCAATGTTAAGTTTCGTGTTTATGGAAGTGTAATGCAATGATTTAATATTGATTAAAAACTTGGAATACGAAGATTACGGTGGGAAAAATAATCTCCATACATAAGTACTTCGAGACTTCCTTATACTTCCACTATCTTAAGTGATTTCTCCTTTTTTTGTTTGCCTCCCTTTTGCCCAGCTTTCTTATCTCCCGGCTGCTGCGCTCGTGAAAGAGATAAAGAATTCATAAGAAGAGTTTTTCCGTGGAAGCGCTCGAGAAAAAGTCAGGCCGATTTACTGTGTTTCCTACGGACGGAAACTGTACAGCTCTCACGAAACTTCATCGCGCTCGCGTAGTGCCACGAGAGAGAGCGGCGAGAGGCCAAGCATTCGAGAATGAAAATTAATCGTGGAAAAAGTAGAATGAAAAAGCCGCGGCGGGGATTATTGACGAGCGAAAAGAGCAAGGAAAAATGTAGCGGATTAACGATGCGGCTAGGAAAAAGTTTATGCGCAATGAGCAAGAACGATTTATTTGTTTTTCTCGAGTCAAATTAATCTGAACGTGGCAAGAACGATTTGAATTAAATGACATTTACTTTCACGAATATTGAAATTGTGACAATACCACTGGACAGATTCATTCAGCTGCTAACGATAAAAAGAGAAAATAAAAGCAGATGTGATGAATAAAAGTGGAAAGCTTGTCAGAAAAGTTGTCAATTTTTAAGACGAAATTCATCAAACTTTACATCAAATAAACTACCATCTATTGATTCTTTGGACAATAAAATAATGATTTAAAAAAAATAAATCTTGATTAAAAAAAAAGAGACAAGCTCATAACGAATACCAAAAATCGAATGCTTGCAGCGAAGTAAAAATCTGGAATTATCAAGACAAAACAAAAAAATCGTTAGATATTTAACTTTTTTAATACTTTCAACGTCGAATTATCGATCTTTGATATCAAATTATGGATTGATTTGTTTGTATAATGTGTGAATTGATGTGATATCAAATTATTGATTGATTTGTTCGTATAATGTGCATTATATTAACGGGTTACACTTAGCTCGTGGCCGGAATAAAGCGGAATTTTTATGATTTTTTTCTGGGAAAACGTGTGCAGTTTGTCAATTTTTTTTTTAACACTGATAAGTATGCTTTCAAGTATTTTTTTTACAATGTTTGTTTTTCGCGGTGAACACTCCTGCTCGGGAAGAAATCACCCGAAATAAAAAAATCAACTGCATTCAGTTTTTTCATGAATCTATCTAGTGCTTTGAGGTGGGATTTAATAAAATATTGATTTTTGGAAAAACGGCCACAGCCCAAAGTTGAAGTATCGATTTTCGTCGAGAAAAATACTCCAAAAAACTAGAAATGGATATAAAAATTCCTTCGTTCAAGCACAGCTTTTCAATATGTAAAAGAAGCTTTTAAAATTGAAGTTGATTCGTGCAGTGATTTCTGAGATATGGCGGTCACCAATATTGAAATCATCATTTCGCGGAAAATTTTCCGTCGATCCTTCAATTTCGAACGGACTGACTTGAAATTTTCAAAGAATATTTTTGACATGTATTTTCAAAATCCGTTGAAAACCAAAAATGAATATTTTCAAAATTTTCATCGAGGTGAAATTTTTCGAAACGCCCTTTGAATACCTTTTGAATATAAATAATAATTTATACTTTCAAAATCCGTTGACGTCCAAAAATCAATATTGTCATAAATGTCAACTAGGTGCATTTAGAAAAATACGCTCAAAATAAAAAAGCTTTAAAGCTTTAAAATTATTTTGAGGTAGTGCTTATGGCACCAAATTTGACCCTACCGAAATGAATCATTTTTTTACAACGCGAGGAAGTCTGTAAAAAAAGTGTCAAGTCCCACAATTACGTTACGTCCTCTCGCCTTTTTTTCTTCACTTTCCAGTCCTCTTCCTTCGCTTCGCCATATGACGTTGTGGCCGGAGTGAGATTCCCCTATTCTCCGTCATTCTCGCTCGCGCACGACCTAACAAGCCTCTAATGAGGAACGGGTGTTACATCGTATGTTTCGAGAACAGCCGCAGAGGCGCGGCGGTGCCTTTCGCGCAATTATCATTCATCACAGCTGTGAACATTGTTTTTTTTTTCATCATCACCCTCGTAGCGCGTATATATAGAGCGCGGATAAAAAAATCAGCATGGACGATGCCGAGGCGTTTGGCCTCGTTGAACAATAAAATTTTTGGGAGCAAAGGATAGGGAGAAGAGGAAGTGCCTCTGGGGACCAGCTACGCCTTCGCCGCGGCTACTTCCGGCCTGAAAACGCTTCGGGCTTTCAGACATCGCCCGGTGAACCACTTCACATCCGGTTCTGAAACTGAATTCAAGTATCCCAGGTAGGAATTGACGATGAAAAAAGGGCTCGCCAAGCTCTGAAACAAGGCTCACATTTTTTAATTCAGGCTGAACACCAGCCTGATTTCATGCCTAGCTGAACCTCTGAATGATAACGCGGTTTCAGGCTCTTGCACACAGGCGTGACCAAAGGCTGGTAGAAAAGCCTGTACTAAGCCTGAAACGACGAAACAACAAGGCTCAAAACGAGCCTTAATGAAGCCTTCACGAGCATTTATGACCAGGCTTTTCCCAAACTCTTCCCGAGGCTATATGAGGCCTGTTTTTAGTTTTATATATTCTACATTGGGGTAAATTTAATAAATTTGTAAAGAATTCATTTGATTTGTTATATATATTTATTATTTGTTATATTATTTGTTACAAAATATATATAAAAAATATTTTAAAAAACAATACTTTATTTTATTGCGTACTTTTATTTTCGTATATACTTTTTTGTGTACCTCATAAATATCGATAAGAGCATATGTTTAAATGTTCTGAGCTGCCTCCTTCGCTTTCGTTTTTCGTGCCTTCGCACCCGACAAATTTTTTGCTAATTTTTTTTTCATGAAAGTACAGAAAAAATATTATTTTATACTTATTTTATTTTATCACAACCTGAAACAAGTCTGCATCCAGCCTTGATTTTTCAGCCTCAAAATTCACCGGCTGAATAAAGCTTGAAATAACCCTGAGTTTAGGCTAAGCAACCAGTCTTGGTTCCAGGCTGCTCCAAACGATGCAATGAAACCTGGGCCAGGTCTGCCTCACTCAGGCTCGGTGAAACAAGGCTCGCACAAGCTTGTTTCCATCGTCAGCCTTTTAATTTCCTACCTGGGTATGGCGTCGTTGGAACGTTTTTCCTTCAAGAGGCACCATATACTGGATACTTTTGTTTGAAATTTTACAAAAAAAGTAAACTATTGCTAAGACCCTGAAATGTTACGATTTTATGATCTAGATGTCATATACGATTACATGCTAACAATTATTTTACACATTACATTTGAATGGTCTTGAAGTTTGCATCTTTGGAATGCAACGAACATTCTTTTTTTACATTTTTCTTTCCGCGGTTTTATTATTTTGCACAATTTTTTTTATACATCTAAATTTTGTATTTGTAGATAAACGACTTGAGGGTTGTTTTCTACCGAATATTCGCCAAAAGAAGTTGGAGCAATTGGAAAATAATCATTTTCGTCGCATTCTAACGATACAAACTTCAACCACATACATTTGAATATTTTGAGTTGTATTACGTTTTAGAAAAAATAATGACAGAAGTCGTGGTTTTCGAAAAGGTTGCCTATAATCGGATATCCAATATCAAGGCCCTAACTCCATTTTTCTTATATCTGATATTAGGGGACTATTTTTATATGAAATAAAACAAAACGTTGATTGTTTTAACTTTGTAATTATTATCAAACAATCAGTCTTTATGAGTTGATCTTTGATTAGGTAGGAACATTTTGGCACAAACGGATATCCAATATTAGGCTCGATTAAGTATCCGACATTGAGATTTGACATGGCCGAATATAAACAGTAATATTTTTCTACCCATTGCTATTTTTGCGAACAATATATATTTGTTAAGTAAAATGAATGCTTTACTCGAGCATTCATTTTTATGAAAAACATGAAAAATGTCTCTCACAAAAAACATTTTTCATAAAAAATAACAAAAATATAAATCATTCGGCCTTACCTCAACGAAAACAACTTTTTTAAACGCAAAAACTATTTTTTTTCACGCCGGCTAAAAATGACATCAGTTCATTGTTGTGCCATTTTTGTTGCTAGTCAACCAAAAGTTTTGCAGTGACGACATCTTACGACTAGTTGTTAGTGTATAAAATGAACAACAGGTGTCGCTATAATAAAACTTGAGATAGTCCACTATCCGATATTAAAGGGTTTTAGCGTCAAAAGTGATTAAAAATCACTTTAGACGCAAAAAGGCTATTTTCATGAATTTGTTTAATAGGTTTATATTATAAATATTACAATAAAGGTTGTTACATTTTATTTAAGTCACAATTTATAGAGGAAAATGGTAGTTAAAAAAATGTCCGAAAAAAATGTAGGTCTGCGTTGTTGATGAAATCTCGGAGATGGATCATCCGTAACAAAAAAATCAAACGGTTTTAGATTCAGTATATTACTGGCTATAGTGCGTGTCGAAGGATTTTTTATGTATGCAAAAATAACAAAATGGCGGACATTTTTCGAAAGAACTTGCTTTTTTCACAGTTTTTGGCGAAAAAATAGTAAATATTAAAATATAAAAAAAATCCTTGATATGCGCTATAGCTATAGTTGTAAAGAATATGTGGTTAAAATTTCACAAGGATCGGTTCAGTAGTTTCGAAGATTTTATCAACTAGCCGTCGAAAAACGTTGTTTCGAGAAAAACGCGTTTAAAGTTTGTTTGGGTTACATAAATACATAATTTTTTTAAAATGTATTTCGAAAGTGTCTTTATTAAGTGTAACAACTTTTATATCAATATGTATAATATAAACCTATCAAATAAATTAATGAAAATAGCCTTTTTATCGTCTAAAGTGAGAAGATCCCTCAAAAGCATTTTCGGACAACGAACGAAAAAAATAATTTCTAAATCAATTTTTGACAAAACTCGCTTCCTGATGACCTTGCAAATTGAATTCCCTTTCAATTGCGCAGATCATCATCTGAATCGGTTCATCCGTTGAAGTTGTAGAGCGCCTCGTGCGCTGAAAAGGCTGTTTCCAGAAAAACGCATATAAAGTTCAACGTTATAACAAATCGCACTTAACGTTTGTTCTTGACAACCCAAACAAACTCACGTGTTCCAAACACTTTAAGGATGCAAATTACGTAAAGAAGAAAATCGAATTTTCCATCGTCATGAACGCTAACCTGTCCTTAGATGAACAAAATCTCGCGTTCACGTCTCAACTATGTGAGAACAGGCAAGCTACGTGAAATCATTTTCGGAGAGAGCGCGAGGTTTCAGTGTTAATAAAGTTCCGAGTGGGTGAATTCAATCCCTTCGCGTTCTTCTGAAAATACTCTCATCGACTATGGAAAAAAGGAAGAAAAAAACGGAGGCCGAGAGAGAAAAGAGGAGTAAGAAAAAAGACGGCAACGCGTGTCTGAGCTACAAAATGCTACGAATGTGAGACGAAGATACAAGGACTGGGGGAAGAAACGTGTAAGAGACGGGAAGAAAGAGTACTAGGATGAAATTACAGACTGAGTGACAAGGCTCCAGCTCTTCCGGGGAATGTGTCGCGCGATGGCAGAAAAAGCTCCAGGCTTCTCCGCTGCTTTTCTCTTCTGTACGGGAGCGCAGGATTCTTTCAAACGGTTATATTCCTTCGTTCATTAACTTTTATCGTTCGTCCAGGTTCAGCACTTTCGACTTTTCTGCCCGGCTGCCATTCGCTTGTGAAATTATTCTACATGTAGACAACGAGGTCCAAGCACGAGGAATCGCTGCAAGCTTTTCCGGAACTCGTAAGCGGTGCTCGTCGAGAGGCATTGGCCAGTGTGAGAATTGTTGTTTCTATGAAACTTCGGTTGAAAAAGCTCGGTATAAAACATATATATATATATATATATATATATATATATATATATATATATATATATATATATATATATATATATATATATATATATATATATATATATATATGAGGTATTCCAAGTGTTTTCGAACGGCCTAAAAGCCTGACCTTCTTCAATCTTTTTCAAAGTTGGTGATGTTTTTGTATCATATATTTTGAGTACGTGGCATTTTTTTCAGATTTTTATCGGCTCGCTAACTCGGCTAACTCGGAGATAAGATTTTACACGTGATAAAATTTCAAACGATCGTATCCTAGTGATCTTCTCGTCGTACGAAAATATGTCTTCTGTAAAAAAGATGCGTTTTTCTATGAGCTATTTTGGTAAAAAAATTCAAAATTTTCCAAGTACTAGCACACCAAAAAAAAAGAAAAATCTTTCATTTTTTAATTTTTCAACCTCAATGACTAAGTCGATGCAGCTGAAATTTACACTGAATTTTATTTTATTAGTGTAAAACAACATGTGTAAGTTTCATTCTGGGCCGGGCTTGCGTTCGGTCAATATCGTCGTCTTAAATTTAATGGGAAATTTTTTTTGTTGAATAACTCGGCGATTTACAATTTTTAGGTAAAAATGGTAATGACTAAACTTGTAGGAAATTAAGTGATTTACAACTTTGGTCATTACAGATTTTTCTCTACCATCGATATTTTTGTAGTTAAACCTGAAAAAGAGGCTATTGCATGATTTCGTTTATTTTTTACTTTAGGGCATAAACGAACATGAACAAACTCGTAGAAAATATTACATTTCATTTGAATTTCGATATGAACATATTGTATAAAATTTTCATTTATTCGAAATGAGAATCGATATAAATCGAAATTAAATAAAAATTAAATGTAATATATATAATGCTTTTCGTTTAAGTCTATTTTGAAATTAAAAAAATCGGCGATTGAATCTGAATCACCCTGTATATATATTTTACTCTGTTCCCAGTTTTCTCCTTTTCTATCCATCCCATGTATATACATATATATCCATATCAACAATGAGCTGTGTTTGTAAATTACAGATTGGTTTCTAAACTTTTTAAAATGAAGTAACATCATATTCACTATTAGCATGATTGAACTTCTTATTTTTCTTTATTTCATGAGTGGAATATTGAATATTATTTGAATTTAAACATAAGCATAACATTAAAATAAATTCGAAATGAGATTGCAATTCAATCGAAATGAAATAAAAATGAAGTCTATATATAGATTGGTAGAATGGAACTGGAATTGAAAAAACTGAGGAGAGAGTAGGGTATATATATATATATATATATATATATATATACAGGGTGATTCAGAATAGGTGGACCACCAAGGATCTTCGATTTCAGGGTGATGTCCGGGGGAAAAACTTTTTGTCGATATTTTTTTTGGGAAATAACTTTATTACTGTAACTAATATATATATATATATATATAGGAAAAGTTTTTCTCTCGGACATCGCCCTGAAATCGAAGATCCTTCGTGGTCCACCTATTCTGAATCACCCTGTATATTATATATATCCTACTCTCTCCTCAGTTTTTCTCCTTTTCTATCCGTCCCATGTCAATAAATATACCCGTCTCTAAAATGTAGATTGATTTGCAAAACCTTTAAAATTTACCAACATTATATTCACTTTTAGAATTATTCAATTTCTCATTTTGCTCTACGTTCTTAGTGTAATATCCAATATTATAAAAATTTCCGATTCAACATAAAATGTCAATTAATTCGAAATAAGATTCTAATCGAATCGAAATTGATTCAAATTAAAATCTGTACATTTATATTTCTTTCTATCTGAACCTATTTCAAAATAAAAAAATCGGCAAAGGGCTCTTGCCAAGGACATAACCCTGAAATCGAAGATCCTTACAGATTCCCACAGTCATTTACTTACCGATGCACCTATTCTGAATCACCCCGTACATATCCTACCCTCTTCCCGGTTTTCTCCTTTTCCATCCATCCCACGTACACAGGACGGATAGAAAAGGAGAAAGCCGGCAAGGGGGTAGTAGCAGCACCGGTAACGGAAGAGACTTTTCAATGGTGTGCGACCTCATTACTGAAATGGGACTCATTATCGTTATGTGTACGTTGCTAGCTTGCATTTTCTTGTACACACAAGGATCTACATGTATACAATATCGTACGATGTTGAGACCTCGGAGCTATGGGCCTTTTCGTTCTTCGCTCCCTTCTTGTTCCATCTTCTTTCTCGACCCTTCTCTCCCTCGTAATGGCGGAGATGCTTGCTAATGACTACCAGTTATTCAGCGGCACGGAAACACTCGAGATGTACGTATACAAAGGTGCGGGAGGCTTTTTCCACGCGGATATGTACAGCGGGCAAACGTAAAGCCTCAACGGGGCGAACGGGGGTGGTTCAGGGAGAATTCGTGCTCAATGAACGGGAATAAGAAGGAAGAGCGGAAAAAGAAGAGAAAGAGGAGCTGAAAACTCTCAGCTTGATGGGAGCGTATACGAGGCGTGAACCCAAGGGGGGTTGTCATTCAAATGAGAAGAGAAGGCCCGGCGACTCGGATCTAGAAACCTACTGATGTAAATCGATGCTGAAGATCCCACCCCCTCGTGCGTGCGTGGGTGTAGGCCTCATATCTCGGCTCGGCTGTACGATGATCGATTCATGTGGCAGGGCCGAAATATTTTACCCTTAATCGTGCATCATTTGTTCGAATTACAAAATTCACCGGGCTGGCTATTGTCCAAATAGATTGCAGCCAGTTTTTTTTCCGGCGGGCGAGATAGCTGGTTGGAGGGTCTGGCCGCGAATATATCGATACCTGTGCAGTAAGCTTCGTATGTGTAGAGGACCCAGGAGAGTTATTAGTGAGCTTCGCCCCGTACTTTCTTCATAAGCCACATACTGTATCATCTGCGTTTGGAGTGAGTGTAGTAGGGATGCTGCATACCTACGTGTATATATATATATATATATATATATATGTATACCTTTAACGATGGGAGCACAGGTGCTGACTAAGCCAGCTACGTCATTCTCCGTGGATTTCACGGCGGCTTGAGCACCGAATGGAAAAGGAGAGAGAATTCGAGAGGGAGAGGGAGAGAGAGACAGAGAGAGAGAGAGAGAGAGAGAGAGAGAGAGAGAGAGAGAGAGAGAGAGAGAGAGAGAGAGAGAGAGAGAGAGGGAGAGAGACAGAGCGAGGGAGAGAGGGAGACTGAGACGTGAGGGGGTGGAGTGATGCCAGAGCGAAATTGCGAGAGACATGGAGCGGCCAGACTGAGAGTGTTTGTATATCTGTTGGGGGGGGGGGGGGGGGGCTGAGTTGCGTTCCCTCGACGAGAGAGAGAGAGAGGGAGAACAGATGATCTTGCATGTCTCTTCGAGATATTTTGTCTCTTGGAAAATTGCCTCTAAATTATCTCCGAAAAAAAGAAAAAAGCAATTGTATTTTCTCACTCGTGGAAAACTTTTCGATACATTTATTTATGTCATACGACAATGGCATAAATCAATTTATTCAAAAGTTTTCGTTCAACGGGTTATTCAGAATATTTTTGAGAAAAGTTGTTCTTTTTTCGAATAGGTAGCGTTCGTGTAAGAATAGTCGTATCGAGATGTTATGGACGAGCATTTTAAGGCTGTAAGGGTTAGCTTTGAGGACCTTTGAGTGGATTTGAGAAATATAGATTAGTTGCTGAGTTATTTTTGATTTTCTTTGATTTTATTATTTATTATTTTATTATAGTTATTATTAATTATAGTCATTTTTGATTATTATTTATATCTTATTATTTATTATAGTTATTTTTTATTTTGAGTTGCTGAGTTATTGAATTTTATGTTATGAATAGAAAATTCTGCAACTGTCGATAGGTCAGGTCATGTTCTATATGCTGGAATTTTATTTGTTAGTTTTTTAAAAGTCCCACGTTTCGGGATGAAAAGTATCTGCTTTTGGTTTTTCACATGCCATTTCTACAAAAGATAACTTTTTTGATCCGCTGTTTAAAAAAATACTCTTGGTTATTTATTTTATCTAGAAAAGTCTCCTTTTTAACCTTCAATGGTAAGGAAACTTTGTGAAAAAAGATCTTATGCAGAATTTTCATGCAAACCAATTCGAACATCTGACTTTATAGCCTGCGGTGTAAAAAAAATTTACTAGGCATATCGTGCCAATTACTTTAAAAAGTTGCTTAGTTATTGTCGATTCATATCATTTGTAGAAATGGCATGCTGAAAACGAAAAGCCGATGATTTTTTTTTCTAAAAATAACATGAAGCCCAAAATCTCGAAAACCCTAGGACGTTTACTAAACTGAAATTCCAGTACATAGTAGGACATGATTTGACCTATCGACAGTTGCAGGATTATCCACGTATACAGTGTGTCATAGAACTGAATGCGTTCGGGTGGGGGTCAAAATGTCGAACGACCAAATATAGAACGACAAAGATTTCGAAACGACAGAATTATGAACTATCAAAATAACGAAGGTTAAATAATTCGAAATTTTATCCTTTGACCGATGACGAAATCGAATAACTATTACACCAAAGGATTATTTATTCGAGAGCTCATTTATTGGAGAACATATATTCAGATAGTCTGCAGTTTGAGTCATCCAAATACAGATTCGAACAATCTACAACATTCATATGTCCGGAATAGAAAAAAGTGAGTATCTAATATTCGTAATACCGTCTATAGCAAAAAGTCATACATCGAGACTACAAACTTCGAATGTGTAGATCTTAGAAACGCAAATGATCGATGGTCCGAAATGGCGAATACCTAAATGGCAAACATGGCATGGCTGCCTGACCCGACTGACCACTAACGCCATCTGCCATCTTGATTCTGAAGCGCAATTAGCATTGCTCGATCCCAAGTTTTCGCTATCCCGACCGTTCGCCGTTTTGGCCCATCGCTTTTTAACTGATCGACTTTTTGGTCCTTCGCTTTAAGGGGTTACCCCCCACTTGCGGTTTTGAAAAAATCGATTTCTTTATTGCACTGTTTTGAAGTGCAATTTGAAGTGCAGTTTTTTTATGCCCGGAATAGATGACTATGTAAGTTTACAAAAAAAAATATTTTCTTCGTGTAAACTGAAATTGAAACTTTAATCGCGTTTTTCTCAAAATGGCATTTCTGAAGTCGGTGACCAAGATTACTCGAACACTAATGAACCGATCTTCTTGAAATTTTGCAGGCTTATTTAATACATAAAAATGTAGTCTTTAATCGTTCGATTTTTTTTTCGAAAAAAAAAAAAAAAAAAAAAATGGCCGTTTTATAGCCAAAAAACGGCCGTTTTTTTTTCGTTAAAATCGAACCATTAACTTTGACTGTCCGCCATTTTGTGAAAAATGAATATTTTTTAAAACCCTTCGATTAAAGACTAGTTTATACTTATATTTGACTAAAACCATCCGCATTTTTTTTTTCAGATGATCCACTTCGCCGCAATGTTGGTCACCGCAAACCGTGTATATAAAAACATTATTTCATTGACGGCCATTTGCCACTAAACAATGTAATATTTTTCAATAAAAAAATTACTGAAAGTTCTTCAAGATGTGTTCTTTAAGATGGTATATTTATGGATTAAAAAAGTTTTGTAGTTTTCTTTAAAAAAATTCATGAAAAAGGCCTTTTTTGCGCTACAAGTGGCAGTAACGCCTTAATGAATTCGTAATTGTAAACTGTCGTAATATTTACAATTCGACGATTTGACGTCTCGAATTGTTTGGTGTATATATACAGGCGAATCGATATATCTCTCGTTATTTTGTCAAATTTGATATTTGTTTTCCCTATGAATCAACTTCGAGATTTTTGTATTCACAATTTCGATTAACTATTTTACAGACTATCATAAAATTGATCTATCTACATGGGAACGTTCGTCATTACAAAATTCGAAATTTCGGTCCCTCTGAATATTGATCGTTCGAATTTCCGATCCCCACCCCCCTGAATTATCATTAATTTTTAAAGAAGGGCCAACCAGGTACGCCCGCCTTTAAAAATTAATAATAATTCAGGGCTTGATCTGAGACCCACACATGCTCATATCAATCGACTCAGAATTTCACCCCCAACCCCCCATTTCAGGGAACACGTTTATTTCTGGAACACCCTGTATATGTGTGTGTGTGTTTTTTGTGTGCGTATCTATATGCGTGTATATGTTTGCATATTGATCAAGGGTCTCAGCGGAGGCTTTGCGAAACGTTCTCCATACGACGACGGGTATCGATTACAAAATGTTCGCTGAATAGCGTTCCAATATTCACTCATATCTAAATGCAGATATTGAATACTGCCAAAGGGAATAGGCGAGTCGGGGCTTATTGCCCTCTTTCTCCGACCGTCCCGTGGCTTGTGAAAACCGTCGCTTTTGGATAGCCGTCGAATGGGATATGTACATTACCAGATATGTAATAAACGAGAGAGTCGATTTCTGTGGGAATTGGCCGCGTGATGCGACCACTCTGGGCCAATATACGGTTTATTCGTAACATCAGGCAATACATCGACGAAGGGCCGCTCGGATCGTTCGACTGAATAATCGTCTCGTTATTCCAGGCGTACTCAAATCATGCAGTCCCGCGTATGCGCAAATCCAAATTAGTTCGAGCACGAGTTTCCCTATGGAACGAGAGGAACTTTTTTCATCACTGTATTTATTGGTAACTGCAGGGTCGAATTGCCTCCATTGATTTCCTGAGGACCTTTTTTGTTATCTGCAGCGTTCTTCGTAGTAATAAAACAAAGATTAGTGTTATCAGTTTATGTATTTGTGTTTCTCGTGTAACTGGAATTAAAAATGAAAATGAGCGCACGCATTTCGCATGCACAGTGAGAAAAAAAATTCAAGAGGTGTGAGAATATTTCTTATTGATCGTGCCAGGCTCATCCTGAAGTTAAAAGTTAAGGCGTTACCCCCACTTGTAGTGCAAAAAAAGGCCTTTTTCATGAATTTTTTTTAAAGAAAACTACAAAACTTTTTTAATCGATCAATATACCATCTTGAAGAACACATCTTGAAGAACTTTCAGTAATTTTTTTATTGAAAAATATTACATTGTTTAGTGGCAAATGGCCGTCAATGAAATAATGTTTTTATATACACGGTTTGCGGTGACCAACATTGCGGCGAAGTGGATCATCTGAAAAAAAAAATGCGGATGGATTTAGTCAAATATAAGTATAAACTAGTCTTTAATCGAAGGATTTTAAAAAATATTCATTTTTCACAAAATGGCGGACAGTCAAACTTAATGGTTCGATTTTAATGAAAAAACGGCCGTTTTTTGGCTATAAAACGGCCATTAAAAAAAAATCGAACGATTAAAGACTACATTTTTATGTATTAAATAAGCCTGCAAAATTTCAAGAAGATCGGTTCATTAGTGTTCGAGTAATCTTGGTCACCGACTTCAGAAATGTCATTTTGAGAAAAACGCGTTTAAAGTTTCAATTTCAGTTTACACGAAGAAAATATTTTTTTTTGTAAACTTACATAGAGTCATCTATTCCGGGCCCATACAGAAGTATGGGCCCGGATACTTATACTTCAAAAAAATGCAATAAAAAAAATCGATTTTTTCAAAATCGCAAGTGGGGGTAACCCCTTAAGGGGTTAGGCCACTGATCTATCGTCGTACGTAGCATTTTTTTAAATTTCGTATTATTTAAGTTTCCGAATATAAGTAAAAATTTCGCCAAAATTTCACCTTTTTTCGAACACCTGTCATTTCATGACATTAAAAAAAACGGCCACGACTACGAGAACTACATTTATACAACGTTTCTATTTTTCAGACCAACCATTGTGAAGTTATCGATCCGGCCGATGGCGTTGAAGTTTGCATCGTTGGAATGCAACGATTTTTTTTAAATTTCTCATTCTCATTATTATCCAAAATCTTACTTTGCAATTTTGTTGTAGATCGCTAAATGAGAATACTAAAAATGTTTGCATGGTTTTCGTAGCGTAAATCTGCCGAAGAAAATTTGGGAAATAAAAAAAATCGTTGCATTCCAACAATGCAAACTTCAATGTCATTCCGGCCGTTGGACCATATTTTTTATACAGAGGCTCTATCATATCTCAATAACGTTATTAATTTTTTATTTTGTTGAATACCAATATACGCGAAATAAGCTCATTGTATACTTAATAAAATTCCTTTTTTTTAATCCCAATTCAATATTCTAATGGACAATAAAAAGCTCGGAACAAAACGACCTTTTTCGGCCCGTCACAGCGTCTTCTCTTGAGTCTTCTTGAAGCGACGTTGACACAGTGGGACATTTTGACTCGGGCGAATTTGCAATAAAATGCTCACTCCCAAAAGTGAAAGTTTAAAATAATTGTTTATAATTCCGTAAAAATAAAATAATAAAACGTATAATTTATTTGAAAAGTACGAATATTTTTATTTTAATATGAGGTACAAACATGGAGGTTATGCGTGGAGCACAATATCCTATAAATGGCCGCCTCGTCCCTGTTTGCAAACGTTTACTCTTTTAACAAAATTTAAATAACATTTTGGCATAATTGCGGACTAATTTCATGAATGATACGTCCAATTGCTTCCTTGAGCTCCGGAATGGTCTGTGGATCATTGGCGTACACTTTTCCTTTCGGAAAAGCCCGAAGAAAGAAGTCCAACGGCGTCAAATCGCACGATCTTGGTGGCCAATTCACATGGCCGGGGCGCGAGATTATACGACCATGAAACTTTGTCTGCAATAACTATGCAGTCACAATGCGGCAAATAACAATTTCCATGCGTTGCTCGATCGTGTAATTCTCCATGACTAAACCTCAATACTTCTTGATGCCAGTTGTCAAAGATTAGTACTCTATGTTCGCCACAAAAAAAAATGGCTCGTAATTATAAATGTCAGGTCATTTTGAGACCCCCGTTAGATCATTTTTACTCTGCCTTACACACCAATTGTGTCCTCGTGCAATGTCAATGTACTTACACAAGAATCAAAGGTACCCGGAATACGATTTAGGCAAGTCACCCCTATGTAATTCGCACGTTCGTGAGTGATTTGTTGGAATTTTTCCTCTCGATGATGCGAGCTCCGGCTGTTCGAATGGGCGTTAAGGGGTTACCCCCACTTGCGATTTTGAAAAAATCGATTTTTTTTTGCATTTTTTTGAAGTATAAGTATCCGGGCCCATACTTCTGTATGGGCCCGGAATAGATGACTCTACGTAAGTTTACAAAAAAAAATATTTTCTTCGTGTAAACTGAAATTAAAACTTTAAACGCGTTTTTCTCAAAATGGCATTTCTGAAGTCGGTGATCAAGATTACTCGAACACTAATGAACCGATCTTCTTGAAATTTTGCAGGCTTATTTAATACATAAAAATGTAGCCTTTAATCGTTCGATTTTTTTTCGAAAAAAATGGTCGTTTTATAGCAAAAAAACGGCTGTTTTTTTTCGTTAAAATCGAACCATTAACTTTGACTGTCCGCCATTTTGTGAAAAATGAATATTTTTTAAAATCCTTCGATTAAAGACTAGTTTATACTTATATTTGACTAAATCCATCCGCATTTTTTTTTTCAGATGATCCACTTCGCCGCAATGTTGGTCGCCGCAAACCGTGTATATAAAAACATTATTTCATTGACGGCCATTTGCCACTAAACAATGTAATATTTTTCAATAAAAAAGTTACTGAAAGTTCTTCAAGATGTGTTCTTTAAGATGGTATATTGATCGATTAAAAAAGTTTTGTAGTTTTCTTTAAAAAAATTCATGAAAAAGGCCTTTTTTGCGCTACAAGTGGGGGTAACGCCATAAGTAACAAAAGGGGTTCGCGTGGAGAGCACTGGCTGAAGAATATTTGCCGGTTCTCTCTCTCTCTCTCTCTCTCTCTCTTTCTCTCTTTCTCTCTCTATTGTGACGTGTCTACTCCACCTCTTGGCTCACAGTGACACGTACTCGAGGCGATGCGCAATCACGACCGTAGGCTCGCGATCCCTTCGACTGTGATACTTGCAGGATATACCCCGTGGCGTTTCTTTCGACGTTTCCTTTCAATCGCATCCCCCTAATTGGCCCAGCTAACCCGTAACTCACATCTCTCTCCGGTAAAACCCCCCGTACATACTCGGCTAAAAATTACCCTCCGGCGTCCGTCTGCCTTGCCGTCACTTCCAATGTACGTGAAACTCACATGTGGCCACGATTTCCCTCGGAAATTATTCCTCGAAATAATATTAACCGACCCGTTGTTTCGCGAAAACGTGAAACGGGATACGGACGAGAGAATTTGGAACAAATTTGCCTGGCGGATATACACGAACGAATATGCTCGTGGAAATTTATCCTCCGTTAGGGCGAGGCGAGTACCGGAAGTCAATTCTTGATTAGGGAGAGGGGGTACCTTTAGGCGAGGAAAAAGCTTGCGGTTTTTCGTGATTTTTTTTTAGACATAATTTATTCGCCATTTTTGAGACTTAGGGTATGTTTGATTACTACTTTTGGCTGTTCGTGGTATTTCTACAAGCTTTTATTTAACTTGACTTTCTGTGAGATGCAAAACGGAAAATCGATATTTGACCCACTTCCCGACTACTTAGAGCTCTGAAATGTTGCAAACATGCATTTAAAAGGTGACAATGCATGACTCAGCTTAAAAAAAAATTATCCATAAAATTGTCAACTTTTCATGTAAAATTAGCGATATCTAATCATCCATATAAAATTTCACAACACATACAAACAAATTCGTAGCCGACCCTGTTTGTATGTGAAAATTTTATATGGAGCAATTAGTCGTAAATTCAATCAAAGTCAAAATTCAAGTTATTTTTAACAAGCATTCGATGTTCGTAACGTACAAACTCGTAAACTAGTAAACGACTAGTGGAATCAATTAAAAACTAAAAAATAGAAAATAATTTATGTCTAAAAAAATGTTTAAAAGAACAAGCTTTTATTTAACGTTATTTATTTACGTGGGTTTCGAAGCCAAAAAAGCATATTTCCTCTATTAAAACGAAAATAATATATACATTATTTTATTCAAAATGTTAAGCACATAAAAAAGCAACATTTCAACAATATTGAAAAAAAAATTATTACAAAATTTGGGAAATTCAGCCGGTGGGACTTGGTTTCCGGAGACACCTAAAAAAAGTGTCCTCGTGGTGGTCAGGATAACTCATGATAGCTTTATCTGAAATTAAAAAACCATTTTTTTTCTGTTAGTCGATAAGTATAGCTCGTGATTGAACGAAGGGTTAAAAAAAATTGAATTTTGAATTTTTGACAGAGTTGTATGCAAAATAGTTCAATTCTTTGTACAATTTACACTACGTAAGGCATTGTAAAATTAGTTTTAATCGAAAAAAACCTTCGTTCAATCACTAGTCAACGCTATTTTGAAGAAGTGTGCAAAATTTCAATAAGGTCGGTGCGTTAGTTTTTGAGAAATCGTGGCCACCGACTTCAAAAATTGTGTTTTGAGAAAAATGCGGTTACCTGCGTCGCTGCCGGTCGGTCATTCCCAACGGGGGGAATTTCCAAAGGCTCTCTCTCCTAGACTTTTACTCCGATTGACTTAAAACTTTGGGAGAATATTCTAGACATATTGTACTATTGGATAATATAATTTAAAAAAAAGTGGATTTTTTGAACTTTTCAAACCCACATAACCCCTTAAAAAAACCATGTAAATCAGTAAGTTTTTCCTCGTCTAAATCTCCCCCTTGATTCGAGGCTCGTTATTCGTGGACTAATTAGGAGCTTCATCATTTGCGAACTGCGTTCCGATTATTTTCCCAGGAGTGCAGAAGCTCGCATGGACAATTGATCGCCAACTAGTTTCAGTGACAAAGACACGAAAGTTTCCGGTAAGATTTGTTTCCCCGTCCTTGACTTCCGCATAACTTTGGTAACCAAAAGATCGCAAGTTTCAATCAACAGCCGACCAATCGAAGGCCTTCCAGAGTGTTCTGACCAATGGGGCAATATTTATAATTTTTGCAGCAACCGCGAGGCCAAATTGCACATTGATCGTGTGTCCTCATCCAGTGGCCCGGAGAGCCTCGTTACGTCCATCGAAATTAGCGGAAGCTGTTTCAAATACACGCGCCAGTACAGGGTGCAGAATATAAATCGAGTGCCGGGTCGTTTAAAGGGCCTGAGCCACGTTGATTTGAGGCTTTGATTCGTGCGAGTTAGGCCCTTCCGCTTCTCAAACGACATAGGCGCGATGGAGTAACTCCACATCCTATCCCGGGAGGAATGCAGCGGAGTGGGGCTCCGAGAGATTGATTATCCCCTATCGGCTCGTGTGCAGCGGGCACTTCCTCGTACGAAACCTCGCTGCTTCCATCGGCGAGAAACTTGGCTCAGGTTGTAATAACGTGGATGCATCGATAACCAGGGGAATCCGTGTGTTCGCCGAAAAGGTCGAAGCCCTTCCGCGTCTGGACCACGATGAGTTTCGTGCCACAGCGCGGGGGCTTCCTCCTCACAAAAGCGAGCTACCGTAAGAGGAGGAAGAAAAAAAAGAAGAAAAAAGCATCGACCTCAACAACGCCAGACAACTATCGGTCATTTTTTTTTTGCCTTCCACCGCGTTTATCCGCCTCGCGCAGCACACGAGAGACCTCAAATTTTTTACTGCCTCGACATTATGCCGAGAGATCGTAAATTCTTTCGTATCTTTTCTCATTCTTCGTGCGACGTAACATTATGCAAAGTGCAATAAAGCTCCCTCAAGAAGGGCCCGCGTATATCAGTGGACTTCGATGCGTCGCCTTTTCGGCTATCAAGCAGTCGTAATTTCGCGCGAAACGGAGCAATCTATGCGGTTGAGGGATGGTGTGAAGGAGGGTGGATAAATATGGAAAATGTCAGGGCCAATCGGCCCTTGAGGGATAATATCTATTTAGGCGAGGAACAACGTATTGGGGCTGGAAAGTTCCGAGTTCCAGATGCCAGCTCTTTGATCCGAATTTTATATGAACCTTGCGGGTGGAATTGAGGCTTGGATTGCTCTTCTGAAATAAGTTGATTGAACTGAACGACAAAAGTACAGCTGATTGGCCAATGAATTTAGAACCGTTGGCGAATAAAAGAAAACAATGATGTTCCTGATAACACATTTCCATAATGAATGACGTAGTTCTCTTTCGTTTGACATATTTTCCAGACGCCAGTTCTTTGATTCGAATTTTATATGAATTTTGCACGAGTGGAGTTGAGATGGATTGCTCTTCTGAAATGAGGTGATTGAACTGAACGGCAAAAGTACAGCTGATTTCGAACCGTTGGTGAATAAAGGAAAGCAACGATGTTTCTGATAGCACATTCCCATAATGAATGACGTAGTCCACTTTCATTTGACATTTTTTTCTAGGTATGAAACATGAAATGAAACTTTATTATATGGGGGTTGGAAGGTTCCGCGTTCCAGATGCCAGTTCTTTGATTCGAATTTTATATGAAATTTGCGCGGTTGGAATTGAGATGGATTGCTATTCTGAAATAAGTTGATTGAACCGAGCGACAAAAGTACAGCTGATTGGCCAATGAATTTCGGACCGTTGACGAATAAAGGAAAACAATGATGTTCCTGATAACACATTCCCATAATGAATGACGTAGTTCACTTTCATTTGACATTTTCCCAAGTCTCAGATGCTAGTTCTTTCATCCGAATTTTATATGATTTTTGAACGGGTGGAATTGGGACTTGGGTAGCTGTACTGAAATAAGTTGTTTGAACTGAACGACAAACGTACAGCTGATTGGCCAATGAATTTTGAACCGTTGACAAAAAGAGGAAAACATCAACCTTCCTGATAACAAATTTCCATAATGAATGACGTAGTCCACTTTCGTTTGACATTTCTTTTCAAATGAAAAATGCAGCATTCGTACCTTGTTAGTTTTATGAACTCGCAAGGCAAGATCGTTACGTGTAACGGCGGGAGAATAAAATCCGCGGAAAAATGGACCCGGGGTAGAGTGCCAGGATGAGGAATTAAGCGAAGAAGGAAGAGGGTTTTTGCTCGGCTGTATTTATATATAGGGTGAATAGCAAAAGAAGGGAAAGGCGGTCTGTCCGCCGCAAAAGGTTGGACGGACCACATAACTTTGGATTTAATTAAATTTGAACGTTGTTAAAAGGATTAATTAGTATAGTGGCTGCGCAGTCTCCCTCTCTCTTCTTTCCTTTCTCGGGGCCCGCAGCTCCCATCAACACACCTACGTCGCTTCAAATGCTGCTGTTCTCCTTGAGGAGGCTAAAGTCAGGACATAATTATTTCGGGGCCAAGCAACGGAGAACTTTTGTACCGTAAGCTTTGTTGGAAAAGGGCCGCGTGAGGAGTGAAAAGGAAAGAGCGAGCGAGAGAGAACGGAGTTCGTACCACGTTACACACCGTGATGACAGAAGGACTCAAGTCAAAACTCTGCAGGGTGGTTGGTTCTCGTACTAAAAGCGTTCTCACTCTCTCCTTCACAGCCGTCTCTACCTTCCAGCCTTCGCTGCCCTTTTCAACCCTTCTCTTAGAGGTTTTACTTAATTTCGAGGGTTTGTTACGTTTCCCAAGGACTTCCGTAGTCATTGCCTGTCAAACTTTCGCAAAAAGTCCTTTGAACGACGGGGCGAGCGAACAGGAGCGTATTCACGTAACGTGATGCGGGAATTTGGCCCCCTGAACTTACCCCTTTTCGTTCTCGACTATGCCAACAAATTTGCCGAAATATAATTGCACGTTTGGATCATTTCTTGCCATTTCAATGTTGATAACTGGGAATGCCGGGAACTGGAGGAAGAGAGAGGGTCACAAATGTATACGTAGTTTGCGTGGTAACCAAATTGAAAAATGGCTGAACGATTGGCCTCAGGCTAACGAGAAGGAGGGTTGAAGAGAGAGAAAGAGAGGGTTGAAAGAGAGAGAGAGAGAGGGTGAGAAGGGGTTTTCGAGGCTGACTATATGCTGACGTTCAAACAGATTTCGAATAAATCAAGTCACGTGGTAAAGCTTTTTGGACGAGCACCGGTGCTGCCACTGCTATTGGACGTCACGCGAGTACCGTAGATTCCTCTGGTGGCCTCTGGCAAGCTTCCAGAAATGTGCACATCGTCATAGCGAGATGAAGCCTGGAGGGCACCGTATATACAAAAAATTTCAAGCTATATTATGGCCAATGGATCTAACGGGTATGGACCCGCGGGGATTCCTCCATTTCTTGTTGCGACGTTGAAGAGGCCTTCTAGTTTTATACTCTTTGGTATTGACTGCCAACAGGGTCAAACGGACATTGCACGTCAAATGCAACTACCCGATGCACGTATATACGTTTTTTCTCTGATCAATTTTTTTCCATGACGATGCAATTTTGCGACTAGTCATTGCGGCAAAATGAAAAACGAATGGAGGTTCCTGCATTGCTTCTGATTGGCAGCTGAGTACACTTTTCTTCCGTTGTCGGGGGAAGGTTTGGTCTAAGAAGTTGACGGGCTATATCTACCTAGGTGGGGCGAAAAATTGCATTTTCCAATAATATTTTGAGTCGATAGTGGCACCTTTTGGTTATGTTTTTCTAGCGAGCGGTAGCAGCACCGTACTTCAAACTTTAAACAAGTTTTTCTCGAAACACTGTTTTCAAAGTCGGTGGACATGATATCTCAAAAACCACTTGATGGAGTGTTTCCGAATTTACAGGAGATACGATGAGAGACATTTAAAGGTCGTTGACGATCTCACATTTTCAAAAGCGATCTTCATTTTTTTGTAGTTACGTAAAAATGACGACTTTTTTCATAGATGTTGTATGCTCGAATTTCAATTAGTCGACACGTTGTTAAAAAAATATATTTACAAAATCGACGATCGTCAACGACTCGTATTTATTGTTAACTTAAATAACCCGTTTGGTTTTTAGATGTCAGATGAACCGTTGGAGCTGGAGAGTGTCCACCGCCAAAGGTCGCGAAAGAATTGCATCATCTGCCGGCGGCCATATTTTTGTTGTTTTTTTCTGTATTTTTGGATGATTTTTTAAAAGGCTCTCAATATATGTACACTACCGGCCAAACATTTTCGGACACTTCAGATGATTGCAAAACTTTCGATCAGGGGTCTTCTCACTTGAGGCGCTAAAAAGGCTATTTTCATGAATTTTTTTGATAGGTTTATATCATACATATTGATATAAAAGTTGTTACACTTAATAAATACACTTTCCAAACACATCAAAAAAATTTAATTTATTTAAGTAACTGTTTATAGACGAAAATGGTAGTTAAAAAAATGTCCTAAAAAAATTGTAGTTCTGCGCTGTTGATGAAATCTCGCAGATGGATCATCCGAAACAAAGAAATCAAGCGCTTTTAGATTCAGTATGTTAACGGCTATAGCGCATACCATACGATTTTTGATATATGCAAAACTAACAAAATGGCGGACATTTTTCGAACAAACAAAAAAAAAACGTCCTGACCGTTCCACCGTTTTTGGCAAAAAAATATAGTAAATATAAAAATTCAAAAAAATCCTTGATATGCGCTATAGCTATAGTTGTAAAGAATATGCGATTAAAATTTCACAAGGATCGGTGCAGTACTTTCGAAGATTTTATCAACAAGCCGTCGAAAAACATTGTTTCAAGAAAAACGCGTTTAAAGTTTGTTTGGGTCACATAAATACACAATAAATATTTTTTTATGTATTTCGAAAGTGTATTTCTTAAGTGTAACAACTTTTATATCAATATCTATAAAATGAACCTATCAAAAAAATTCATGAAAATATCTTTTTTTAGCGCCTAAAGTAAGAAGACCCCCAAACTTGATTGCCAGTAAAAATATCATGGTTACCGAAAGCTTTTCCTCAGTTTCCCTGTGGCCTCGTGTGCAGCTGTATTCCTGAATTGGGAAATGGACAACCCTTTGGGATGCTTCTCCAACCAGAAACTGCCAATTGACAAGTACGAGCTTAAATTGAAAGGGATGCGATTGCAAAAGCTGGCAAGGGCGTACGGAGAAGATTTAAACTTGATCGCTAGTAAAAATATCATGCTTACTAAAAAAACGAGAACTGAATTTTACCCAAGCCTTCACTTCTGCGTCCCACATGACTTCGGTTATCTCCCCTTGGCGCATTGAAATGTCACCGAGTTCCGGCGTGCGAAAGTCGCAAATATAAGAGAAGACAAATGGAGCTTTCGGTGCAGCAGACGTTGCCGAGGGAGTTCGAAGAAGTGAGTGGGAGGTGCGAGAAGTAGGCGTCAACCGCACGAGCCAGCGGCGAAGCGCGAGCGCCAGCTACAGTGAGCGTCCATCAACTACCGGATGTTGTACCGTGAGTCTGAAGCGTTGGGAGCCGAGAAAACGGCCCGGGACGAGTCCCGAGATGACTGGGAGTAGGTGAGGTTGTTCCGGAGCCGATGTAAGAATGAGATGACGAATGGATCGAAAGAAGGGTTGAAAAGGCCAACAGCCGCAGCTGAAGAAGCTGCCCAGGTTGAACGAAGATGGAAATTGTTAAATTTTGTGTTTCACGTCTTTCACGGCATTTTGTGGAAATAGCCTAGCCCTCAGGGCGCAGCTGAGAGATGGCGCCGGAGAGTGAGAGAGATGGAGAGGGGAGGGGGCCGGAGAGAGAAAGAGAGAGAGAGAAGCTGGAGAGATATGCATTTTCAGCAATGATCGATGTCCCTACTCTTCGCAATTTGAACAATGTCTCTCGCTATGTTGAACCACCCCTATCTCTCCCTCATTCGTGAGGGGATTCTCCGCTGAAATGAACGTTAGATCCACAAGATGGGAGAAGAGCAACGACGAAGGAGGAGCGAAAATTTGTGTTGGTTTTTGGCATTTTCTTATTTACTATTCCAGTCTGGGGAACTCGTCGAGCTTCGGGCCTGAACGAGATAGTTCAGAAAGGATACGACTTACTCTCGCCCGCACTCTCTCTCTCTCTCTCTCTCTCTCTCTCTCTCTCTCTCTCTCTCTCTCTCTCTCTCTGTCACGCTATACGGAACCTTGAGGTACGACAGGGAAAATAGAAGTGTGGTCGATGAGAAAGGGAAGGGTGACTTTCTTTTGGCTTCGGCTGAAAAGAGAAATTCAAGCTGAAAAATCATCCCTGCTCCTTTTGTCGACTCCCCAACTCTTTTCATTCTTGATTCGAATTGCGGGAACGCGTAGCGCTTTTTGGGAAAAAATAACTTCCGGTTTCACGGTAATAATTCGTGTGAACATATATTTACATTAATATGTATTTATAAATGAATGCCTATAATTATAGGAATTCATTTATGTAAATATATGCTCATACGAATTATCATCGTCATACGAAACCGGAAGTTACATTGAATTAAACTAATTAAATTTAAATAGTTTAATTCAATTTGAATAAAATCTGCTGCCCAGATTGAATGGATAACAGTATTATTATGTATGATGTTATTTTATTTATTTAAATGCAATGTAAAGTAAAATAATCATTATTTCAATCAAATTTGAATGATAAATGCTGCGCAGATTGAATGGATAACAGTATTATTTCAAATAATACTGTTTAATTTATTTTAATCCAATTTCAATTAGAATGATGATTATTTTATTTCAATTTGAATGTTATATTATTGTAAATAATACTATTATCCGATATTTTTATACGGTACTATTATTATTATTATGAAATAAGTTTCGGTTTCACGATGATAATTTGAATGAACATATATTTACATCAATTAATTCCTATAATTAAATTATTTGAATTTAAGTGGAACGAGAAATTTTGCCGGTTTCGAATGGATAAAAGTCTAATTATAAATAATGAATAATAGTATTATTAAAAATAACTCTATTATCCATTCAAACTGGGCAGCATTTATCATTCCAATTAAATTAAAATAATTGAATTACAGACATTCACTTATGTAAATATGTTCATACAAATTACAATCGCGAAACCGAAAGTTATACAATAATAATAGTATTATTTATAATAATACTTTCATCCAGATAATTTAATTTATAATTATAATAATGTTATACAAAAAAATACAACGATATATAATTGATAAATAATGTATAATTATTTATTATCTCAATGTTTTATTATTTATTACATTAATAAAAAATAATATGTTTCACGATCATTTTCCCTTTGTACGTTTAATATTACGCGAGTGAATCCTGTGCGAGTGAAGAATTGACATTACGTCGATTTCTCGTTTGATTTTTCTGGTTTTTATGATGCTGGCACGTAGTCAATACCGCTGGTACGATAGCTGTGATGGAAAAAGAGGATCGCGCGTTCTCTCGTTGAATTAGTAGTTACTTGGAATAACGTCGAGCGTATAACCCGACTGTTCCACGTTTCGCGAAAGGCTTTATCGTTTCGATCGACGTAAAGGGAATATAAAAAAAAGAAGAGCCGAAATAGGGAGGAAAAAAGAGGATGAACGATGCTACGTGCGTCGAATCCAGATAATGCAACGGGAATACTCGGGTCGCGGGGTTAATGGATGACGGCGTATAGCTCCGTGTCGAATGCGCGACGCGTGAAACGCGGCGGTTGTCGATTTTAGAAAGACAGCGCGAAACGATTCTTTCGTTATACTTCATGGAAAAACTTTCAGATCCGTTGTCAATCGTTCGTAAGCTTTGCCAATGAATTTTAAAAATCCAATAATTTGTGTACCCTTAATGGGTCGTTCTAGGGTAGGATTGAAGAAAATTAAATTAAGAATAAAAGTTAGATTTAACAATTGACTTAAGGTATTCCTTTCACGAACTCGAATATTCAACAATTAAGGCGGTCATCCCATCTGACAGGTCGAAAAAATCGAAAAAATGTTTTTTACACAAATTGCAAAAATGTGTGCGTGTTATATGGACCCGGCATAGCAGACTAATGGTGAGTGAACACTTTCTTTGGGTAAATCGTACTTGAACTTTTGTACGGGATACAAAAGATGACAGAAATTCCGCAACGACAATAAAAATAGAACGTCACCGAATATTTAAAGAAAAAATTAATGATAAAATTTGAAAAAATGTGACCAGCAGAAGGATTTTCGTAGCCGCGACTTTTCAGCGAAAATGTAAAAATGTCTGAAACTACTAAATTCGCGCGATATTTTTTATTCCAGTTTACCGTCGGGTATAATAAGTGTGACTTATTTTCATTAAGCGCTAAAAAAACGGCCCTTCGCGAAAGGAATACCTCAAAAGAAAAAAAAGGCTGATAGAAAAAACAAAACGTTACATTCTAATAAACATTCTCAGGCTGAAGTAGAAAAAAACTTTTCTCGCTTGATACTCGCGCCCGTTTGATGTAAATTCCAAAAAATCGAAACCGTAAGCTTTGAATATCACAAATTGGCCACAGTCCACCGAACACTTCGAACGAGGCTCCCGATTAATTCGTCCCAAAGTCAATATCGCCCTTTCGGTCTTGGGACCATTGCCCGCGGCCGTGATTTCGAAAAATGGCACTGTACAGTTCGAACCAACGATCGATCGTCCGGCAAATTTGTTGACATTAATTTTGCATAATCCACATTCGTAGTGGGTCGCTTAATTTTGCAATTATCCATTCGTACGTATTGCGCGCGCTATATTTCGCCAATTCCCCGATACAAATGGCCCAGACCAATCCCCGGCTGTTTGTTTAGTCCACCTATTGTTGCAAACACTCGCCCATCGCTTGGGTGCGTGCGAGAGAGGAGAGAGAGAGAGAGAGAGAGAGAGAGAGAGAGAGAGAGAGAGAGAGAGAGAGAGAGAGAGAGAGAGAGAGAGAGAGACTCGTTTGATCAGCCTGACCGCTATATTCGATCGCGGCGATGAACGCAGCCGACCGTTTTCACCCTCCTCCGTTACGATATCCCCCGATCACTGGCACAATTGAAGGGCACCGTTTCACTCGTTCACTCTTGTGGATTACGTCCTTTCGCTTTATCAGCGAAAGCCACATATATACCTACATCTCCTATGCGCAGTGTTTGCTGGAAAAGCACGTCCGAACTTCTCTGGATTTGGGAAATCGACAGCATCGCGATTTCGGTTGTTTTACCTCGTTGCGAGCACCCACCGAGAATGAAAACGTTTCTATTTCCGTGCGTTTGTGATTTCGCACGATTGCAATTGTTGAACTACGTGCATTTCAGGCCAGTTCGAACAAACTTTACACACCCAGACGCGAACGAACCGTAGATGCACATCTGCGTGCGTGGGAGTGCCTGGAGGGATGCTTGCTAAAAAATCCCTCGGTTCCAACGAGTGGAACCAGATAATTCGTCGTAAGGTTGGCCCCGTAATCGCCACCTTAACTACATCTACCGAGGTGTCTTTATGAGGTCTTCGATTATGTAGGAATATTTCGGCATCAACGGATATCCAATATTAGGCTCGATTAAGGCATTACCCCCACTTGTAGCGCAAAAAAGGCCTTTTTAATGAATTTTTTAAAAGAAAACTACAAAACTTTTTTAATCGATCAGTATACCATCTTAAAGAACACATCTTGAAGAACTTTCAGTAATTTTTTTATTGAAAAATATTACATTGTTTAGTGGCAAATGGCCGTCAATGAAATAATGTTTTTATATACACGGTTTGCGGTGACCAACATTGCGGCGAAGTGGATCATCTGAAAAAAAAATGCGGATGGGTTTAGTCAAATATAAGTATAAACTAGTCTTTAATCGAAGGATTTTAAAAAATATTCATTTTTCACAAAATGGCGGACAGTCAAAGTTAATGGTTCGATTTTAACGAAAAAACGGCCGTTTTTTGGCTATAAAACGGCCATTTTTTTCGAAAAAAAAATCGAACGATTAAAGACTACATTTTTATGTATTAAATGAGCCTGCAAAATTTCAAGAAGATCGATTCATTAGTGTTCGAGTAATCTTGGTCACCGACTTCAGAAATGCCATTTTGAGAAAAACGCGTTTAAAGTTTCAATTTCAGTTTACACGAAGAAAATATTTTTTTTTTGTAAACTTACATAGAGTCATCTATTCCTATACTCATAGAGCCATCTATTCTCTGATACTTATACTTCAAAAAAATGCAATAAAAAAAATCGATTTTTTCAAAATCGCAAGTGGGGGTAACCCCTTAAGTATCCGGTATTGAGATTTGACGTGGCCGAATATAAACAGTAATATTTTAGTACTGCACCCGCCGCCCCTCCCCCAAACTATAAAAGAAATATCCAAAAAAATGCAGTGCGCTTCTGGGCCGGGATTCGAACCCGCGACCTTTCGATTACCGGTCGAATGGTCTGACCACTGAGCTTCGTCAGTTCACTTTCCTCACCTTTCTCGGATAGTCTCGATATTTGCAACGTAATTTGGCTCTAATTAAACTCAATGTGCTCAACGGGTACTACAGCCGCTAGGATTGTCTGAGGGACGAAAAGGGGAAGAGGTACAGCCCGTTCTGGCCCGAGGGAAAGGGAGGCTAGCTCAATGAACCTCTTTTCTCTCGGGGAGGGATTCTGAGGCCGTATATTTTTGACGCTGTGGGCCCCACGTTGGGCGCCATTTGCAACCCCCTCAAAAAAAACTCCAAGAGAACTATCAGAAAAAAATGGCGTGCTCTTCTGGAAAGGCACTAGAACCCGGGACCTTTCGATTGCCGGTCGAATGCACCGACCACTGAGCTATGCCAGTCCGCTTTCCTCACCTTTCTCGAATAGTCTCGATATTTCCAACGTAACGTTAAAGTACACGTTGCTATTTTTGAAAACCTATATTTATTACGTTAAATAAATGCTATAGTTCATCACAAATAATATAAGGAGTACAACTTTGCAGTGGCCGTTTTTTTCAAAAGTTTAAGGCTTTATTATAAAAAAGTGGCTGCATATTTTTTAATCAAAGTACTGCCCGTCGCTAGCTACGACCTCGGCCCATCTTTCAGGTAGCATTCGAATCCCGCGTCGATAAAAGTCTTGGTCCTTGGAGGCAATCCAGGAATCGACCCAATTTTTGACTTCTTCGTAAGTACCGAAGTGCTGGTCAGCCAAATCGTGAGCCATTGACCGGACCAAGTGATAGTCGGAAGGGGCAATGTCTGGAGAGTACAGCGGGTGGGATAAAACCTCCCATTTCAGCGTTTCCAAGTACTTTTTCACGACATTTGCAACATGGGGTCGGGAATTGTCATGCTGCAGTATCACCTTGTCACGTCTTTCGTTGAATTGTGGCCGTTTCTCTTTGAGTGCCTTACTCAAGCGCATCTACTGACGTCGGTAGAGTTCCCCTGTGATGGTTTCGGATGGTTTGAGCAGCTCATAGTACACAACGCCCAGCTGGTCCCACCAGATACACAGCATCACTTTGGATCCACCATGCTTGTTCTCGACCTCAAAATCTCCACTTTTGAAGCGTTGAAACCACCGCCGACACGTTTTCTCACTAATAGAATGCTCCCCGTAAGCATCTACAAGCAAACGGTGGGCCTCAGCCGCAGATTTCTTGATGTTGAAGAAGTAAATCATAACCTCCCGCAAATGCTGAGAATTCGGTTCGTAGGTTGCCATGTTGAGTGCCTATAACTTTATAATGCATACACGTATCCGTTAGCTTTTTTAAATTGTTTACATTGGCAGAGCCTCTAGTTTAAAATGCCACTTTTTTTTATTGAGCTAGGGCCACTACTTCGGCCGCAGTGGCTCTCTAAGTAAAACGGTCACTGCAAAGTTGTACTCCTAATAGAAACATAAATCATATGGATCTCAATGAAAACAACACCGCAAACAAAAAATATTTTTTCACATCGGTGGAAAGTAACATCAAGACAATGTTGTGCCAATTTTGTTGCTATGCAACCAAAAGTTTTACGGTGGCAGCATCTTACGACTAGTTATTAGTGTTTAAAATTAAAAAAGAAAAGATGTCGCTACAGGAAAATACGAGATGGTCCGCTATCCGAAATTAAGCACCTATACGATATATGGTCCTTCTCCTCTACTCACGAGTGTGACAATGCAATACAATATAGTAAATACCTCCTGGACACTAATGTATCCTAAATCCGAACGAACCACTGATTCTTATCTCAAAATCCTTATTCAATATGTAAACACGACGATCACCAGATCTCTCACGACTATTGAGCTGACCACCTTACATGCAATAAGCTCGAACACGTTCCCAATCAGAGGTTTCAAATCTGCGCTTCATCCATTCCCCCTTACCTTTCAACGGCTTTGACCAGCGGCCAATCCCGATGTACTTTTTGTTCAACCCCTCACTCGACTGTGTTCCCCAGTTTGAAAAGTGCTATTCCGAACATTCAAAATAGAGAAAATGGCGCGTAAAACTCGCCACTAGTCACGAGTTGGGCCCTTTTGGTTGTCAGCGTTCGCCACTGCGGAGGTTGGCGAGTCTGCAAATCGGCTGTCGGTGGGTACAGCGAGCTTGAGATACATGCTCACTTCGTGCGTATATATGTACCGTTTTTCTTTCTGTACCTGGGCGTTTGTACAATCTCTGTATGGTGGCATTATCCGACGTGAACGCGGTTCGGAAAACCGTACGATTCGCTCTGTGTTGCTCCGCGAATTTCTGTGGCTCCGCCGTGTGTTGCCGAATGCTCGCTCTCAGGGTGGAGTTAGGTATAGAGATCCATTAGCTAATGGCTGCACCAGCTACACTGGCATAGAAACCCGCAACAGCCATCTGCCCGACGTCTCTTGCTTTTGTTGGCCGTTTACGCTCTCCGGTGTCTACCAATACGCGTGTGCACACACACATGTATATATATATATAAATATATGCTAGGTACGATGACATATATTTATGGCTGGATGTGTACATAGCACTTTTATACTGCGGCCAAAGTGACTCAGTTCCGGACGTTTCAATTCTCATCGCGCTTTTGACGACACGCTGTGTTCGTTAATCAATGGATATATATATATATATATATATATATATATATATATATATATATATATACACATACACACACACACACACAGGGTGTCCTATTAGGAATGGATAATCATGCAACTGTCTATAGATCAAATCATGTCCTACTATATACTGGATTTTCAGTTTCGTAAAAGTCCCAGGGTTATCTAGATAAAAATCATCTGCTTTTGATCTTTCGCATGTCATTTCTACAAATGATAACTTTTTTCACCCGGTTTTTTCAAAAAATACTCTTGGTTATTTGTTTTATCTAGAAAAGTCTTCTTTTTAACCTTAAATGTTAAGGAAACTTTATGAAAAAAGATCTTATGAAGAATTTTCATACAAACCAATTCGAACATCTGATTTTGATAGCCTGCGGTGTAAAAAAAATGTACTACGTATATCGTGCCAATACTTTAAGGGGTTACCCGCACTTGCGATTTAAAAAAAATCGATTTTTTTAAAGCATAAGTATCTGAGAATATGTCCTGAAAATTTCAAGTCGATCCGAACAAAATTGACTGAGATACGAGCGTTGAAAGAGAAGATTCCGTTGTGAAATTGAAACTTTAAACGCGTTTTTCTCAAAATGGCATTTCTGAAGTCGGTGACCAAGATTACTCGAACACTAATGAACCGATCTTCTTGAAATTTTGCAGGCTTATTTAATACATAAAAATGTAGTCTTTAATCGTTCGATTTTTTTTCGAAAAAAATGGCCGTTTTATAGCCAAAAAACGGCCGTTTTTTCGCTAAAATCGAACCATGAACGTTGACTGTTCGCCATTTTGTGAAAAATGAATATTTTTTAAAATCCTTCGATTAAAGACTAGTTTATACTTATATTTGACTAAATCCATCTGCATTTTTTTTTTTCAGATGATCCACTTCGCCGCAATGTTGGTCACCGCAAACCGTGTATATAAAAACATTATTTCATTGACGGCCATTTGCCACTAAACAATGTAATATTTTTCAATAAAAAATTACTGACAGTTCTTCAAGATGTGTTCTTTAAGATGGTATATTGATCGATTAAAAAAGTTTTGTAGTTTTCTTTTAAAAAATTGATAAAAAAGGCCTTTTTTGCGCTACAAGTGGGGGTAACGCCTTAAAAAGTTTCTTAGTTATTGTCGATTTATATAATTTGTAGAAATGGCATGCCAAAAACCAAAAGTAGATGATTTTTTTTTAGCAAGATAAAGCCCAAATTCTCGAAAACCGTGCACTGAGAAAAAGAAATCGTTGAATGTGCAAAATGCATTTTGTTGTCTCGAAATTTTGTTGTTTTAACAGTTGCTCAGACATGCTAAATAAGCTACAGTTCACACCACTAAAACTATCAGTCAGATTAACAAAACGTTTGTTATGCCAATCAAAAATCAAGTTGAACGTATTTAAAGTTCCATTTTGTTAAACCAACTGAATTTTGGTTGGATGAACGAAATTTTTTTTTCTGTGTGGGACTTTTACTAAACTGAAATTTCAGCATTTCGTAGGACATGATCTGACCTATCGATATTTGCAGGATTATCCATTAATTACAGGATACCCTGCATATGTAACACACACGGTACTGTTCAAAAGTTCGCAATCACATTTCGATTTTTTGCTCGGCACAGCCAGCTCCATATCTCGGTCAAAAAAAGGAACCAATCAGGCCAGCTGACATTTAAAACGGGAAAAGCTTCACTTTAAATTACCTGCTGCTTAATTTGATTTTTTTAAAATTATCTACGACTTGTTTTCCACTCTGGGCGATTTACAACGCAGCTGTTCTTTTGTCCAGATTTTTATACTTTGGCAAAGTGAAACTTTTAAAGCAGGGTTGGTAGAGATATCTTCACGGGTAAACTCGAGGATGTAAGCGTGAGGTTGCAAAAAAATGTTGCAATTTTTTCTCGCAGGGGTTTTTGATCTTTTTAACAGTTGTGGATATTCAGGTGAAAGCGACACAATTCGAGAGAGATGACATTGTGAAGATTTGGGGATAGAGAAAATTGTGTTTATTTTCAGTTTGAAAAAAGTGTAATTTTCAGACATTTTTGGAGATTCTTTAATGACCATTTCTCGTCGAATGTTCGCGACTTATAATAAATCGATAAATTGCCCACGTATTTGAATATTATAATTCTGTGATCAAATATATCGTGGGGCTATTTATGTTCTGAAAAATTTACTTCATAATTCTTTATAATTAATAAAAATTGAGTTAACAATGCACCGTATAATTCATAAAATAATTGAGTTCATAATTCTTAAAAAAAATTCCATTACTTTATAAAATATAATTCAGTTCATAACTCGTTTAAAAAATGTCCATCACTGTATAAAATACAATTTAATTTATAATTCATTTTGCAACGATGAACGAACGATGCTACGCTTTTTAAATAGCGAAAGAGCCGATTCATCGGCGAAGAAAAATTGAAAAAAATCACAAGCGCACGGTGGTGTTAGGCAACGTGCTAATATCACCATGACTAATGGGCTCTGGCGTGCATTAAAGCATCACGTTGTAAAAGAAGGACACGATGCTTTGCTGCTTCACGGTCGGAAAGGAAAGACCCGGGTAGCGTTCAAGGCTCAGGATCCGAAGGGTTGGAACGAGATGAAGAAGAATTTGCAAAGAGGGGTGTAGTAGGGCGTCGAGGCTTTTCGAAGGGTCTTCAAATATGAATTTTACACTCGGCGGGATAACCAGCGCAAAATCCTTCGCCGCTCAGGAGAGATTTTCTTTTATAATTCATTTGCTCCGCCGAAGAGATTGAGCTCGATGTATTTAAGTTCCTCGCTGCGCTTGCTTGAATTTTCCTCCGAGCTGGAGAGGAAAATTGATTGGTGCTGAGTTGTTTTTTTTTCTTTAATAATCCTGCAGAGCTTGAATTCAGTGCAGTTCGAGTATTCGATTGACGGCTCTTCGAAGAAAAGACGTAGTACCGAATCTTTGGGACATTAGGTCACCGCGAAGTAGAGCTTGGACTATCGGAGCTTTTTCTATGATCGGTATTATTTCGATATCAACAAGTTATATCGAAATACCGATATTTCGATATTTTCCGATATTTATGGGGTACCTTAATTAAAAACAATAGTAGCTTGAAGACGGAGATGGAAGTTGTAAAAATAATAGTGTATAGCTGAGTCAAATCATAGTGTTTATCAAGAATAACCTTCTTCTATTAACGCGGTCCTCTAGTTTCTCGGCTGTTTTTTTACGGCTTTTTCAATAATTTTTTACGGGCAAAGCATCGAAATAATCAATCTCATTGTTTTTGCATAATCTTTATTAAGATTTAAATAAGCTTTACAAATTTTTTGAAGTCAAAATATATAATAGCATAAAAGTTATAGTGGCCGACAGGAAGACATCAAGTAAAAGAGGTGCTTGATGGTGACCAAGATTGCGGCTGTTCTGCTTATCTAAAATCAAAAAACCAAACGGCATTTTAATCTTCATATTTAAGACTAGCGATTGCACTAGAGTGAATTCTAAATTACAAAAATTGACTTTTTTATACACTTTTGAAAATTACATTCTATTTTTTACTCATTTTTTCTTAAGTTTTTCGCTCGTACAAAAAAAACTATCGAAGCAATCATGATAATCCTAGATCAATCGCTGGCTTATAACATATTAAAGATGCTGTATAAATTTGAACAAGATCGGTGCACTAGTTTCTGAAATATCGTGGTCACCGTTTCGAAAAATGGTGTTTCGAGAAAAACGCGTTTGAAAGTATACCTGCTCCGTATACCTGTTCCGTTCCAGGGCCATAACTAGTGAACCACTTCGAATATCGAAAAATCCTTTAGCACACATTCTCTACACATGTTGTAGATGTGATTTATGAAAAAAATCCATTTTTTCGACCCGAGAAACTAGAGGACTGCCTTAAGTATTTAGGCCGCAGTAACGGGTATAAAATCATGTGCGAATTTAACAATTTTTTTTTATACGAAAAAGTGATTCAATCATAAAATCAATACACATCTATTTAGTATGAATATCAAGCTGTTAGAATTTTTTCTTCTCAATGTACAAAATGGCCGACTACTCGAAACTTCTCGAAACAGCTTTTTTCCAATTGGCGTGACAAATAACTTCAACAATTTTCACTCGATTTACTTCAAATTTAAAAGTTATGCTCCTAATTGCATTTCGCAGAGAAGTACGTACGGAATTTCTGATTAATCGAAAACTTTTCATTTTATCAGCAGTTTATGAGCAGTTATAACGAAATTTTTCACACGAAATTCATTTCTTAAGTTCGAATACGTACAACTTTTGAATAAAACAATATTTTTTAAATTCCGTACGTACTTCTCTAGGTATTCTAATGTAGATCGACGATAATTTTTGTTTTTTGTTTTCGGTAAAAATTACGGATGCTAAATGTCACGCCGCGGAGCGCCTAAAAAAAGGCAACCAAAGAAAATATTAGTAGTCGGCCATATTGTACATCGAAAAAAAAATTCTAACAGCTTGATGTTCATTCTAAATAGATGTGTAATTAATTTTATGAGTAAATCACTTTTTCATACGAAAAAAATTGTTAAATTCGCACATGATTTTAAACCCGTTACTATGGCCTAAGGTCTTAAGATCTGCATCAATATAAATAAATAAAAAAATATATAAAAGCCTGACTGACTCATCATCGCCGAAGCCTAAATCGCTAAATGTAGAAACGTGAAATTTGGAGGGCATGTCGATTTGATTATGTAGGTACCATTTAAGGAGGGGTTTTTGCGACTTTCAACCCTTGAAGGGGAGAAAAGAGGTGGAAAAGTTTGTATGGAAATTTGAAAAAATTCTGGTCGGATTTACTTCAACTTTGGTACTCGTGCTTTCTGACATAATTAATGAAACACGTATTTCACTGTTTTTAGGAATTCAACACCGAAAGGGAGAAAGGGGGTAGCAAAGTTTGTATGGAAAATGAAAAAAAAAAACTCGTCGGAAGATTTACTTGAAACTTAGTATTAATTATGCTCTTCGACACAATTACTAAAATTCGCATTTTGGCGTTTTTCGGAATTCAACCCCTAAAGGAAATGGGGTGGTAAAGTTTGTACAGAAAATTGAAAAAATCGGGTCAAATTTACTTGAAACTTTGTACAACTTCTCCTAGGCACAATTAATAAAATTACAGCGTTTTCGGAAATTCGATTCTTAAGGGGAAACGGGGATATCAAAGTTTGTATGGTAAAAGAAATATTTGGTCAGATTCACTTGAAACTTAGTATTAATGCTCTTCGATACAACTCTACGTGATCCCTAAGGGGTCCTCGCACTTTAGACGCTGCACAAGGCTATTTTCATGCATTTTTTAAATAGGTTTATATTATAGAAATTGATGTCAAAGTTGTTACACTTAATAAATACACTTTCGAAATACATAAAAAAAACAAAATGTCTGTATTTATGTAACCCAAACAAACTTTAAACGCGTTTTTCTCGAAACAATATTTTTCGTCGGCTAGTTGATAAAATCTTCGCAACTACTGAACCAATCCTTATGAACTTTTAATCACATATTCGTTACAACTATATCTATAGCGCGTATCAAGGATTTGATTTTTTTTTATATTTACTATTTTTTTTGCCAAAAACGGTGAAAAAACACGTTTTTTTTGTTTTTTCGAAAAATGACCGCCATTTTGTTATTTTTGCATATATAAAAAATCGTATGATATGCGCTATAGCCATTGACATACTGAATCTAAAACCGTTTGATTTTTTTATTCGCATGATCCATCTCCGAGATTTCATCAACAGCGCAGACCTACCATTTTTTAAGGACATTTTTCAACTACGATTTTCGTCTATAAATAGTGACTTAAATAAATAAATAAAAAAATTCAATGAACTTCGAAAGTGTATTTTTTAAGTGTAACAACTTTTATATCAACATCTAAGATCTAAACCTATCAAAATAATTCATGAAAATAGACTTTTGTTAGCGTCTAAAGTGATATTTAAATTTTGTCACCTCTGATATCAAAATATCGGTATTATTCGAGTCCAATATCAGTTTTTCAATGTCGGATTTTTGGTCCGATATTCCGGTTTTTCGATATCATGGAAAACTGGCATTCCTGCTCTACCTCGAAGGATAGAAACAACCATAAATGGATTTTCAAAAAAATTGACGACGAAGCATCGAAATCCATATTCCCTAGCATGATTATTCATTATGCTGTTACATCTACTCGTTTCCTCCTCGTGACCGCACGACGTGGGAATAATTGGCAAAAGTGGAAAAAGAAAGTTCGCGATCGGACAATCCACCAAGCTGTTCGTGGGCTATACGAGCAGAGAGGGGAAAACGAAAAATTGAATGGGGAACGAGCGAGGTGTAACAAAATAGTGGAAAAGTCGACAATCGACGAAGAAACGAGAGGACGACTCGTGGAAGGAAAAAAAATCGAGTAATTTTGCAGCAAAGACTTAGCAGAGGCTGCTGAGTGAGTTCCACGGGGAGGGTGACGAGCGGGAGGGTAAGCGCTTCGAGTGGAAAGATCTCGAGAATTTCATGAAGCGAAAGTTAAGCCCTTTGACGCTCCATGCTACGGAGTGAGTTTAAAAAATGCCCCCCCCCCCTGCTGTGTTATTAAAGTTATGCGTAATACACATCATCTGTACACCATTCGAGGACTGAGGAAAACAAAAGAATAATTCTCCGGTTCCCTCGCCCGGACGAGACAACATAATTTCATCATCGTACAGATGAAACTGCGACAAAAAGAATTTTCAAAAAAATATAAATAAATTAAATAAACTTGGTTCGCCCTCTTTAAATTTATTCCGCTTGGGAGACTCTTGATACTCTTCGTTGAGAAGAAAATATGGTACTTACAAATTGTCCAGAAAGACTTAAATCAATGTCGGTTCGATGGTTCGCACAAAAATATTATACAACAATTCATCAATAGTTGATAATGCTGTTTAAATTCAATTGTTTATTCAACTTAATGTTTGACAATATTTGACATCGAAATTCATTACTTTCGGTCGATAATTTTGTTTCTTTTTTAAATAATCCTTATCCAAAGCCTTTTAAAATAGGTCGAAGTTGACAGGTCAAAAAAGGTCGTTACACTGCAAAAACAAGTGTGTTGTTTTTACACATTTTAGGTGTGTAAAAAATAACCGTGTTAAAATAACACGGATAGATGTGTTCAAACAACACATTGACGTGTGTTATTTTCTTACACACGTTAAAACGTGTAAAAAGGGTCTACAACTATTTAATTTTTCCTCACCCTGTTTTTTGTTTCAAGCTGACGCAACGTACGTGAGTTTAGTTAACCACGGACGAGATGAATTTTTCGGATAAAATAAAAGTTGTCAATCGCATTTTTACAATACTATTTACATATATGTATCCTCCATATAAGTAAGTAAATAAATTCATAATCAACAGTCAGAAATATATATTGAGTATATTTATTATAGAGGGTGTGTGTGTATACTAAGATCTTAACCCGATTCGGTTATCGTGAGTCGCTGGAGACTCGAGCCATTTTTTGTTAATGTCTACATTTTTGGGAGGTGAGTGTGTTTATGACGAAAAATAAAATATTTGTTTAAATTGTTTTGCAATATTCATGGTGTACCCTTAAAGTAGAAGTATTCAAGAATGTTCAGGAATTTTATCAGAATTTTTCATTGCAAATTACGTGTTCTAACATGTCTCGGTCCTTCAGTGACCTACGATAACCTGACAAGGGGCCGAAAAAAGCGATAACCTGATCGGGTTTATTGAACGGGTTAATCGGTTAATTGAAGACCAAATGTAGTTTTGTTAACCTGTCAATCAATGAACGTCAAACCAACTAATGAGTTTGACGTGATGCTGTAACCATGGTGATTTTTAAAATAGGATCCATAACTCGGAATTAACACACGTAAGCTGTATTGCTTTGCCCGTGTTATTTTTGCTCGTGTGTTGCTATCAACGCGTGTTGTTTAGTCCAATGTGTGTAAATATGGGTCTTGTATGTTGTTTCTACACGCTTTATGTGTGTTCGCATAAGCGTGTTATTGATGGGAACGCTACGAAGGTGTGTAATAATTTAATGCGTAAAAATTACACACTCACGTGTGTAATTTTAACGCATTACGTGTGTAATTATAACGCATTACGTGATACCGAATGCATAAATGTGTAGAATCACCATGGCAACGCGTGTTTAGACTTTATGTTGTGTTATTTCTACACACCTTGAACTCACATCAAACACGCCTTGTTTTTGCAGTGTAGTTCCGATTTTTTTTCGTCTACTAGATTATTTATTTGGGATTAAAAAAAAAGTATGTTATTAAGCATACATTGAACTTATTTCGTCAAAATTTCTATAAAAAAATAATAACGTTTGCCTCGCGAGGCAGCCTCGGGACGTATGCTTCGGGCGCGGCAGCCTCGGGCTCGCAGTAAATTATCATGAGGCTTCCTCGCGCGGCAATTGCGATCCATAAATTATCTGAGACACGTCAGTATCCTCAGAAGCCCAAATGTCACCACACGTGCGAGTCTCAGTTACCACAGTAGCTTTTTTTCAGTGATACATAGAAATTTAACTAAAGGTAAGAAAAGAAAATGTATCGGGAAGAAGATATCATCTAAAAATCGGATGGAATGCGGAAATCGCCTGTTACGAGAATCTGTCATCGACAACACGGGGTACGATTTTACAAGGATGATGCTAGTACCCATAGCCCGTTCAGAGTGAGCGAGCAAATCATGGCCGAGGCACCCCGAGGCAACGGGCGGGCGAGGCACCCCGAGGCTGCCGCGAGCGCGGCAACGAGCGGGCGAGAGGCTCCTCCACATAGTCCGAGGCGGTGCCGTGCGAAGCTGCCTCGGTTCTTGCCTCGGCTTGTCTGAACGCGGCTATCGAGGTATAATAGAGCCTCTTCACATAAATGCGGTCCATTGACCGGATCGATAACTTGACAATGGTTGGTCTGAAAAACACAAATAAAAGTTTAAAAAATCTATTTATATGAATAGAATTTTCCTTGGACGCAGTCGCTTAAAAAAAAAATCACAAAATGTGAGATGTTCGAAAAAAGTTCAATTTTGGCGAAATTTATACTTATATTCGGGGGCTTAAAAAATACTAAATTAAAAAACGACTACTTAAAACGATAGCTACTGCAATTACGGACATTTTGATTTTTGAAATTGAAAATCGCCCGATCATAGCTAGAGTTATGATTCCGGCCTAAAATCGTCTGTAACTTGGCTAATGTTTAATATATCAACTTGAATTTTTTCCCACATACTCGAATATGTTGAGAATTTGCATTGAGTCATTGCATTGCATCGAATTTGCATTGAGAAAATGCAAAAAAAATCGATATTTCCGTCGTCAGGGGACTGGGCATTGAAAAATCTCGTTTTTTTCGCTTTTTTTTTGTATTTTATTCCTACAACCTCCTCCAAACATCTCGGCGCAAAGATGACTGAAAAATTTGCAAAATTGAGCTCAGGAGAGCAATAAAAGCAACAAATAAGCTAGGATGAAAAAAAACCCGTTCCGCGATTGCTGCAACAATGCTGAACTCGACAAGTCCTTCTACAGCGCCGGCAATTTTCAACGTACGTATATTAAAAGTCACAATTCAAAAACCCATTATCTCCCAATCTAAATAGTCGACTGTTCCGCAAATTCACTCAAACATGATATGAACAACGTCTGGTTAAAATTTGAACAAAATCTATAGAAATCAAGAGCGCGCTTGTTCTACCTCATGCCGCCGATTTTTCCATCCCACCGTCAACATTGCAGCGCGTCAAAAACGTTAAAACCTTGTTCTCCCTCGTATCGCATTGCTCCAGCAGTACAAAGGAGCGAAGTGAATTTACGAAAAAGCTTTTTCTCTCTCGTGTCTCGAGTTCGATAAAATATTGAGCAGATTGCAGTGTCACTGATAATACACAGATCTCCCGAGCCGTCTCTATCGACTGCTACGAAATTCTGTTTTACCGTGTATCTCGAGCTTCGCGAAAAACAAAAAGAAAACCAAGAAGCAGCCCAACATCGCGTGCATTATTGAGTCGAAGGACCGAAAAATTTCTACCGGAAAGGACACGACAAGGCAATTTCGCACAGACGCCAATATGAGCCCTCTTTCTTTCCTGTTTTTGCCCCCTGCCTCACCCTGACTCGTTCCCTCGATCCAAAGATGTATATACGGATATACATAGGGGCAAAGTATTGTCAGATCAAAAGCATGAAAATGCACGTGAAAGCTTCGCGTCGTATGTGAGCTTTCTCTCTCTCTCTCTCTCTCTCTCTCTCTCTCTCTCTCTCTCTCTCTCTCTCCCTCTCTCTCATACACATATCGTGTACCACGCGACGGGTCTACGAAAAACAATGAAACCAAACACAGGCAATGAAAAACCCACGAGAGTTCCACTCGTTCGCACAAAAGGATGAAAAGCTCGAGGCCCACCGCCCCTTCACCCCCCTGCCCTTTCCTCGCGAGAGAGTGCCATTGCCCTGTGTGGGCGTTAGAGTTACAAAGGGCTTCGGCCAAACGGAAAGAGTGTGCCCGGACGAATATATCCAGTTTGAAGCGAATTGATGGTGTACGAGTGTGTGCTTGGAGTATTAAAAAACAAAATCACGTTTGGCTCCTCGCGATCCTTCACTAAAACCACGTTCGTTCACCATTTATCCGATGATGGGCCTGACTCCATGCAAGCCCCCGACGCCTTCCTCACCCACGTCACGATCGACTTCGCCCCACACCCCCCACCCATACTCTTTCGCCAGAAATGGCTGATGTTATTGGCGGGAAATCGAGGGCGAAACGAGATTTTTATTGCACGATGCGAATAAAAAACTCAACGAGCGAAAAAAAAATGATTAAATCTTCAAGTCCCGGACGAGGGAATATTCATTGTTTGCTGGGGCTGCGTTACGTGTATGTGTGTATTTGTTTGCCACGGGTGCTTCGTGGTTTTGCGTGCCCAATGAGAGAACGATGACCGACCATTCGTCGACCTACATGGAGGCTATTTTATTCCGCGATTTCCGGCTGGGAGCGCACCACCTGCGGAACAAAAATTCCCAGCCAATAGGCTCACGACGATATCGATATTCACGGCGGAACTCATTAGGAAAGTATCGATGAGTATGGCAATTGCGAATTACCGCCGCGATTCGTCGATATTTTTGCATCGAGACATTCGTGTCATTAAGGGGATACGTCTACCCAGAAGCTCGAAAATGGACAAATTTCGAATTTGCTTTGGCGAAAAAGAAACGATTTTGTTTGAAGGTGGATTATACATTGGGACGGGAAAAAATTTAGAAATGCAGAGGGATTTTTTAAACGGAGAAATCGTTATTTTATATTTATCAAACTATAGGTATACTTTTATAGTATGTTTAAGGGGTTACCCCCACTTGCGATTTTGAAAAAATCGATTTTTTTTATTGCATTTTTTTGAAGTATAAGTATCCGGGCCCATACAGAAGTATGGGCCCGGAATAGATGACTCTATGTAAGTTTACAAAAAAAAATATTTTCTTCGTGTAAACTGAAATTGAAACTTTAAACGCGTTTTTCTCAAAATGGCATTTCTGAAGTCGGTGACCAAGATTACTCGAACACTAATGAACCGATCTTCTTGAAATTTTGCAGGCTTATTTAATACATAAAAATGTAGTCTTTAATCGTTCGATTTTTTTCGAAAAAAATGGCCGTTTTATAGCCAAAAAAACGGCCGTTTTTTCGTTAAAATCGAACCATTAACTTTGACTGTCCGCCATTTTTTGAAAAATGAATATTTTTTAAAATCCTTCGATTAAAGACTAGTTTATACTTATATTTGACTAAATCCATCCGCATTTTTTTCAGATGATGCGGTGTATATAATGTTTTTATATACACCGCAAACCGTGTATATAAAAACATTATTTCATTGACGGCCATTTGCCACTAAACAATGTAATATTTTTCAATAAAAAAATTACTGAAAGTTCTTCAAAATGTGTTCTTTAAGATGGTATATTGATCGATTAAAAAAGTTTTGTAGTTTTCTTTAAAAAAATTCATGAAAAAGGCCTTTTTTTGCGCTACAAGTGGGGGTAACGCCTTAAGTATAGAAAATATTTTTCGTTCAATTTAATTATCATCAAAATAGAGTACACTCTCAATTGCGAAAAATTAAAAAAAATCAGCTAGAATATGTATTAAAATACAGAAAAACAACAAAAACATGGTCGCCGGCATATGATAACATTTTTTCGCCCCGTTTGGCGGTGGACACTATCCAGCTCAAACGGTTCATCGGAAGTCTGAAAACCAAACGGGTTATTCGAGATAACGACACATACGAGTCGTTGACGATCGTCGATTTCTGAAATCATTTTTAAAACAATATGGCGATGAATTGAAACTCGAGCATACAAAATCTATGAATGAAGTCGTAATTTTTACGTAACTATTGCAAAATTGAGATCGATTTTGAACAAGTGAGATCGTCAACGACCTTTAAATGTTTCTCGTCGTATCTCCTGTGAATTTGGAAACAATCCATCAAGTGGTTCTCGAGATATCACGTCCACCGACTTTAAAAACCGTATTTCGAGAAAAATGCGTTTAAAGTTTGAAGTATGGTGCTGCTACCGCTCGCCCAGTCGACGATTGGAAGCAGTAGCTCATTCAATTGTAGGAATATTTCAATGAAATTTTCAGACATTATAGGTGATACTGTCGAATAAAAATATTTTTGGAAAATGCAATTTTTTGACCCAGCTAGGTAGACGTAGCTCGTTAATTCGTGAAGATCCGTTCAATTATATATTTTCCGGGAAATAAACACTCGGGAGATGCTGAAGAACAATGGAGGGACGAAGGGTATAAGAAATAAAAATTGCAAAGTGAAAAAGAAGGCTGATTCCTCGGGGTGGTGCATACACACAAGTATAGCTCAGCATCTTGGCAAACAATATCACCAAACGAGATATTTCGCCGATATTACATCTTCCGAGCAATATGGATATGGGAGTCGTATGTATGGGTGGTGATATTCGCGATTGAATTTACAAACGTATTGCTCTCGTACACGGGAGTGCCACATGTGCGACTGAGCTCCAAAGGCTCCAGACGGAGCCCCTGGTACACACGCCCAGGGCCTAGGTACACAATGATAGGTATACCAGGTAAAACAAAGTGCTTATGTATATATATATATATATATATATATATATATAAACACTTTGTTTGTGTGTGTGTGTGGGTAAGCGTAGGAAAATTGCTACTCGATTGAATTCGATTTTCAGGCTTTCATATATGTATTTTTTTTCTGTACACATTTTGTTGTTCTCTAAACTGATTCTCGAAGGAAATTCTTATTACGGGAATGGTGTAAAATATTTTTATTTCATTCTTCAATAGCTTCATGCTTCGCGAAAAAAAATCGATTTCAGCTCGTCACCGTATCTTGACACTTGTTGGAGAGCTTTGTCAACTCAAAATAAATAGGTTTTAAATTGAACTTCGTTGACCAAAATTGAATGGATTTTCAATTGAATTTCGTCGACTCTAATTTAACGAATTTTGAATTGAAGTTCGTCAATAGATTTTATATGGTTTGGTAATTGGACGTTATCAATTCAAATTAAATGAATTTTGAATGTAACTCCATGAGTACAAATTAAATAGACTTTAAATTGAACGTCATCAATTCAAATTAAATAGATTTTTAGGTGAACTTCGTCAGTTCAAATTAAATGGATTTTGAATTTAAATTCGTGAATTTAAATGAAATTGAGTAAAGATCAATAGATTTCCAGATAAAGAGACTTTTAAATGAACGACGATGCTGAAAGGTCTTTTTCTCCTCTCTGCATCCGCGAGGAAATATATTCCATGTTGTTATTTATGTCAGAAGGCAAGCGAGGTATTTTTTTTTCTCGTAAAATTCGTCGAACACTAACTATAATTTAGCTGCGTTTCACGTTCAAATCTGTCAATGTGACAATTACTACCGAAACCGCATTCCGCAATAAATATCACGACTACATTTCGATGTTAATATCACCCCGACGACGTCTCCTCGTCCTCTCGTTCCTCCGCTTCCTTTAGCCGTGTCACGTTTACATTTACTCGTTTCATTCTCAATTGTAATTTGCCGGATTACCCGACAGTATAACGTCGGAGATGCTTATTGGTTTTCGAACAAAGCCGGATAGGGAGGGGAGAGAGAGAGAGAGAGAGAGAGAGAGAGAGAGAGAAAAGGAACTTTTCCCCTGATACACAGAAGGCTCCGTGCAAGGGCCATTGCATCTCGCTTGGTAAATTTATAGTACACACGTACAGCATTTGCAGTAGCAATACCTATACCAGCTGCGAGTAGAGAGAGAATCGAGAATCTCTCGTTATATGCGGAGTCACTAGCGTCTCCAATCGATTATGTACTTGTAAATGCATGTGTATATATACAGGGTGTCCTGCTATGAACGGATAATGCTGCAACTGTCAAAAGGTCATGTCATGGCCTACTATATGCTGGAATTTCAGTTTAGTAAACGTCCCACGGTTTTCGAGATTTTGGGCTATATGTTATTTTTTTGAAAAAAAAAATCATCTGCTTTTGGTTTTTCGCATGCCATTTCTCGAATTGATATGAATCGACAATAACTAAGCTACTTTTCAAAGTAAATCGCACGGTATGCGTAGTACATTTTTTTTACATCGCAGGCTATCAAAGTCACATGTTTGAATTGGTTTGTATGAAAATTCTGCATAAGATCTTTTTCATAATTTCCTTAACATTTGAGGTTAAAAAGAAGACTTTTCTAGGTAAAACAAATAACGAAGAGTATTTTTTTTAATCGAGTAAAAAAAGTTATCGTTTGTAGAAATAGCATGCGAAAAACCAAAAGCAGAGGATTTTTATCTCGAAAACCGTGGGACTTTTACTAAACTGAAATTCCAGTATATAGTAGGACACGATCTGATCTATCGACAGTTGCATGATTATCCATTCGTAAAAGGACACCCTGTATATGTATGTATGTACATATATATATGTGTGTGTGTGCATATATTGGTATGTATGTGGCTATCTACTTCTAGAAAACAAACGTGCCTTACACACACGATTTAGCACGCTGGAAGATTACGATTTTTGCCCTTTTTTTCATCCATGGACATATTTTTTTTTTCAATTCATTACGAATGCGCTTCTTTTCTTGAGGAGTTATCGCATCCATAATTGCACACGCGAACCGCGCGAAAGCATGGAATTCAAATTACAAAAAGGAGAGGTGACAAAAGAAACAAGTAATAGAAATGATTTCGCCACGTGAAAAAATGTCTACATTAAAAAAATACTGGATGTATATTTTTTTCCAAATGTCTATCGAGGATTGTGTGCTGCGGAGAGACATGCACTTGCTATATATATATATATATATATATATATATATATATATATATATATATATGCACACATATGTCTATATGTATGCGAGTCTCTTTCCGAGGGAACTGAAATTAAACTGAGTATGAAGGGAACATAAAGGGACGCACTGGAGAGCCGTCTGTGGGCGCGACATATCGAGAAAGTGCTTCAGAACTTTCAATCCGAGACGATATTACATGGGAAGTTCGAAGGGAGAGGAACTCGGCAGAAGTGTGTGCATCAAAGAGCCTCGTTCATATATACTTACGTGCTTTTATTTTTCCATAAGTACATTGATGTATGTCCTTCGTGCGTTGTTATCGGCACGATTATATTATGGTGCAGATGTGACCGTAACATAACGACAATAATGATCACCATCATCGTAATGATAAACGTAATAAGATTAATAATAATATCAATGGTTATTTACCGCAACATAGCGACGATAATGATCACCATTATCGTAATGATAATTGTAATGAGAATTATAATAATATCAATAATGATAACAATAATACTATATTCGATATTAATCCTTGATTAATACAATTGGCAATAACGAAAAATTGAAATGCTCAACTTGGTTACAGGTAGCCCGTGGCCGGAAAACCGACGAATTGTCGTGAATTTTTTCTGGGCAAACGTGTGAAGGTTTTCAAATAATTTTTTTCACTTTGAAGATTATGATTTGAAGTGTCTGTTGCCATTTTTTAAATTAAAAAATAGTTATAAATGTGGTAATGCAGAGCGCAGTTCGAAAAACGTCCTTTGCAGTGACCACTGCTGGTCGGAAACGAATTATCCGAGAAAGAAAAAATCAAACGCATTTAGCTTTTGCATGAAATTATCTAGTGCTTGGACGAAGGATTTAAGGGGTTACCCCCACTTGCGATTGAAAAAATCGATTTTTTTATTGCATTTTTTGAAGTATAAGTATCCGGGCCCATACTTCTGTATGGGCCCGAAATAGATGACTCTATGTAAGTTTACAAAAAAAATATTTTCTTCGTGTAAACTGAAATTGAAACTTTAAACGCGTTTTTCTCAAAATGGCATTTCTGAAGTCGGTGACCAAGATTACTCGAACAATAATGAACCGATCTTCTTGAAATTTTGCAGGCTTATTTAATACATAAAAATGTAGTCTTTAATCGTTCGATTAAATTTTCAAACATTTTAAAACAATCGTTCGATTGTTTTTTTTTTCGAAAAAAATGGCCGTTTTATAGCCAAAAAACGGTCGTTTTTTTTTCGTTAAAATCGAACCATTGACTTTGACTGTCCGCCATTTTGTGAAAAATGAATATTTTTTAAAATCCTTCGATTAAATACTAGTTTATACTTATATTTGACTAAATCCATCCGCATTTTTTTTTTCAGATGATCCACTTCGCCGCAATGTTGGTCACCGCAAACCGTGTATATAAAAACATTATTTCATTGACGGCCATTTGCCACTAAACAATGTAATATTTTTCAATAAAAAAATTACTGAAAGCTCTTCAAGATGTGTTCTTTAAGATGGTATATTGATCGATTAAAAAAGTTTTGTAGTTTTCTTTAAAAAAAATCATGAAAAAGGCCTTTTTTTGCGCTACAAGTGGGGGTAACGCCTTAATGAAATATTGAGTTTCAAATGAATGGCCGCAGTCCAAAGAGTAAAAGTATCGATTTTCGGTGAACAAATGCTCTATGTTCGTTGACAAAAAAAACTAGGGATGCATCGAATAAAGAAATCCTGAAACGTTTTAAGGTAGTACGAGCGCGCAATCTTGATTTCTGTAGATTTTGTTCACATTTTAACCAGACATTGTTAATATCGTTATGCATGCTTGAGTGAAATTTCAGAACAGTCGACTATTTAGATTGGGAGATAATGGGTTTTAAAATTGCAACTTTTAACACTGCAGGGTCTGCATTGAAATTTAGACAGAATAATATTCCGTAAAAAATTTCTTCCCCCATAATAAGAAGACATATGGCAACTCCGCATCTGCGCGGCATATTTAAAATAATACGGCAACACGCATTTTTATTTGGAAGTAATTTTTAATCGAACAACGTTTTTAATTAGTTACGAATGAACCAACACTTTTATTTGTTAATGAAGATAACATAAACAATATAAAATATTAATATTTATAATGCAAATATTTTTTAATGACAACATTTTTAACTTTAGGAACACGATAATTATTTTTTTTCTCGAAATATTGAACAATACTGTTCTGTGGTGTTAGCATATGTCTTCTCATTATAGGGGACAAATATTTTTTTACGGAAAATTATTCTGTGTAAATTTCAATTTACATTAGATTAGGTAAGGTAATTTACATTAGATTAGGATTAGGTGTCTGCGGCTCGTCACTTTCGTTATCAAACAAACCCAAACAAACTCACACCCACACACACACGCACAATTACACTAGGGATGTTAAAGACTTCACCTCCACGCGGTACATGCTGGATAGCGCTAAAATGGTAAGTAATTATATTCTAACCTAAAAATTATAAAGTTATCAACATATTTTTCCTACAAAAGTTGTTAGTTTTGGCCTGATAAATGTTTCGATAAAAAAGCATGCTCTCACTAAAAAATAACATATCGGCCATCCTAACGTCGCAACTTTAATTTTTTTACCAGAATGGATTTTTTATAACGTCCCCCTTCTGAACCCTTACATTTTATTATACTCAATACTAGATCAGGGCAGTATTTTTCGAGATGAATCAGGCGTAAGATTAAAATGGGACATCCTGTACATACAGGGTGTCCCATTTACATTTTTTACACCACACGGTATCAAAGTCAGATGTTCGAATTGGTTTGTATGAAAATTCTGCATAAGATCTTTTTTCATTAAGTTTCCTTAACATTTGAGGTTAAGAAGAAGACTTTTCTAGATAAAACAAATAACCAAGAGTATTAAAAAAAAAACGGGTCGAAAAGTTATGATTTCTAGAAATGGCATGCGAAAAACCAAAAGCTGATTATTTTTATCTTGAGAACCGTGGGACTTTTACCAAATTGATAAATTCCAGCATTTAGCAGGACATGATCTGACCTATCGACAGTTGGAAGATTATCCATTCATAATAGAACACCCTGTTTATATATATATATATATATATATATATATATATATATATAGAGAGAGAGAGAGAGAGAGAGAGGGAGAGAGAAAGAGAGAGAGATTCGTATAAGTAGAACACTACGCTTCAAACTGGCCCTGGAAACAGCTGCCATGTTGCATTGTCTGTCGCATGCTACACTTATCGCATCATCCGATCTGTACGATGCAATATCTCTTCATTGATATCCCCATATTCTGGTATTGCTCGGCCGCAATATGATGCACGCACACACTTACAAACACACACACACACACACACACACACACACACACGCGTGTATATAATACATACATACATACATATATATATATATATATATATATATGTTCACATCATACAAGTACGAGAAACTCGCCTGGCAGGCGCACCCTCGTCGTCCTGTTTCAAACCTCGTCCTGGGCGCGGATTTCTTCGGCAACGAAACAACACAAGCACACATCCGCAACTTTTCACACATATCATGGCGCGCATCACTCGTATCTCATATTATCCTTGCCTCGTATACATATACGTGCGTGTATCACATATATGTGTGTATCTATGTACGTGAGCACAAGCGCTATTCTCGACCTTTATCGAGTTATCGTCGTCTCTCGTACCTGCTACGTCATCCAATAAATCCGCGAACGGCAAGAGGGCCCTTTCATCACGAACCGCGATTCCGCGATTTATTACGGAATTAATATTATCCGCTTTCCACGAAAAATACTACCTATATCGGTTCAGATGGGGTATTGTGCTTGGGAATATACGAAGGGACGTGTATGCGCTGTGTGTGCCGTTGTTGCGATGTCGTTCTTATGACTATTGTCGTTGCTATCTGTATACAAGAGATTCAGCTTTTTCCATGACCGTGTAGAAAAGGTAGGAAACGAAAAACGGAAGATAATGTACGGGGAAAGTAACGTTGATTCGAAGAATATTTGTGAAATAATTACACCGTGTAAATTACGACACGGGGCAACATTGAGTTGTCTTTTGGACGAACAGTCGACGTTGATCGACTGATCATTTTTCAGCAACTGCAATTATCGTGGATCAGTTGTAGACGAATATTTTGGTCGATCGAATCGTGTTGTTTTCGCAGAGTTTTTTTTAGAAATATTTTTGGTATTTTTTGGAAGTATTGTTTTTTTACGGATACTTTTGAGTATGTGAATTTATATGAATAGTGGGTGACAATTGTGCGGCGATTGTGCGACCGTGAAAAATATCATCGTTAATGGCTTTTCAGTCTGTTTCGAAAAAAAATATGGCATATTTTTGTGATAAGCAGTATTTGCCAGGGAAAAGTGAAACATTCTGGAAAAGAATCGAAATTTGATTTTGAATACAGCGGGATGAAGAAAATTGAATTTCGAATACGAAACACTCCGGGGAGACTTTTTTGCGTATGTCGTTATCGAGGAAAAAAGTGATTGGAAATGCATTTAAAAGGGTATTAATGGAATTTAATTGTATTTGAAACAAGTTTTTTAAGAGTGTTGAGTATTCTGAATTTAATTATTATCATTTTGTTGAACTCAAAATGGAATTTGGATTTTTTTTCCAGAATACTCTATTATTTCTGGCAAGTACTATTCACCATAAAAATACGATATATTTTTTTTCGAAGAGGACATGAAAGACCTTTAAGGCGTTATACGCAGTTTCAAGGCCAAAAAAAGTCGTTTTTTCACGACTTTTTTTCTGGAAAAGGATTGCATTGGGGCAAAACGAAAAATATTAGGCAGTGTAGTGGCATCTTTTAGCTTTAGATCGGCATTTTTTATTTTCGAAAATATTCATTAACATTGCTCTTGTAGGAAGTCTCCTGGAGGTCCCCGAAAAAAAGTGTCCGGCGGTGAGCAAAGTATCTCCGGTTTGGATTATCTAAAATGAAAAAACCATAAAGATTCTTTCAGGGGATAGATGAATCCAGGTATTGATCGAAGGAATAGTCGAAATTTTAATTTTTGACAAAATGGTGGCTCCGGAAACAAACAATTTAGATTTTCGATCAATTTTTTCTCGTTAAATCGTTGAAAAAAATAGAAATAATTATCGGAAATCTTATTCCTTCAATCAATACCTGAAGAATATATCTGACAAAGTTGTGTTAAAATTGCAGACCGATCGGTTGAGCCGTTTTTGAGAAATCGTGATCACCACTTTGAAAACACCGTTTTGAGAAAAACGCGTTTGAAGTTTCTCGGACGTTCGGAGACGCGCTCCGAGCGTCCTTACAAATATGTGTGTATTTCCGAGAATATTCCCTGGATCGATTTGAAATTTTCAGGGAATATACTCACATGTTTGTATATTCCGAAAATACAATAAAAAATCGATTTTTTGATATTTATAACTGCGTATAACCCGTTAAATATCATATTGATCTCGGTCGAATAATCTCCGCGCCAGACTTTTGAAAATCATATGGCCACCTCATAATTGTCTTCCTGTATATATACATAAGCTGTACAAATTGATGCGGTGCCTTTGGAGTTGACAAACAACATTTCTAAAGAGCACCGAATTAATTTATACAACATATATGTATATATATATATATATATATATATATACAGGGTGTCCCGGAACTCAACGTCAAGCCGAAACGAGGCGACAGGATTGATTGTAACCATCATAAGAAAAATCAGAAAAAAAATCTATTTTGAAAATTTTAAATTCATAGTTTAACAAAAAACAGTCTTAATTCTACAAAACTTGGGGCAATTGTGTCATTATTTTTGACTGTGATTCTAGAAATGTTATTTAGGGTTACGGTTCCAAAGTTTAAAGGAACAAAAATAATAAAAATTAACCACAATAACCGAAAAATGGTTACAGTTTGACCAAATTTCTAGGTTTTTCTTAAATGCCCAGATTTTTTTTCTGATTTTTCTCATGATGGTTACAATCAATCCTGTCACCCCGTTTCGGCTTGACGTTGAGTTCTGGGACACCCTGTATATGTGTATACTATTCATCTTTCTCAAATAATATACATTTTTTTCAAATATCCAAATAAATAATATCCTATTGCCTAACCTCAAAAATTAGGTACCTGTGTATGTGTATATAGGTATGTATAAATAGATATGCACCCGTACATAATTGTTTTAACAGCACAAAGAAAGATGTAGAATTCCATGCTCGCCGAACCCAGTGAATCTCGAATGTGCATTTTTCTTACGTACCTATTGATTCCTCATACCGTGGTGGACAACTCAACGATGCTTTTCGGCCTGTCGTGCAGATTTATCTTTATTCAAATTTTATTTCTCAAGTGCTAACTCTTTCTCTCGTGGGCTAACCTATACAAAGACTCGAGTCGCGCTGTATATAAAGGCACGACTCTCGTTATAATTCCAGCTGGAATTTGCGAGAGCACGGAACGACGGGTAAGCTATACACGACAAGTGTTGGAGCACCCGAGAGAGAGAGAGAAAGAGATAGAGCGAGAGAGGGAGTGAGAGAGGGGGGGGGAGTAGAAAATTAGAGATAATGAATTTTATACGATTGAGAGAATACAGAGGGCTGCTGAGCCTACAGAAGAATGAGTGAACAAGTCTCTATTGCAACGTACACGAATAAAGACATCCACACATATATGTGTGCGGGTGTGCGTGTATTCGATAGTTTGATCCGAAACGAAGTCTTTGTCGTTTAGTATCGGCGTAACTTTCAACGAGTAGCTTTCATTCGATTAATCACTCTCGATATAATTTATGGCTGTAATTCATAACTTGAATAAAACATAAAATCCTGACGACACTCTTCATCTTGTCGAAATGAATATCATATTTTGCCCAAGCGATTCAACACGGAGCTTCTCGATCCTCACGACTCCGTTGGTGAATCGGTCAATTTCCCGGCTGATCTAAGTGTCTAGAGGCAAAAGATACTGCAATCAGAAATGCATCTGATGTCAAGACGGTTTCGATCGAATTTTACTTTCGGAACGCTGTTCAATTATTATGCAACTGTTAAATTATTGTACAACTGTTAAATTATTTGCAATTGTCGTCTAGAAAAACTTGAAAAAATTGATTTTTTTGGCATTTCCTTTAATTATAGACTGTTAAGAGTATGTCCGGTCAGAAATGCATCTGATATCACCGCGATTTCGATCGAATTTTACTTTCGGAAGTCAACTGTTCAATTATTTGCAATTCTAGTCTAGAAAAAAGTTGAAGAATGAATTTTTTTGGTATTTTCATAAAGTACTTACGAATATGTCCTCAAGAGGAAATTAGGAAATTCCCAAATTTACGCCAACAAACGAAACCAGAACAGGATCGACTGACTTCAAATTTGGTATGGACCTTCGGTATATATCCCTCTATCGACTCTACCTCGGGCATTGTGAAATTATCATTCTTACTATATAAAAAAATTGAAAACTCAAAAAACAGCGCGAAACATAACCTCTTTTTCAGACAGTCAGCATATTTTTTTTTCTTTTTGGTATCTGCCATAATGACATTCTCATTGATCAATAAAATTCATTTTATTTCTGTTTCAGATGAATGGAAGCTTTGGAATCATGACGACCGTATCAATTTTTTTTTCACGGCCATATTATAGGCCCTTAACTTTTTCAAAGTTTCGTTTTGCACAATTTTTTTGTTGTACGTTTTTGAAACACCGATAAAAAATCTGCAAAAAATGGATGGTAAAATAATTTTTTGTTTTTTTTTTACCGAGCCCGAAAAACTCGAAATTTGGGCCTCTAGACTAGAATTTAAAGTTAGAGGACGTTGGTGTAAAACGTATTTTGGGAAGTGGTGCAACAGAGGAAGCATTTGAAGAGTGAGCTTTTCGGGGTGGAGAATGATGCATTTTTTTTTCACGAGATTTCGGATGATCGCGAAAACAAGAGTCGACGGAGGCACTCGAGTCGCGCATGGGAGCGAGATAAGAACGTTCCTGAAGTTCTCGGCGCTCACATTGATCCCCCACTCTCGTACTTCCTCGTTGAGCCGTTTAACCAGCCAAGTGGTCGTACAAACGTTTTCTCTCGTTACGTCTCGATAGCTGAAAGTCAAAAGGGCCCAAGTCCCTCAACTTTTCATGGTGAATTAAACGATCGACGACTTTCTCACTTTGACGAGACGCGTGATGCATGTAATTTTCTGCGCGTCTCCTTGCTATCCATTTTTCTCTCTTGGCGCCGCGACGATCGAGTTTATTACGCAGTGTTCACTCATCGCCTGTTCCGGGTATCTTGCGGAGGCCTCTTGACAACCAATTCCATTGCCATTGGACGAGGTTGCGCGATCGTTAAACGAGATTGACGAAAGTATGCGAAAGTATTCAGAGATGCGTGCGAGATGCAGTACCGGGCGAAAATCACAGAATTTTTAAGGACTCTTAGGTTCAACTTTTTGTTGAAATGTTTAACTTGTTAAATTAATTGATTTTCGTTGACATTTTTTACTTCATTTTGAAGTTTACGTTTAATTTTTAAGGGCTTTTAAGGGGAGGGTAGGGGTTTCAGCGTGAAAAAAAAAACACTTTTTTCGATTTTTTTTCATCTATATGGATAGAGTAAATTTATTGAAACCTTTTGTACATTGTTAAGTGTCATTTCAAGAACATTCCGTGAAATTTGTACGCGAAAATATCCACAAACAAGCCGGTGCCGCGTTTTTCTCGAAACCACTTTTTCAAAGTCCGTGTTCACTGCCATTTGAAAACTACATGACCGATTTATTTCAAACTTGGTACACACTTTCTACATATAAAATACCTCCCCCCAACGGTTAGTTTGAGATTTTTTTCACATTGAGGGGGTTTTCCACCCCCAAAATGGCGGAATTTTTCGTGAAAAATAGCACTTTTCACTTTACATGACCACCATAAATTTAGAAATGAAAAAAAATTATCAAAGACGGTTGGGGGGAGGATTTGATGATACGTTGATTAAATTTTAATGGTACTTGATTTCAGATAATTTCTAGCTGAGATACAGTGAACACCACAAATCGTGTTTTTCCAAAGGCGTTCTTGGAAAAGCTTTGTCACCGGCTTGTTTGTGGATATTTTCGCGTACAAATTTCACGGAATGTTCTTGAAATGACACTTAACAATGTACAAAAGGTTTCAATAAATTTACTCTATCCATATAGATAAAAAAAATTCGCAAAAAAGTATTTTTTTTCATGCTGAAACCCCTACCATCCCTTTGAGTCGAACTTTGTGAAAATACATCGGTTTTTGGTTTTGCCGGATTATCAGAATATAACATTTCAAAAATATCGGGGGGAAAATTTCAAGACGATCCGTTCGAAATTGAGGGAGCTATGGGCGTTTATAGACAGACTTTGCGAACCAGTGAACTTTAATGGGGGAGATACCTTTAGGCGAGGAAAAAACTTACTGATCTTTGTGATTTTTTTACAGGGATTTTTCACTTTAGACGCAAAGAAGGCTATTTTCATGAATTTTTTTTATCGGTTTATATAATAGATATTGATATAAAAGTTGTTATACTTAATAAATCCACTTTCGAAATACATAAAAAAATGTTTTTTTATGTATTTATGTAACCCAAACAAACTTTCAACGCGTTTTCGACGGCTTGTTGATAAAATCTTCGAAACTACGGAACCGATCCTTATGAAATTTTAACCACATATTCTTTACAACTAGAGCTATAGCGCAAATCAAGAATTCATTTTTTTTACATTTACTATTTATTTTGCCAAAAACGGTGATAACACGTTTTTTTTGTTTTTTCGAAAAATGTCCGCCATTTAGTTATTATTGCATATATGAAAAATCGTATGATATGCGCTATAGCCATTAACATACTGAATCTAAAACCGTTTGATTTTTTTGTTTCGGATTCTTCTCCGAGATTTCATCAACAGCGCAAACCTACAATTTTTTTAGGACATTTTTTTAACTACCATTTTGGTCTATAAATAGTGACATAAATTAAACAAAAATAAAAAATTCGTTCATTTAGTAAATGTAACAACTTTTATATCAACATATATACTACAAACCTATCAAAAAAATTCATGAAAATAACCTTTTTTAGTGTCTAAAGTGACCCCTTAAGGGAATTATTTATTCACCATTTTTGAGACTTAGGCTAGTTTTAAGTGCTACTGTTACATGGTATTTTTTAATCCTTTATTAATCTTTAAAAATGGCGGAGGTATGGCACGGTCTTCTAAACTGCATTTTCAAAACTGGCGTGCCGTATGGCTATAAAATTAATCGACCGATTCTGATGATGTTTGGTATACATTTTTTAACCTTATTATCTAAAACATGACCCTGAATGTTCTCGAAAATGAAAAAAAAAAAAAACGATTTCTTATTGCATAAAGTAGAATTTTTTTCGGAAAATTCAATGTATTTGTTTAAACGCGTACCATTTCATCGATTTTCAATATTTCTCACTTTTTCTTGGTTCGTATACTGCGTATAAGTGTCAATGAAAAAAAAATCTTCGTTCATTTTTTTTCAGGTTAATCCCACCGAAGCTACGTGTCACGCCGTCTGACAACATCCGCCGCAACTTAAAAAGACCATGAAACAGCGAAAATTAGTAATAAAACATACCCTAAGTCTTAAAAATGGTGAAAAAATGGTTCCTTAAAAAAAATCATGAAAATCAGCAATTTTTTCTTCGCTCAAAGATATCTCTCCCCTTAAACGCGTTTTTCTCAAAGTAACTTTTTCAAGATCGGTGATCACGATATCTCAAAAAACGCTGCGCCGATCAACTTAAAATTTTACGAGCTTCTTTTACGTATATGGAAACAGTGCTTGAACGAATGATTTTTTTTTCGATGTATAGTTTGTTTTTTAATCAACGAAAACATATCTTTTTTTTACCGAAAATCGTTACCTTCACATTGGATTGATTTTTTCGATTTAATTTAATGCATTTAATTGTATGCAGAAGTTAAACGCGTTTGATTTGTTTTATTTCGGATGATTTGTTTCCAAGCAGCAGTGGTCACCGCCAAGGATTCTTTCAAACAGCGCTCGGCACAAACCATTCTATCTATTACTTTTATAAATATTTTTCGATACAAAAAATGTAAAAAAATACTCAAAGGCATACAGTTTAAAAAAATATAATGTTTAAAAAAATGCAAACCTGCACACACAATTCTAGAAACAACCACGAAAAACTTTTTTCTTCCGGCCAGCAGCTAGGTGTAACCCGTTAAATTCTCAAAAATAGGTACTGCATGTAAACTAAAATAATTTTTGTTCCCTACGATAAAATCGCCCTATATCGACGCATCGAACAGACACTTGAGAGCCGTACGCTCCATCCAATCAACGAATCGTGTCATCAATAATCTCATTTTATATTCCGTAATTGAAATAATCATATCGCATCATTAATTAAACCCAGGGGCTCTAATGGCATAGCGGAAAATTGTATTTTTCGATTACCGAGTGAGAAAATATATCCAAATTTCACGAAGATTACGATAAATACGTTAAGACGAATAATAATCGCATTTAATTAATTTACGTAATTAAAGCGAACTAATAAAATCCGATTATCCCTCGAGCTTTAAAATACCACGAATAATAATTCACAAGCCGCAAATAACCGTGTACGCGCTGCAAGAAATTCTGGCGAGTAGATTATTTTTTTACACGTTTTTTTAATATTTCTCTTTTCTCTTACGGAGTCAGTGCATTGCGGGGATGTTTAATGCAGAGCAAAGGGGTGGCTTTCCGTAAAATCACTTTTATTCCGTACATTCCACGCGCTCTTGCTTCGGATGCGTTTTGCTCCGAGCTCTTTTGAAATTACATTGTCCCGCCAACTCGTACACATTTTTTTAAGCCCCTTGTATCGCACAAACACTTTCAAACGTCACGTTTTGTTATTCGCAGCAAAAGTCAGACGTCTTTTGAGCCACCCCTTCGGGGTACGTCGACGGAATCGCTGGCAATGCCCATGTGCTCAATATCGTGGAAGAGCTCGCGACTTTTTTTTTTTTGACGTTATGACTACGCACGAAAGTTAAGAACAGCATATGTGTTCATTCGAGAGAGAGAGAGAGAGAGAGAGAGAGAGAGAGAGAGAGAGAGAGAGAGAGAGTCGTCCATTATCGGATTTCTTTCGACCCAGCTTCACTTGTGTGCAATGTACTTACCATTTTTTTTTTTCATATTTCTCTTTGGATCCCAGTCGGAAACATTTTCCTCCGCGTATCACGTGAGGACAGAACGTTATTAATTATCCTCGCTTCGGCAAATATAGACACCGGAAAGTTTTTTCATAATCCGGTAAATACGTAAAGGTGATGAGGCCCCTCGACGACCAAGCCATCAAATGCAGAACGAGTTAATTAAATTCTCAGTCTCGTAGAAACTGCGCTGATATATATATATATATATATATATATATATATACTTATTTACGTATGCACACTACGTGCACGCTGGTTCGGCAAAGAGGGCGAGAAAACAGTAAATAATACGCGGGCATGCGGAATTCCATGCCAATTCGACCAAATTCCTTTGCAAATTTCGTTTTTGCTTTGCAAAGCGAATTTCGTATTCGTGCAATTTTTTTGAGTTTTGATAAAAATTGTCCTAAATATTAAAAAAAAAAAAAAGAAAACAGAAAAGAGAATTCGCAACCAAATGTCGACAAGTGTGTATGCACGTGTTTTTTTTTAATTTGGAGAATTTTGAAATGTCAGGCTGAATTTTGCATACCTTAAGGGCCTTTCGCACCCTATTTGTATTGAATTTGGCAACACATCGAAGGAACGATCAGGATTTCGATGAAGGACTGATTTTTTTTGAAAAATCTGAGTGACGCTCCAACTTTTGCTAATTTTGAGTTATCACGGTGAAATTCTTTACGTGGAAAGAGTGATACTGGACGACGGGTTTGGTTTTTTTTCGGTGAGAATGGTCGAAAGGATTTTAGCGAAATAAGTCTTTTTAGAATGAAAGAATGTTTGGGGAACGCTCTTGCTTAGGCAATCGTTGAGATACGATGCTGATACTTATGACAAATATAGAAAATCATTGACTGATTTTTTTACTATGAAATCATTCGAACGAGTATCTATACCTTAGAAAATGTACAAGCTTAATGTGTCCGATGCACACATTGTTCGTGTGCCTTGAGCATCCAAAGATCGCTCAAGTGGGGAGATACCCTTAGGCGAGGAAAACATTTGCTGATTTTCATGATGTTTTTTAAAGGCTACATTTCTTCGTCATTTTTGAGACTTAGGGTATATTTTATTGCTATTGTTGGATGTTACATTGTATTTCTTTTATTGCTCTTTGAAAATGGCGAAGGTGGTGATGTCTTTTAAACTGCATTTTCGAAACTGGCGTGACGTATAGCTGAAAAACTAATCGACTGGATTTGATGAAGTTTGGTATAAATCTCTCTAACCTTATTGCCGAAAATATGACCCCAAACGTTTTTGAAAACAAAAAAACAATCTTTTTTGTTGCAAAATGTAACCATTTTTTCGGAAAATTAAATATTTTTGTTTCAACGCGTACCATTTCATTGGTTTTCAACATTTCTCACTTTTTCTTAGTTCATATTCTGCGTATGAGTGTTAATGAAATAAAAATCATCGTTTGTTTTTTTTCAGATGAATCCCGCCGACGCTACGTGTCACGCTGTCTAACAACATCCACTGTAACCCGTTTAGAAGACTGTGCCATACCTCCGATATTCCTGAAGATTAATAGAAAAAAAATACCATGTAACAGCGAAAAGTAATAAATCATACTCTAAGTCTCAAAAGTGGCAAAAAATCAGGAAAATCAGCAATTTTTTCCTCGCCTAACGGTATCCCCCCCCCCCGCCCCCCCTTAAGGGGAGATATACACTTAGATGGTCGAAAAAATCGATTTAGAAGCTATGAACATTCCGTCGACCGTAGAAGACACTATGGGCCTGGTATGGATGATTCCATGTAAGTTGACAAATTTCATGATTTATTCATTCCCAAATTTTCAAACGCGTTTTTCTCAAAACCACGTTTTTCAAATCGGTACCCAAAATTTCTCGAAAACCAATGAACCGATTGCCTTGAGGTTTCTGGTGGTTATTCTATACACCATTATCTAGTACTTGTCATAGGATTTATTTTCCGTTACTTAGTTTTTGTTTTGTAGGCAAAATAATAACTAATTTTTGGCCCAAAAATCACCATTTATGTTCAAACGTTCGCCATTTTGTCATAAATCGATGTTTTCAAAATCGGCTATGACAAGTACGAGATTATAGTATCTAATTTAACAATCTTTTTGGTTTTTTTTTCGGATGATTTTTGAAGAAACGCCAGTGGGTACCGTATACGCAGATTTTTTTACGACGCTCCAATGATCATACAATATTCTTGTATATTTTTGATATTTTTAAATGAAGAATATTGAACATATTTTTGAATGTATGTACTTTTAGATAATTAAAACCCCAATCCGAAATTTCGAATAGTTTTCCTTGAAAAAAATCACAAAAATGTGTATATCTCCCCTTAATTAACGAATGATATCATATTCTCCAAAATAATGTTCACTGCATTTCCGAACAGCGCCCACAAGACAACTCTTGAACGTAATGAAATAAATTCTCGATTTTATTCCATTTCAATCCGTTCTTTTGCACGGAATGTCCGATACGTGCGACGGAAGAACGACTCGAAGTTCGGGTGCGATAGCGATAGCGAGGGAGTACGCGCATGGCCTGTTAATTAGGCACACACGCGGGAAAAGGGAATGCTCGGGGGGTGTTGGGCGCCGGGGCAATGAATGGCACTGCATTCATCCGAAAACACTTCAAGTCATCGTCACGACTGCGTTATGAGCCCGTCGGCTTCTACGCAAAGCTCCGCGAGTTTCTTTTTTGTTCGTTTTAATGTCTTTTTATTTTTCGAGTTAGCCGCGCGCGAGCTCGCGAACGTGATTATCATATTAAAGACTGCCGCTTTGCACCATCGCGTGAGAATTAAGTTGGAGCCTTCGTTTTTCTTTTTTGTCTCTCTCCGGCCTTTTCGAACTTCATTTTGTACTTTTAATAGACTGATTAGGGAGCCATCAAATGTCAGTAAAATTGTGACGGGTTGTAGGTAAATTCATTTGAGTATTAATTTTTTTTATTTATGGACACCTATACATATATGTCGATGAACCGATTTTTTTTTTGCTTTTTTTTACTAAGAACCGGTTTTGATAAATGGACGCGAATGTGGGTGAGAGTGGGCCACTTTTCATTGGGATTCGTAAGTATAATCCAAATTACTAAAAATTACTAAAATCATTAAAAATTGCTAAAAATTACCAAAATTACTAAAAAAAACTTAAATGACGAAAATTACTAAAATGACCAAAATTAATTTAAACAAAATTTAAACGATTTAAATGACCAAAATTACTTAAAATTACTAAAACAAACTAAAATTACCAAAATTACTAAAAATGACTAAAAAAAATTAAAGGACCAAAATTACTGAAAAACTAAAATAACCAAAATTACTAAAAATGACTAAAAAAATTAAATGATCAAAATTACTGAAAAATTAAAATTACGAAAAATTACTAAAATCACCAAAATTACTAAAAATGGCTAAAATTACCAAAATTACTTAAAATTACAGAAAAATACTAAAAATTACTTTTAAACATCTAAATTCATCGTAAAATATCCATGAAACGATCTAAAACCGGGCAAAAATCATTTCGACACTCGATCTCTTCATATGGACCGGAATTTCCGGTATACGACGGTACATAGAACTCCGCAAATTTGCAATATATAAAGCAACGGCGGAGAATGACTACGAAAATATTCATGCAAGGGGAAATGGAATTTCGTCGGTTGAACGTTCGAGAGAGCGGATAAACCAATATGGGCGCATGTGCCTTTTGCATAGCTTGGCGCTCTATAGTGCTTCCCATTTATCCGCTTTTGCCAGAAGTGGGCGGTAAACACGTACGTAACGCAGTCGCCAGCTTGTGCGGGAGTTGACAATTTTTACTTGCTCCACAGATCATCTGGAGGTTTGACAACGTTTTTTTTGCGCACGGATATCCAAATTTCATGGAGAGATTATAGACTCGCGGCTGTCACGTTTTTTTCTCTCGTTGTAACAAATTATAGAGCGTTTTTTTTTAAATATTTTGCACTTACGGGAATAAAAGTCAGTCCTGGCTGAGATCGCAGCAAAAAAGACGCGTTGGGCTTGCAGTGATGATTAATCGAAGCTTCACTTGCAATTGGTAATAATAATTTAGTAGTTATAAGTATCCTAGGGTCTCAAGTTTAATTTGCAACGAAGATTTTCCAAACATTCCAACAACTGGTCGAGTTATGACGATTTTTGCGGAGACTCAGATCGCTTTCTGCGCTACGGCGAACGGCCCTGCGGCGATTTACCGTTTTTTTCTTTTGCATTTTGCCCGAAACTATGTTTTATAAAACGGTGTAAAAGTCGCATTTTCTATCGTATGATCGGATAATTTTTCGATATGTGTATCCATTTGTTAATAACAAATTATTGAAGTTGTTTTTTTGGCAAAAAATCGAACTTTTTCCACAATATGCTACTTTGTCATGTTCAAAATTTCGGAAAAGAATCTAGTCATAGAAAATTTTTATTATTATACTAAAACTGCATTTTTTAAATTGCCATTTCAGAACATTCTAGCTGCCAAAACCTCCTACACGCATTGGCCATGCAGCAACGTTGTCCCTTTATACAAACAATAAATAAATGTCTAGAATTGCAGTAGCTATCGTTGTAGCCTTTTTTGTTGTTGAAAATAAGTATTTTCTAAGTCCCCGAATATAAGTAGAAATTTTCCTATAATTACCCTTTTTTTGACCATGCGCTATTTTGTGATTTTTCATATGAATTTTTTTTTAAATGGCTACGTATTGAGAACTGCATGCATATAAACTAGAAAACTTTTTTATATTTATTTTTCAGAACAATCATTGTGAAGTTATCGATCTAGCCGTTGGACTACATTTTTTATACAGAGGCGCCATTATACCCCAAAAACGTTGTTAATTTTTATTTTTTATTTCAAATAAAAATTAACCCGAATTAAGTTTAATATGTGCTTAATAAAATACCCTTTTCTTCCAAATCCCAAATAAATAATCTCCAAATAAATAATCCCAAATAAATAAAATTAAAAAAAAAACGAAAAAAACTACCTCTCATCGTCTCGTCACAGTGTCCTCACTTAAAAAAGAAGTATCGGAAGAGCCCACATTGGACTCTGGCACCACCACCAAAAACAACAATGCCACACGGCCCAAAGTTGAATTCGGCAGTACATCCTTTTATTTCAACATCCATAGACTCCTCCACTGTATATAAATATGATATTGAAATTCGCATCGTTGGAATGCAACAAAAATATTCTTTTTTCCTCATCGTCCATTTTTTTTTGGCACACTTGGGCTACAAAAACCGCCGAACCATTATTGAAGGTCCTCCTCGGTTATCCGTAACCTAAGCCTGCGAAAAAAGAGATTAGATAGTAACAAAAACAAAGGGTGAGAAAAAAAAACAAAAAAGGATTTTCGTTGCATTCCAACGATGCAAACTTCAACTCCACGTATAAATGGAGTGCGAGCGATAAAAGGGCTCAAGCCGCAATTATTCCCGTGTTAAATTGTGCTAGTTACGAGTTTTCGTTTCGCAAGTTTTGATGGGTATGTGTGATGAATGGAGTTGGCGAATTTTTCGCGCATGGGCCCGTGAGCGTGTGGCTCTATTGGTTTCGGTTGGGTGCATAGTATAGAGGCGAGAGAGCGAGCGAGAGAGAGAGAGAGAGAGAGAGAGAGAGAGAGAGAGAGAGAGAGAGAGAGAGAGAGAGAGAGAGAGAGAGAGAGAGAGAGACTCTGCGAATAAACGTGAGGGTTTCGGACTTTTAATTAACGCAGCCGAGAGTGGCCAACAACAGTGCATGGCAGATCGTGGTTGAATTCGCGAGGGATGCCCTTTAAACCTTTCGCCTAGTTCGCCACATTCTCCCCATATGCGGCGAGCCAGCACATACCCCCCTGCAAAAAAATCGGTTATTCGCATAATGAAGAATGATCGCCCGTGCAGTTAAAAATACTTTTCACCACGTTCACTGATCCATTAACACTTGAAAAATCACCCCACAAAGACACTTTTTTTTTCCACATCAAGACTGCGTGCTATCTATCCATGTCGACAGTAAAGGGGCGAGATGCTACCACAGACGAGCAGCTCATGCTGACCAATTTCAGCTGGAACCTCCCGTACATACACGCCAGTTACAATGGGATCGGTACCAGGCTGTAAACAGGACAATTTCACGCTGAATATGTGCCCGCCGCGGATGAGCGAGCGTTTGCTACGCGTACCCACGGATTGATAGGGGTTCGTATCTGTCGTTAAACAGTGGCCTCCCTAGTTCCCTTCGTATCCAGGTGCAACGGCGATGCCAAGGGCGAAGGTGATACGCACGCCAGGGCCTCGGCGTAGCCCTTTAACGTACGGACATGTCAATGGATGTATGCATGTACAGACAGCTCTAGAAACCCTCACACGCATGTGTATATGTATATATATTGCACTGGATAAAATAAAATATGCAGCGCATCCTTAACTTTGCATATATATATATATATATAGAGAGAGAGAGAGAGAGAGTGAAGTGAAAGTACTAGATAAAATAAAGTACACAGGGGCAATGCAAAGTTAAGGATGCGGTGCATATTTTATTTTATCCAGTGCAATATATATATATATATATATATATATATATATATATATATATATATATATATACAGGGTGTCCTGTTATGAATAAATAATCTTGCAACTGTCGATAGGTCAGATCATCTCTTACTATATGCTGGAATTTCTGTTTAGTAAAAGTTCCACGGTTTTCGAGATTTTGGGCTTTATGTTATTTTTTTGAAAAAAAAAAATCATCTGCTTTTGGTTCTTCGCATACCATTTCTACAAAAGATATGAATCGGAAATACCTAAGCAACTTTTAAAAGTAATTGGCATGATATGCCTAGGAAATTTTTTTTACACCCCAGGCTATAAAGTCAGATGTTCGAATTGGTTTGTATGAAAATTCTGCATAAGATCTTCTTTCATGTAGTTTTCTCAACATATAAGGTTAAAAAGAAGACTTTTCTAGATAAAACAAATAACCAAGAGTATTTTTTTTAACCGGGCAAAAAAAAGTTATCATTTGTAAAAATAGCATGCGAAAAACCAAAAGCAGATGATTTTTATCTGACCTATCGACAGTCGCAGGATTATCCATTCGAAACAGGACACCCTGTATATAAATAAATATATATGTATGAATGTACATGTATTTTTAAAAAAGTATATTTTGAGGTCGTTACATCGATGCAATGTTGGTTACCAGCACATCTGGCAATTCTGAGAAGGACCCTTGATTTTTTTTTAAGGGGAGACATCACTGTGCTGAGTCGAAAAAAGTTGTTTTTCCGAATTTTTTTTCTCTGCTAGATTATTTATTTGGGATCTTGAAAAAGGTATGTTATTGAGCATACATTGAACTTATTTCGTGTGGATTTTTGTGAAAAAAACATTCAAAATTAAGCGCTGTTGCGGTATCATGGAGCCTCCGTATAAAAAATGTAGTCCAACGGCCGGATCGATAACTTGACAAAGGTTGATCTAAAAAATCAAAATAAAAAACTTTTATAATCTATATAGATGTAGTTCTCATTGGTCGCAGCCGTTTTTTCGAAAAAAAGTTTACAACATGGTCGGCGATAAAAAAGTGTATTTTTGGCAACATTTTTACTTTTATTCGTGGGCTGAAAAAGACAAAATTTCAACAACAAAAAAACGGCTACATACAACGATAGCTACTGCAATTACGGAAATTTCGTCTTAAAAATATTGAAAATTGGACCATTAGATTCCGGCCAGGTCGAGAAAGTCGTTTTTAGAAAAACGCGATTGAAAGTTTTGGTACACGTAAATCGTTGCGCCACCTGCTCTCACTAATTGCAAATCGTTTGTAACTTCCTCAATTTTCAATATTTTAACTTGAATATTTTTTCACATATTCTTGAATATGTACACTTTGAGCAAACACAAAAATTCGATCTTCTTAACCCGTCACAGTGGTGTCGTGCCCTGAACTAATCCATCATTTCCTGACCAGGGTCTTCGAGACAATCTTTATATTCATTAATATACTTAAGGGGGTCCTCTAGTTTCTCGGGTCGAAAAAATCGATTTTTTTTCATAAATCACATCTACAACATGTGTAGAAAATGTGTACCAAAGGATTTTTCCATATTCGAAGTGGTTCACAAGTTACGGCCCTGGAACGGAGCAGGTATACGGAACAGGTATACGGAGCAGGTATACTTTCAAACGCGTTTTTCTCGAAACACCATTTTTCGAAACGGTGACCACGATATTTCAGAAACTACTGCACCGATCTTGTTCAAATTTATACAGCATCTTTAATATGTTATAAGCCAGCGATTGAACTAGGATTATCATGATTGCTTCGATAGTTTTTTTTGTACGAGCGAAAAACTTAAGAAAAAATGAGTAAAAAATAGAATGTAATTTTCAAAAGTGTATAAAAAAGTCAATTTTTGTAATTTAGAATTCACTCTAGTTCAATCGCTAGTCTTAAATATGAAGATTAAAATGCCGTTTGGTTTTTTGATTTCAGATAAGCAGAACAGCCGCAATCTTGGTCACCGTCAAGCACCTCTTTTACTTGATGTCTTCCTGTCGGCCACTATAACGTTTATTCTATTATATATTTTGACTTCAAAAAATTTGTAAAGCTTATTTAAATGTTAATAAAGATTATGCAAAAACAATGAGATCGATTATTTCGATGCTTTGCCCGTAAAAAATTATTGAAAAAGCCGTAAAAAAACAGCCGAGAAACTAGAGGACCGCGTTAAATTTGCATACAGATTATTCTCACCACGTTAAAGTTTGCATCGTGAGAATGCAACAAAAATGAATTTTCTAAAATAACTCCATTTTTTTGCCGTTTTAGGTTGTAAAAATGGCTCGAACGTGTCGACGTATTCTCATGAGAAATTAACCACCTCATCTTACAAAAAAAGAAGTTGAACAATAGTAAAAATAAATAAATTAAAAATGATCAAAAAAACAAATCAGTGCCTTCCAACGATACAAACGTTACCGTCATTGGTTTTTAATATATTAAGATATGAAGCCATCTGACTACTATGAGAAGGGTCCGCACACTCAAATGTATTCTGAATCATTGTTTTGCATATATATATATTTATATATAAATATATATGTATATATCAATTGTTAACGAACAAAAGGACTCGAGTTACGTTACTCAGCGTGTTGAGTGACGTTTGTTAGGCCTTTTTTCCCCACCACTGAATATGTAAGGCTGTGTTGTCTGCCGAAACTCCCTGGGGCCTTGGTCCATGTCCAGTTAATTGAGTACAAGCGTGCAAACTAGTAGCCCCATACACATACACGTACAAAGGTGTGTTATATATATATATATATATATATATATATATATATATATATATATATATATATATACACGTGTGTGTTTATGTATATGTATATATGTGTGTGTGTGTGTGTGTGTAGCATGTACCTCGTAACTAAATACATGACTACCGTACGCTGTCTGCGCCGTTTTTCCACGTGGAACCATAGAACGTTCCACCCGCAGGAACATTATTTCGCCAAGATTTTATATGTTTCTGTGCCGGGGTTCGAGCGTGTACCGCGCATAGGAAGATTTATGGAAACGAGCTTTACCTACCAGATGACCGGGTGAGATCCGCGGCAACAGTATTATTTATGCGCCACGAGCGCAACTTTTATGAATAACAAGAAAAATGAACGCGCGTATGAGCTGCAAAAAATATTTTACGAGAAGAGCGTGACCGGGGCTTAGATGAAATTATTGAAAGAGGCAATGATGGGGAGCGTTGCAAATGTGAGGTGAAAGAAATTGTCTGCGGTAAGAAAAACAATGGTTTCCCTCCAACTTTTGGAAAATATTTTTGTCACGTATGACGAGTGGGAGGAGGAGAGGAGAATAAAATGAAGAGGGGAGCGTAACGAGAAAAGGGAAGAGGCATATAATTGAAATAAAAATGGAGCGACGGTAAAAGAATCGCCAGTGTTGCTTCGGCGCATGTTCGTAGTTATGAGCGTAGAGGGAGAGAGGGAGAGAGGGAGAGAGAGCGAGGGGGAGATAGAGAAGGAAAGACGGAAACAGATTTTGTTTTATCTCCCCTCATTACACGTCTCTGTGAAATGTGCTCTCTTTGTCTGCCTCTCTCTCTCTCTCTCTCTCTCTCTCTCTGTCTCTCTCTCTCTCTCTCTCCCTCTCTTTCTGTCTCGATTTCTTCTTCTCCCTTCCGTCTTCTATCTCCTCGTTATCGTGGTACATTCATTAAATCGTCCAGCAGCAATGTAACTCTCGGCGTGCTTTTATCAATTCTTCACTGTGATTGCGCCGAAGAGATTCTTCTTCGGATCGTCTTTTCAACGAATCCCCATCTCCTTGATATCCGTTCTGTACTGTATATCCGTCACTAGCTTTAAGAACATTAGAAACTTTATGTGATAATTAATTTTAACGAGTTCTCGGTATCAAATGGTTGCACATATATTTACCCTTTTATACATATACATTTATATCCATCTATCTATCTATCTACATTTATATACCCATATATATGTATACATAGGTGCATATATCATATCTGTATATACACACACACACACACACACACACACACACACACACACACACACACACACACACACACACACACACACACACACACACACACACACACACACACACACACACACACACACACACACACACACACACACACACACACACACACACACACACACACACACACACACACACACACACACACACACACACACACACACACACACACACACACACACACACACACACACACACACACACACACACACACACACACACACACACACACACACACACACACACACACACACACACACACACACACACACACACACACACACACACACACACACACACACACACACACACACACACACACACACACACACACACACACACACACACACACACACACACACACACACACACACACACACACACACACACACACACACACACACACACACACACACACACACACACACACACACACACACACACACACACACACACACACACATATATATATATATATATTTATATGTATATACGAAATTAATTGTTGTATTGACTAAAAATATAAATAAAAAGGCGTCAATTTTCATAAAGTTAATTTTAGTTGTTTATTTACAACACGAAATTGTTTTCAAGGCGTTTTTTCATACCTTTTATGTTCAAAATTGAAAAACTTATTGTTTTAGAAAAAATTATAAATGAAACGAAAAAAGAAATCACCTATCTTTACATTTTTCATCAACAGTAAAAATAAAAAAGTAACTTTACAAAAATTGGCCATTTTTTATTCATATTTTTGGTCAATATAACAATAAATTTAACGAAAAAGGGCATCTTTTATAAAAAAAAACTAAATGTGTAAAGCTATTAACTATTAAACTGTTTAAATTTTTGATTTATTTAATGTCATGATTTTGTAGAAAATGGAATCTACGAAAAAGGTCGTATGACATTTTGTGATACGTCAATAATTTCGCCGGAAAAATGAAGAAATCGTGATATTTACTATAAACTCAATTTTGAGCTTGAATAAGTTTTGGAATAGTCGATTTATCGTAAAACGATAGGAGAGTTTTTTTATAGAGCGTTCAATTCCCTACGAAAATTGTTCAGAGTGGTATTGTTGTCTGTTTACCCGTTGGCGAGTTATAAAATGCAAAAGTGGCCAGCAAAGTTTTTTCCAAGTTATTCGCATGGGAAATAAAAAATCGCGATGAGGAACCTCTAAATATTGATATTAAGGGCTCATATTTTAACAGGCGTCATATTTTTCTTTACTGCAACTACTAAATAGGAGAATTTGCGAAAAATATCGATTTTTTGAATCACGTTTTGCACATGTTTATATACAGAGTGTTCTGTTACGAATGGATAATAAATGTCCTACTATATGCTGGAATTTCAGTTAAGTAAAAGTCCCTCGGTTTCCGAGATAAAAATCATCTGCTTTTGGGTTTTCGCATGCTATTTTTACAAATGATGACTTTTTTTTACTCGGCTTTTCAAACAATCCTCTTAGTTATTTGTTTTATCTAGAAAAGTCTTCTTTTTAACCTTAAATATTAAGGGGAGGGTAGGAGTTTCAGCGTGAAAAAAATCCTTTTTTGCGAATTTTTTTCATCTATATGGATAGAGTAAATTTATTGAAACCTTTTGTACATTGTTAAGTGTCATTTCAAGAACATTCGGTGAAATTTGTACGCAAAAATATCCACAAACAAGCCGGTGCCGCGTTTTTCTCGAAACCACTTTTTCAAAGTCCGTGTTCACTGCCATTTGAAAACTACATGACCGATTTATTTCAAACTTGGTACACACTTTCTACATATAAAATACCTCCCTCCAACGGTTAGTTGGAGATTTTTTTTACATTGAGGGGGTTTTCCACCCCCAAAATGGCGGAATTTTTCGTGAAAAATAGCACTTTTCACTTCACATGACCACCAAAAATTTAGAAATGGAAAAAAAAAATTATCAAAGACCGTTGGGGGGAGGATTTGATGATACTTTGACTGAATTTTAATGGTACTTGAGTTCAGATCATTTCTAGCTGAGATACAGTGAACACCGCAAATCGTGTTTTTCCAAAGGCGTTCTTGGAAAATCTTTGTCACCGGCTTCTTTGTGGATATTTTCGCGTACAAATTTCACGGAATGTTCTTGAAATGACACTTAACAATGTACAAAAGGTTTCAATAAATTTACTCTATCCATATAGATGAAAAAAATCGCAAAAAAGTGTTTTTTTTTCACGCTGAAACCCGTACCCTCCCCTTAAGGAAACTTTATGAAAAACGATCTTATGCAGAATTTTCATACAAACCAATTCGAACATCTGACTTTGACAGCCTGCGGTGTAAAAAAAATGTACTACGCATATCGTGCCAATTACTTCAAAAAGCATGCGGAAAACCAAAAGCAGATGATTTTTTTTTTTTTTTTTTTCAAAAAATAACATAAACCCCAAAATCTCATTTCAGTTTAATAACTGAAATTCCAGCATATAGTAGGACATGAACGGATCTATCGAAAGTTCCAGGATTATCCGTTCACAACAGGACACCCTGTATATAAAATCTATGAGTCTACCCGTTGTGTCGAAATTCCTCCGATTTTCAGAATTCCGAGCTTTTCTCCTCGAATTCTCAAAAAACTCGAATGCGAATGCAAACTGACGAGCCTGTTTCCTCCTTGTCTCTCTTTCCCTCCCTTTTATCGTCTGTCTCTCCCAATGGCAAGCTGCAAGTGCACATGGTGTGCCTATACATTCGCCACTTTTATCTACCCTCTTCTCCCTCGAGCCTGCCCAGACTTCTCGTTATCGCGGTGCAACTGGAGCGCGCGAACGGAAATTCCGAGTGTCAGTGAAATTGACCATCGACGAGAATTCGGAGCGTCGCGGGACAGTAGGATAAACCGGCGAGGGGGTGGGGGTGGTTAGATGGATTTTATTGTGTATTCGCGACGTTGGAGAAAGAGGCGGAAAAAAATGATTGATCGAGCCGAGACCCGAGTCTCTCGTTAAAAAAAATGACGCAGGAACTGCGCCCCCGTTCGTGACGAACGCGATTGCGTGTGGCAAGGTTTCCTTTTTTTTCCTCGTTCCGTCAAAATTGAATGCTTCCACGCGCCTTCGAATCGTTACGGTTGTGGCACGAGGAGAAACGGGAGGGGAAGACGTCGGGTGCGGTTGCGATTGAAATGTTTGCATATTGCAGAGTCGAAGCTCGATTGGATTGGGGTGGCTTGATCGTATGCAGCGGAAACAAATACGTATTTTTAATCGTTGGATCGAAGAGTGGGCGAGAGGCTATCAAAATAGCCTTTTATATTTCAAATAGCCTATCAAATACCTATTAAAATAGCACATCGAAGAGCTATCAAAATGGACTACCATATAGCTGTCAAAAGAGCCTCCATATATGCAAAATACGAGTAGCTTATCAATAGCTGTCGAAATAAGCAATTGTTTATCAGAATATATAATTGTGTGGAGTCTTGACTTTGCAGCTCGAGGCATATGAGGATAGGGAGCTTTGCAGAAGTGCTAGCGTTGCGATGTTTGGACGCGTTGGTGACGGGGTATCCCTGTTTGGAAGCCCAATTCGTAGGGTCAGAATGATGCATTTTTTTCTAGCAACACATTGGTTGGAATCCATCAATTTTTTCCCAGCATGTTGACCACATGTTTGTGGTTAAAATCTAATTTTTTCGGAAGAAAATCTTCCAAAGTGTTCGTGGTGCTGCAGTTGGCGTTGTAGTCCTCCAGTGGCGAGGCCTGAAACGGCGGAATCTCTACCAGGCTCAAATGTAATTTGAAACGAAAACAAAAAAACATTTCTTCAAATATATCCAACTGGCTATGGGTTCACGATCCACTTTTCGAAATTTCGAAAAATACGAAAAAAGACAGCTTCTCCAAAGAAAACCTCATTTTACTCTTGAAAAACAGCATGCTGAAGTAATTCTTATTAACAAATGGTTCATCCAATTAAAAAATGCGATCGTGAACCGAAAATGACCACTGTTTGAACGCTAACTGTGCAAATTCAAGTCAATAGTGTGAACGTTGTTGAGGCCTAATGTTGGCGAAAAATTTCAAAATGTTTCATTTTTAAGGGGTTACCCCCACTTGCGATTTTGAAAAAATCGATTTTTTTTATTGCATTTTTTTGAAGTATAAGTATCCGGGCCCATACTTCTGTATGGGCCCGGAATAGATGACTCTATGTAAGTTTACAAAAAAAATATTTTCTTCGTGTAAACTGAAATTGAAACTTTAAACGCGTTTTTCTCAAAATGGCATTTCTGAAGTCGGTGACAAAGATTACTCGAACACTAATGAACCGATCTTCTTGACATTTTGCAGGCTTATTTAATACACAAAAATGTAGTCTTTAATCGTTCGATTTTTTTTTCGAAAAAATGGCCGTTTTATAGCCAAAAAACGGCCGTTTTTTTTCGTTAAAATCGAACCATTAACTTTGACTGTCCGCCATTTTGTGAAAAATGAATATTTTTTAAAATCCTTCGATTAAAGACTAGTTTATACTTATATTTGACTAAATCCATCCGCATTTTTTTCCAGATGATCCACTTCGCCGCAATGTTGGTCACCGTAAACCGTGTATATAAAAACATTATTTCATTGACGGCCATTTGCCACTAAACAATGTAATATTTTTCAATAAAAAAATTACTGAAAGTTCTCCAAGATACGTTCTTTAAGATGGTATATTGATCGATTAAAAAAGTTTTGTAGTTTTCTTTTAAAAAATTCATGAAAAAGGCCTTTTTTTGCGCTACAAGTGGGGGTAACGCCTTAAAACCAACACTTCTAATTGGAAGTTCGAGGCTCGATCCAGACATTATCTTACTTACCACTGATTTCATAAATGAGAGATGAAATCACATATTTGAGATTTTCCAAATTTCGGCTGCTTTCGCACTTGCATGTCCCATTTTTTATCTTCCAACGGCGTATCGGGGGTAGTTTGGATGCGTCTGATCACATCGAGCTGCCACTACTAGCGCGCCTCGTTCGACCTCGCCGCACAAGGGGGCCGTCCATAAATTACGTCTATTTGAAAATAGGAGGGGGGGGTCTGGTCGTTGGATGGGGGTACCGATAATTGCATTATGACATTTGGAAGGATAGGATGATTTCAAGGGAGGGGGGATAAGAAATCAGAAAAAATAGATAATGTAATATATGGACAGCCCCTAGACAAAAATGAACCAAAAAGTTCAAAAATTCTCCCGACTCTGCAACTGTCATCAGCGCAAAAATTGTCTCGTGATGTTCGCCCCCCCCCCCCCTGCAGCCCTTCTACATGGCATTCTTGTAACGATATTGCGCGTATGACACGCGAAGAGTAGTCTGTCGAAGGCCCCCGCGGGCAACGTGCATTCCCCTTTCTCAATAGTCTGCCGTATGAAGTTTCTTTTTTATTTACGGCGTCGCTGTCTAGCCGTAAAAGTAAAGTTTTGCACTTCGCTGTGGCTGTACATCGAGAGTTATAAAGGGTGTCCCAAAATTCACGCAAGATTTTAATTTTGCGCCATTTGTGCGGTAAAGTGTTGCTAACGAAAAAATAAGACAGTGTGACAGCTGACAGTTCGGAATTATTAAAAATGGGGCGCTATACAGAAGAACAACGCGTTATCATTTTTAGGCAATATTTAAAAAATAATGAAGGTTTGTGTAAAATTTTCGAAACATCGATTTTTTTTGCATTATCCGATTCGATTCAATATTTGGGGTGAAATTCGAATTATACCGGTTGCTACAGCTTTTCTCAGATATCGTTTTTCAAAACGGTGTACACTCTCAAAGGAAGAGTTTTCCAAGCTATCCTTTTCAAATTTTGGCACAACATTCTTCACGCCATTCTTTATCTCGCTATGGAAGCAATAAGAAGATGGGAAAAAGATTTTTTAAAAAATATTCATATTTTTTAAATAAAAAACTGTCGAAAAAATAGGCTAAATTTGATACATTTTTTTCAAGACTCCGCCATTTTATCAATTTTTATTTTTAAAAAACCTCCATAGCAAGATAGAGGCTTTTATAATCATTAATAATCTTTTTACAAATTTCGTTTCAGATAATATTCACGGCCACAACCGTGTACACCGTGAGTGCTCCTTTTTTTCGAAGACACTTTCAACCGTTGAAAAAAATGTAAAAATCTGAAAATAATCGTTTAAAAATTTATATTCTGTTCTTCACGAGTGCTTTGATTTGAAATAAAAAAAGCAGACTGATTATCGTATTTTAACCATCGAAAAAAAATCGCGAAAATCAGCTATTTTTTGAACCGTCACCAATTAGTGATGCACTCTGGCCCTCATTCAACAAGTCGTTCAACACAAAACATTGAAGCAGTTCGTGAGAGTGTTGCTGAGAGACCAGGAACATCAATTCGGCATCGTGGTCAAGAATTGGATTTCGATAAGCTCTCTACGGCGTATTGTCACGAAGGATTTGCATCTTCGTGCAAACCATGGCCGTGGAGGCCATTTACCCGATACGCTATTCCATATATAACCTAACACTGTATACTTTATGAATCGATAAAAAAATTAACGATTTTTCAATTAAAAACCTGTATTTTCTATCAAAATTATTTCTTGTGTGAATTTCGGGGCACCCTGTACATTTATATAGGCGTAAGAAGAAAGGGCGTAAGTTGAACGTTCAACAGTCTAGACAATGCGATTCGAGGCCTTTTTGTCGTTCGCATTGGTGAGCTTTCGCTCTCTTTCTCTCTGTCACTCTCGTTTTTTATCTCGCCCCCATGTTCGATGCTAACAGAAGAGCCCCAAAAGCGCCCGAAGGATATCGCCATGAAACTCGAACGCGGAAGACGAGCGACGAGCAGCACGGATGCGTCGAGAGAGCCCCAAGAGATATAGAAATTGCATACCACGATATATCCACCTATGGCAAAACGCGAGTGTGCTTAACCCTGCCAGAGGTTGCTAAGCATTAACGATGGCCTGGGGTGTTCTTTTTTCTCTCCCTCGCCCTCTCCCTATCTCGCTCCCGCATACGATCATGAGAGTCGGAGAAGAAAAAGCGAGCTTGCGAAAGCGTCTGCGGCGTGAAAACACCGAGGCTTCGTGCACCTTTCAATTTTACTTGTACACTTCAACCTCGACCGAAAAAGTGGATGTTTCGCTCATTTTTCTCAGGCTCAGTGGCGACTGCGCGCTTTTAAATTTTCAGCAAAAAGAACACTCGTTTCATTTATACCCTTGCGTTTGAAGGAGAAGAACCAACAAAAAGTAGTCAATTCTACTACACATTTCGATAGTTTTGCAGCTAGGTAATATTTTTCGTATTGCGAAAAAAAATCGATGGTGAGGGGCATTTTTTTAATTGGTAGTATTAATTTTGATACCGTTCCATTTTTGGAGCATTTATTTTGATTGATCGGTGTTGCTTCGTTAAGGCGTTACCCTCTCTTGTAACGCAAAAAAGGCCTTTTTTATGATTTTTTTTAAAGAAAACTGCGAAACTTTTTTAATCGATCAATATACCATCTTAAAGAACACATCTTGAAGAACTTTCAGTAATTTTTTTATTGAAAAATATTACATTGTTTAGTGGCAAATGGCCGTCAATGAAATAATGTTTTTATATACACGGTTTGCGGTGACCAACATTGCGGCGAAGTGGATCGTCTGAAAAAAAAATGCGGATGGATTTAGTCAAATATAAGTATAAACTAGTCTTTAATCGAAGGATTTTAAAAAATATTCATTTTTCACAAAATGGCGGACAGTCAAAGTCAATGGTTCGATTTTAACGAAAAAAAACGGCCGTTTTTTGGCTATAAAACGACCATTTTTTTCGAAAAAAAAATCGAACGATTAAAGACTTCATTTTTATGTATTACATAAGCCTGCAAAATTTCAAGAAGATCGGTTCATTAGTGTTCGAGTAATCTTGGTCACCGACTTCAGAAATGCCATTTTGAGAAAAACGCGTTTAAAGTTTCAATTTCAGTTTACACGAAGAAAATATTTTTTTTGTAAACTTACATAGAGTCATCTATTCCGGGCTACTTATACTTATACTTCAAGAATACTTATACTTCAAAAAAGTGCAATAAAAAAAATCGATTTTTTCAAAATCGCAAGTGGGGGTAACCCCTTAACGATGCGAAGTCGCTATCGCTCGATAATTATCATCTGTATTATAGTTAATGTATGTATCAATACCGGAGTTCGATTGTACGTTAGGGTTTGCATTGTATTACGACGCGAGAGGATCGGACTTCCTAGATAAGGAAGTTCGTACTGAACTGGGAGGAAATCAGCTTTTGAATTCGCGATGACCATCGCCCTTATTTTGCTTGTGGATTTTGGGGGTTAGAGTTTACCCCTGGGTAGCGGAAGAGCGGACCTGGCCAGGAAATTTGGCCGAACGTACATTTCGTGTGTGTATATATATATATATATATATAATTAAGGCGCGGTCGAGACCGGACGCTGAAGCCAGACACCCCTTACCTTATTTCTGATATCGCTCTCTCATGTTACAGAGGATCGAGCGAGAACTCGAGGAAATGCCTTGCAACACCCACGCTTTTCCATCCTGAACAAATGTTTACATCGTTGCTTTCCCCTATCGCAGCTGTTGCGAGCCTGCATCGGTGAAGATATCGCGGGCTTATAAATGCTGCCTCAACATTTGTATATTCCCTTATATTAGCGAACGTTTCGAGACACCCTGTGTCCACTCGCATTCTGAATCTTTGTAAACGAGGCAACTATTTTTTCCCCCTCTTCCCCGGTTTCTTTCGATCGATGGTACGGAACGTGAAAACGCGCAGGAACAATTCTTTTTCTTTTCTGATCCATTGTGCGAAACGGTGGGCAAAAAAGTGGGCAAAACATCAAAATTAATGCGGCAGTAGCAGAGGAGCGAGTAGGCAAAGATGATTATGGGAGTTCTATGAGTTGATTGGCATGAACGATAGAGGTAACGACTCATGAAATGGTTCGTGTAATACTGGGGGGTTTAAAAGTATAGGGGAGGTCGAGGGATCTGGGTGAGATGGAAATTTCAAAAATACGATTTTTCGCACAGTTTTGTAGGCGAGGGTCTTAACTCTAATTTGCAAAAAGGATTTTGTAAAAAATTTTAAACTAGACCGAGTTGTGACAATTTTTAATGAAATGGAAAACCGCGTCGCTTCGCTTCCGCTTTTCTCGAAACGATGGTTTATGAAACGGTGTAAACCGTATCTGGAAATCTATTCTCCCGATTCACTTCGAATCCGGACAGACATTGTTTATTACATTTTCATTCGTATGACGGAACGATTTTTTCGTATGTTCATTTATTTGTTAATAACAACTGATTTGGAGATTGATTTTTTTTGTCGAAAATCGAACCTTTTTTTAAATTGGTCTTATTTCGTAACTTTACAAATTTTACAAACGTATCCGGTCGTACGAAAGTTTCATAGTTACGCTAAAAGTAATATTATTTTTATTGCGTATTTCAGATCACTTTAGTAGCCACAGCTACGTACACTGATTGGCCATGCAGCAATGGCAGCGCTTTGTTTACATAATAATAACTTAATTGTTTGGGTTTGTGTGTTTCTCAATTTTTTGATTTTCAACCTTGGCAAGCCCAGGTAGGAATTGACGATGAAAAAAGGGCTCGCCAAGCTCTGAAACAAGGCTCACATTTTTTAATTCAAGCTGAGCACCAGCCTGATTTCAGGCCTAGCTGAACCTCTGAATGATAACGCGGTTTCAGGCTCTTGCACACAGGCTTGACCAAAGGCTGGTAGAGAAGACTGTACTAAGCCTGAAACGACGAAACAACAAGGCTCAAAACGAGCCTTAGTGAAGCCTTCACGAGCATTTATGACCAGGCTTTTCCCAAACTCTTCCCGAGGCTATATGAGGCCTGTTTTTAGTTTTCTATATTCTACATCGGGGTAAATTTGATAAATTTGTAAAGAATTCATTTGATTTATTATATTTATTTATTATTTGTTATATTATTTGTTACAAAATATATACAAAAAATATTTTTAAAAACAATACTTTATTTTATTGCGTACTTTTATTTTCGTATATACTTTTTTGTGTACCTCATAAATATCGATAAGAGCATATGTTTAAATGTTCTGAGCTGCCTCCTTCGCTTTCGTTTTTCGTGCCTTCGCACCCGACAAATGTATTGCTAAATTTTTTTTTCATAAAAGTACAGAAAAAATATTATTTTAAACTTATTTTATTTTATCACAACCTGAAACAAGCCTGCATCCAGCCTTGATTTTTCAGCCTCAAAATTCACCGGCTGAATAAAGCTTGAAATAACCCTGAGTTTAGGCTAAGCAGCCAGTCTTGGTTCCAGGCTGCTCCAAACGATGTAATGAAACCTGGGCCAGGTCTGTCTCACTCAGGCTCGGTGAAACAAGGCTCGCACAAGCTTGTTTCCATCGTCAGCCTTTTGATTTCCTACCTGGGAGTCTATCCATAATTTGTCTGTGTAAAATGTCGACCTCGTCATCCTAATACTTTGATTACAAAACAATATTGTAAATCCTCCTGCTCCTTGTTGCTGATACAGACACTTTGAGGGGCTATACCAGTGTGACACTTTCAAAAAATCGATTTTTTTTTGTTTGCCTTGTTCGATAGTTTATACTTTCAAAAATATCCTGTAAAAATGTCAAGACCGTATCTCTAATACTCTGAGATTATGAGAACTGAGATTTTTCGCATTTGCTGACATTGTAACTCAACGAGCAATTATCCGATTGACTTGAAATTTGAACTGAGTACTCTTGTATATATTTACTCTACAATGACGTATGATATTTTTGATTGGATGAAAATTGACGATTTGGCATTGAGAAAAACGACCATTTTATAGGCAAGAAAACAGACTTTTTTTCATAACTACGCCATTTTGTTAGATTTTGATATTTTTCGGTTTCAGCTACTCAATCGGCCGGAATCATGTCAGCAGTGGAGGAACTTTTTTTTTGCGCCTCCGAAGGCAGCGCGTAAGTTGCTTGGATCTCAATATTTTTCTATGAAAAAATTATGTAGTATAGGTCAAATATAACCAAATATATTCTTAATTTTCCGAAACATTTAATTGAGTGCTTTTCTTCAAAAAAATTCCCGAAAATCACCGAAATTTTCAGCGTTTACACTGGTATAGCCCCTAAAAGCATTGCGTACGCTTTGATAGGTAGAATTTTGCCTTTACCTCCTTACCTTACCAAGGTAACTTTTCTGCACGGACCTGTTATTCTAGAGACCCCAAGCTATAGACACGTACATCCTATATATATATATATATATATATATATATATATATATATATATATATATATGTATATAGGTATATATCCACCCATATAGAAATCCATCGTGGGCGCATAGCACGCTCGTCCCAGACCTCCTGTACGCATATGCACGAGCTTATCCAAAGTGTGTACGCGAATACGGGGCCACGTACATGTATCCTCGATCGCGGAGGAAGTGGGTAAGCGAAGAGAATCGAATAAGGGCAGTCAGAGCACAAACTGCCTAATGCCGTACTTGCGGGTTGGCCCTCTGGCAGTGGCACGACGCGGTACTAAAGCGACGAGAGGAGCTCCCACATTGAACGCACAACGAACTAGTGCACAAAGCGATGCTAGCGGGTAATGGTCCTTACATTGAACCAATTCGTATATACTACGATGCAAGTTACGAAGTGCATTTACTACGTAACAGAGGGAACTGTTCTCTATCTACATGTATATATGTATAAATCTATACATACGATTATATATATATATATATAAGTGAATAAAGTTCCTACGGATATTAATCGGAGCGTATAATTTTATTGCGGGTCATCGAATACTCCATTTTTGCCGTGTCGAGTCAATAGTCTAAAGTGAATTTATCGAGCCGGTGGCTAATTTCTGCCTCGATGACTTCCTCGTCGCAAGCTGGATGAGGAATGGTTGAAATAAACGATATTGGAGAAAATTATATGTGTGTGTATACACTAGGGTGGCACGATTTTAAACTCTATTTTTCCCTTTTTTTAATCGTAAAATGATCTTCTTTGAAGTGAAAAAAATTGTCGTGAAAGCTGCGAACCGTCAAAAAATTTTTAGAGTTCGCTCAAGCCTCCCAAAAAATCAAATTTTCATTAAGGAATGTATTTTTTTTTCGTCCACTTCTCACCCATGAATTTTGCGGCTTACAATTTTTGAATTAACATCGCAAAAGCTTTAGCCGGCCAATGAATATTTCGTGGTCGCTCACGAATTTCAAAATTGCCAATTTTTGCAAATTTGTTTTACTCTTCTCACTCATAAATTTGACGCTTTGTAAAATTTTCAAAACAATTAATCCTTTTTTCTTTAGAAACAGATTTTAGCTGTACTCTGTGAAGAGCGACGCCATAATACAATAATACATATTAATACATAATACTACATATCGTCTAATTTGTGTTTGTTACAAATTATTATCATAAATTATTCAGAAAATGTAACACTTCGCTGTTTATTTTTTTTTTATGCTGTAAGGAATTATAGTGCATGCGAGATTTATGTTTTGGCGTAACCTTACGCCAGGTTAATTTTAAACTCATGATGCGTAAAATTCATGGGTGAGAAGTGGACGAAAAAAAATCGATATTTTGATGAAAATTTAAGATTTTGAAAGGCTTGAGCGTTCTCTAAATATTTTTGACCGCTCGCAGCTTCCGCAACAATTTGTTTTTCTTCTTCAAAGAAGATAATTGGATGGTGAGAAAAAGGAAAAAAATAGATTTGTGCCACCCTAGTATACACATATTATTCTCTCTCTCTCTCTCTCTCTCTCTCTCTCTCTCTCTCTCTCTCTCCCGCTCTGTACACAAACGCACACACACATATACAGTGTGGCTGTTATAAATTGATAATCCCGCAACCGTCGATAGGTCAGAACATCTCCTACTGTATGCTGGAATTTCTGTTTAGTAAAAGTTCCACGGTTCCAAGATTTTGTACTATATGTTATTTTTTGAAAAAAAATCGTCTGCTTTTGGATTTTCGCATGCCATTTCTACAAATGATATGAATCAACAATAACTAAGCATCTTTTTAAAGTAATTTGCACGATATGCGTAGTGCAGTGTTTTACAACGGAGACTATCAAAGTCAGATGCTCGAATTGGTTTGTATGAAAATTCTGCATAAGATATTTTTTCCATAAAGTTTCCTCAACATTTAAGGTTAAAAAACGACTTGGTAAATATCTCCAAGTGGGGCTCTAGCCCTAATCGGTTCCAAACATTTTTTCACGTGTTAGGCGCTATTCTGCAGTATGAAAATATGTTTTTCACATAATTCCGAAAAAAAACATATTTCCGGAAAATATTCGATTTTTGATATACGTTTGTTTGGGTTCCCCCGACTTGAATATTATAAAGTGTCCCGAAATACATCGACTCGGCACAAAATTTCTGAACCCCTTTTCTAGCTGGAGCCCCACTTGTAAAAATATTTACGAAATACTTTTCTAGCCAAAACAAATAACCAAGAGTATTTTTAAAAAACCGGGTAAAAAAAGTTATCATTTGTAGAAATGGCATGCAAAAGACCAAAAGCAGATGATTTTTATCTTAAAAACCGTGGGACGTTTACTAAACTGAAAGTCCATCTATAGTAGGACATGTTCTGACATATCGACAGTTGCAGGATGATCCATTCATAACAGGCCACTCTGTATGTGTGAAATTCAAATTTTAATAGGCGTAAATAATTCTAATTTCATAAGATTTAAGTCCTCATCGTTGGAATGCAATGAACATCAATATTGTTGGATTGCTTCAATTTCTTTAAGCCCATTTTGTCTATGATAATCTTTCAACCATTTTTTAAAGATAGGTACTCATTTAGAGATCCACAGTATAAATATGCGTAAAAAGATTTTGTAATAATAAAATAATTTAATAAAATTTAATAAAATACTAAAGAAAAAGGATTTTGTATAATAATAAAGACGCTGAAATGTGAACGTAAGAAAAAAATCTTTGTTGCATTGCAACTATACAAACACCATCTATCTCGTGCATTTTTTTTATTAAAATATCAGCATTCGTATTCATTTTCGGAAAGAGTATTATATGCAATAAATGCTGAAAATTGATATAACCAATCAAGATGATCCCTCGAACGAATGAATATTCCCTTCCGAGGTAAACATTTGCTTATTCAATTTATATTCAGCGCTTTTGTGTTTGGATAATGCACGTGGTAATTCCACATGCCAGTATTCAGGTTGCGCGGGCTTATCATTTTAATAAATACAAATTATACGCTTTGCAAAATGGAGGCTTACGCGTATGGGGAAGACGCCGGGAAACAGCCGTGATACGAAGCAGGGTCTTTCGCTTTTACAAGCCCTGGCGACCGGGTTATTCCAACCCCTCTCAAAGCTAATGGAGGCTAAAGCCTTCATCTCCGGAGCTCTCTTTCGACACGGGGATCATGGCGTGTTTAGTTAAACTACCCCACCCTTGACCTCCCGTGCGTCTAAAGGGGTTATACACATCGGCGATTATACCGTACACCGGCGAAAAAAGGGCTGTCTCGCACAAAGTATTTCATTAAGGCTTCTTGCACTTTTATTTTTCACGCGCCGGCTCGACGATTTTAGTTTTCACTAACGGAAACACTCGGTTTCTTAGTCGCTTCTCGATGTGAGGAAAAACTTCGCAGTCTGTGAATTTTTTTTCCCTTTCGTTTTGAACGATCGTGAACAACCTTTAGCCAATTGCGAGGATTGACTGCAGGGTGCGTATTTTTTTGCGAACTTCAACGATGTCATCCATGTTTGGAACTTGTAGTCAGCGTGTATTGGAATTGAAATATCAACGGGAGGAAAAATTCAATTGATATTTGTACAAGCCTGATTCACAAATAACTCTCGTATCGATGGAAAATTTGAAAAATATTGAATATTTCGGTCAACGTGCTGTCAATGAAAAACATTAAAAATGTTGGCATTTTCCTGACAACTTTATGTCAACGAAAAGCATTTAATATGTTGGAATTTTCCTGTCAACTTCATGTCAATAAAAAGCATTCAATATGTTGGAACTTTCCTGTCAACGTCCTGTCAATGAAAAACATAAAAACGATGGAATTTTCCTGACAACTTCGTGTCAATGAAAAGCATTTAATATGTTGGAATTGTCCTGTCAACGTCTTGTCAACAAAAAGCATTAAAAAATGTTGGAATTTTCCTGATAACTTCATGTCAATAAAAAGCATTCAATATGATGGAACTTTCCTGTCAACGTCCTGTCAATGAAAAACATAAAAATGATGGAATTTTCCTAACAACTTCCTGTCATTGGAAAGCTAGAAAAATGTTCAAAATGTCCTGCCATCTTAATGTCGGCCTGAAAATTGTCGACGTCTCTGACTGCGAAGACAAAATGGAAGACGACGATTAAAGTTGGAGATAAAAAGGAAGAGAACATGGCGAGGCGTGAGAAAAATACAAATAAAAACATAAATAATGTTGGGATTTTCCTGTCAACGTTCTGTCAATGAAAAACATTTAAAATGTTGAAATTTTCCTGTTAACTTCCTGTCAATGAAAAACTTGAAAAATGTTAGCACCTTTCTGTGATTTTAAAACTAGAAAAATGTGCAAAATTTCCTGCCATCTTAATTTAGGCCCGGAAGTTGCCGACGTCTCTGACTGCGAAGACATCGTGGAAGACGACCGGTGAAGATGGAGATAAAAATGAAGAGAACAACATGGCGAGGCATGAGAAAAATACAAAAATGGAAGAGTAGGAAGAAAAAAGGGCAAAGAGGAGGAGGAGGAAGTTATCTCACTCGCGTAACCATGAGGGCGAGTCTCGGGCAGCTCGAGTCGTCTGCTCGGGGCGCTTGAGGCAGCCAAAAGGGACATTATTCACGTACCCCGAGACTGGTGAGCAATCCTGCCGTCCGTCGCCGTCGTCTCGTCGTGAAACGTATAGGCTGACGACGTCGCGCACGCAATTACCTCGTGGATCGGCGGTTCGATAAATATTTTGCTCCTGCAGCGAGTGTTCGTGTCGCAAGGACGTTGCTAAAGGGACGAGATAACGCGACGTGTAAGTACGTCGGAGCCTCAACACCAGAGGGGCGTATCTAGGCTGCAGGAGTTCCGTGCGTGCAGTGTGCACACCCTCCTGCAGCGGTAATCAATCGGTGTATGGGGAATTCCGCGCCGAATTCACATGGTACCTGTGCAATAGATATTAAAAAAAAATTCATGCACAAAAATGTTCGAACGCCCCCAATTCGATACCAAAAAGGTCGTGATATGATAAAGTACGCCGAAAACGATAACTTGGGTTGACTAAGTCATTGGGGGATGTTAACGAATTATTTATTGAAAAAATGGAATAGGGTTAAGCGACCTTATTTTGGCGCCCCACCAATTATTGACTCTTCTCTTCTACCTACATAGTGGTCCTTGAAGTGCCAATAATTGAGCCCTTGAAGTGCCAATAAATGTGCCCGTAAAGTGCCAATACATGGGCTCTTAAAGTGCCAATAAATGGACCCTTCAAGTGCCGATAATTGGGCCCTTAAAGTGTCAATAATTGGGTCCTTAAAGTGCTAATAAATGGGCTCTGGAAGGGCCAATAATTGGGCCCTTCAAGTGCCAATAATTGGGCCCTTAAAGCGCCAATAATTGGGCTCTTAAAGCGCCAATAATTGGGCCCTTCAAGGGTCGATAATTGGGCCCTTCAAGTGCCAATAATTGGGCCCTTCAAGTGCCAATGATTGGGCCCTTCAAGTGCCAATAATTGGGCCCTTCAAGTGCAAATAATTGGGCCCTTCAAATGTCAATAATTGGGTCCTTAAAGTACCAATAAATGGGCTCTTGAAGTGACAATAATTGGGCTCTTCAAGTGTCAATAATTGGGCCCTTCAAGTGCCAATAGTTGAGCCCTTGAATTGCCAATAAATGGGCCCTTAGAGTGCCAATAGTTGGACACCTCACCCTATTAGCTCATTTTAAGAATCATTTTCAAGAGTTATTTCGAACTTACGAATACTCGTAATAATCATATATTCAAGGCTCTTTATACGAAAATGTAAAAATGACTAAATCTACTAAATTCGCGCGAATTTTTTTCTTCCAGAGTATCGTTGGGTATTATAATTGATTGTGACTTATTTTTAAGAGTTACTGTAATTTACCGATGATATAGAAGGGCCCTTTAATGTCCCCAAAAAATACGGCCCTTCATGAGAGGAATGCCTTAATCATCATCACGAACCTTCCGACCCGAACAAATATCGGAAGCATTACAAACATTCCTACGACAATCTCATTGAAGTGAGCTCACCGGTAATCCAAACTTATTAATCTTTTTCGATATTTACGCGCAGGTATCGCGGAAATCGATTTGGAAATAAATCGTGTGTCTTTTCCGGGAGAAGCTGAGCTCTCATTAAAGCTCCGCTCTACCAGTGGGATACAAACTGTACAACCAGCATATTTTTTGTTCGGAGACAACATACGAGGACGAGTCGCATAATGCCGAGTTGATACGTATGCACGGAAGATTTGCAATTTTTTTTTTCATCTTACTCCCTTAATGGCGAGATTTTCTCGGCAAATCTTTCCGTTCGTTCTCTCTTTGTCTCTCTCTCTCTCTCTCTCTCTCTCTCTCTCTCTCTCTCTCTCTCTCTCTCTCTCTCTCTCTCTCTCTCTCTCTCTCTCTCTCTCTCTCTCCCCCTCCCTCTTTCTCTATCTCTCCCCCGCCCTCTTTCTCTATCTCTCCCCCTCCCTCATTCTCTCGATCTCCGTCGTTTCATCTCTGCTCGCAGGATGAGGGATTCGACTTATTTTCAACTTCCATTCTTAACGAAAGCTCATACTTCCGTCCCTCGTCCTCTTTCTCGCTGCATGTCAACTCGACGAGGAGGATGGCAGGGCGAGGGGTCCTTAAGAACGTATGAACCGAGGGAATTTACTGAGAGGACCGACCTCAATCCCAGACGTGCGGACTCTGTTGAATCGACTACTCGAGTGAGTTGAAAAAGCTCCGCGAAAGCTGGGCGCTTCGCGTCACTCGGCTTCTTTTCAACCCTCGCTTGAAGAAAATCCCTGAGAATGTACAAGCATAAATTTACATATTTTTGTATTATATATATATATATATATATATATATATATATATATATATATATATATATATATATATATATATATATGTATATATCGATATACTCAATACATAGAAACGTGTTGGTCCGTTTTGGACGTGAATGCAAAACCACCATACTAAACCGTCGATGCTGACTATTTTTATTTATTTTCAACCCGTCCGCGCTTTTATTTTTGTCCATTGTGATGAGATATCTTCAGGCGAGGAAAACATTTGCTGATTTACATAATTTTTTTTTCAAAGGAAAGGTTTTTTCACCATTTTTGAGACTTCGGGTATGTTTTATTACTTTTGGCTGTTACATGGTATTTTTTAGCATTGAATTTTTTTTTTTAAACTGTATAGGTTTGTTGAGGTAGACTGGGTATAGGGGTCTGAGTTAGCTGGATGCCACACGCAAATAACGCTACCCCCACTCCACTGCCACTGTGCTGTAGTAAAGTGGGGAGAGCTGCGACATGGTGAATGATGCCTGTGATTGGTTAAAAGATCCCCTCTTCCACCCAGTTCTAATCTTGTTATTAATTTAAATACTAACTCACAAATTATATTACAAATATGTTACAAAAATCATATAATAATTATTATACAAACAAACCCAAACAATCCCAAATAAACGTCCCTCAATGAATCGATGTTATTTGAAAAATAATTTAAAAAAACCACTGATATTATTTACAAGTACCTGTTCTTCATTACAGGAAACGTCTGATTACATTTTCAATGCCATGAAAAAGTTGCACTTTGTGTGATATACGTAGATTTTTTAAAAATAATCTTCAAAAATACCATGTAACATTCAAAAGTAGTAATAAAACATACCCTAAGTCAAAAAAAAGTGAAGAAATCTTTCCTGAAAAAAAAATAATGATAATCGACCATCTTTTTCTCGCTTAAATATCTGCCCCCCTTAAGAGAATATATGCAATACCCTGAACTACCCAGTGGTCGGTGGCCATTTTTAATCAAGTTGACTGTACGCGTCAACATTTTTTTTTTTCTTGAGAAAAAATAAAAACGGATGAGATGGATAAATGAGGGAAATGCATAGTGCGCGGGATTTCAAATAGGACGCGGTTACATTTGAAAATGTCGAGCTACCGAGGGATCGCAATTATTTTTAATAGCATAGATGTACTCGGGACGACATTACAATGATGCGCGTACCTACGTGATCGCGTTTTTATAATAATATGGAAGGAAAAATTTGAAAGCATCCGAGCCCTTTTTGCTCTGTAGTAGGTTGAAAAAGCAGCGGGCACGATGGTGGACTCGACGTTTTTAATTAAACTTTGAAACTCGAGTACAGGAGGGGGGTGGGTCGAGGAGGAACAGGAGACCTCGGAGCTTCTCTTTTTCAAATTCAGTATATACACGTATATATCGGCATATATATTATTTGCCAAAGGGCACTCAAATTCTCCGTGATCGATAAAACGCATTTAATTACAGTTATGGGTATAGGGTGGCGCGAAAAGTGACGTCCGAAAGGGAAAATCTAGATGCCTCGTATCAATCATTATCCGAATCACTCCCATGCACGTTCTACGATCTTTTTTAGTTTTCGAGAAACATAGCATTGAACATTTTTTTTGTAATGTTCCTGTAGGATGGATTAAAATTTTTTCTCTATTTTGTGTATATACTTTCCTCTCAGAAGTTTTTAGAAGCAATCGGGAGTCGTTCAGTTTTTTTTATTATCTAAAAGCATCAATGGCAGTGTTCGGTTGGTCGTTTATTTATTGAGTAAGGTACTGTGACAGGCCGAAAAAAGTCGTTTTTTATCCGATTTTTTTAATCTACTAGATTATTTATTTGAAATTTGAAAAAGGTATGTTATTAAGCATACATTGAACTTATTTCGTGTAAATTTTTATTTGAAAAATACTAAAAATTGACGACTTTATCGAGGTATTGAGCCTCTGTATACAAAATGTGGTCCAACGGCCGGATCGATAACTTGACATGGGTTGGTTTGAAAAATAAAAAAGTTTTATAATCTATATAAATGTAGTTTTCATCGCACACAGTCGTTTTTTGGAAAAAAAAAATAAAAAAATCGTGAGTGTTAAAAAAAATTGATTTTGGCAAAATTTTACTTATATTCGGAAGCTTAAGAAAATACTAAATAAAAAACAGCTACGTACAATGGTAGCTGCAAGTACGAATTTTTTTTAAATTGATAATTGAACAATTATAGCTAGAGTTATAATTCCGGTCAGGTCGAGAAAAGTCGTTTCGAGAAAAACGCGATAGAAAGTTTTAGTATACGTAAGTCGTTGGCTCTTGCCAAAATTTTTCGAAAACAAAATTTCACGAAGTCGCGAGTGTTAAGGCGTTACCCCCACTTGCGATTTTGAAAAAATCGATTTTTTTTATTGCATTTTTTGAAGTGCAATTTGAAGTGCAGTTTTTTTTTGATGCCCGGAATAGATGACTCTATGTAAGTTTACAAAAAAAAATATTTTCCTCGTGTAAACTGAAATTGAAACTTTAAACGCGTTTTTCTCAAAATGGGATTTCTGAACCGATCTTTCTGAAATTTTGCAGGCTTATTTAATACATAAAAATGTAGTCTTTAATCGCTCGATTTTTTTTTCGAAAAAAATGGCCGTTTTATAGCCAAAAAACGGCCGTTTTTTTCGTTAAAATCGAACCATTAACTTTGACTGTCCGCCATTTTGTGAAAAATGAATATTTTTTAAAATCCTTCGATTAAAGACTAGTTTATACTTATATTTGACTAAATCCATCCGCATTTTTTGTTCAGATGATCCACTTCGCCGCAATGTTGGTCACCGCAAACCGTGTATATAAAAACATTATTTCATTGACGGCCATTTGCCACTAAACAATGTAATATTTTTCAATAAAAAAATTACTGAAAGTTCTTCGAGATGTGTTCTTTAAGACGGTATATGGATCGATTAAAAAAGATTTGTAGTTTTCTTTAAAAAAATTCATGAAAAAGGCCTTTTTTGCGCTACAAGTGGGGGTAACGCCTTAAAAAAGAAAGTATAGCTTTGGCGAAATTTCTACTTACATTCGGAAGTATAAAAAACAATACTAGAGAAAAAAAATTACACGGGTAATTACAACGATAGCTGCTACAATTACGGAATATATATACATATTATTGAATATGAATACTTGGAGAAGATGTCTCGCCTTAAGAGTGCATTTCATAACGACAATACAAGTGAACAAAAATAGCGAGGAAAATACAAACGCAAAAGAGAAAAATAAAAAAATGCTTTTTTTCTCGAAAACGAAAACTAATGCGAGGCATCTATATTGACCATTTGAACGTCACTTCTCGGGCCACCCTGTATGCAGATTGTTTGCGATGCACATAGTAGGACGATCTAATACGAAAATAGCTTCGTATGTTTTTTCGCGGACACTGCATTTGCATTTTCAATTCGTTTTCATTAGCATACGATCGATTAACATTCAAAACACGATCGCAATCTCGCCTCGCTCGCCCCCCCCCTGCCCCGGCCCCGATGCAACTGTTTCCCATTATCCATATACATCGTTAGCAGCAGATGACGAGCGTGGTGAAGAGAAAATGGCGACGCGAAATTGCGATTATCGAGGGTGTTGCAAAAATAATCTATATGCACTTTCGAGAAAAAAAAACAACCCCCTCGTTATTTTTGGCTCGATATGTGCATACATTTGAATTACTCGTTGATCGTTATCGCCGAGGTATATATCGCGAGGATCTTTTGTTCACTCCCCGCAAGTATCGGATTCGCCGTGGTCCGGTGATTTCATCGAGAAGGGTTGAAACAACCCTTCGTTGCGTCAACTTCTCATCACCCTTCTCCACTGCCTCGTATATCATTGACGCAGTTCTCGCGCTATGATAGTGTAAAAAAGTTTTACTGATAACGCATGCTAATATATTGGGACGAGTGAAAACTTGCTAACTTCGTAAATTTTAGAACTGACTGAACTGAAGTTGGTAAATTTCATTAAAAAATATGAAATTCCGAAAGTTAGAAACGGCAGAGCTCCTTAAAATTTTAAACGGTTGAAAATATCAAACTTTCTTAATTAAAAAAAATTCATTTATATTTTTGATAAATCTAAAAAATCGTGAATAAATTCTTCGAAAAATCTAAAAAACCGGGAACAAATTATAAAAAAATCTACAAAATCGTGAATAAATTCTTGGATAAATCTGAAAAAATTGTCAATTTATTCTTTAAAAAAAAATAAAAAGATCGTGAATAAACGATTCGAAAAATGTAAAAAATCGTGAATTAATTCATTAAAAAATCGAGAATAAATTCTGTGAAAATCTAAAAAAATCGACCGTCATTTTTTTTTATTACAACAAAAAACAAGAATAAGTTGTGGAAAAATTGATATTGAATTGTAAAAGAGTCTAAAAAATCCAGAATGAATTCTCTCGAAAGAGAAATTCGCGCGGTCGCTGCATCAAACACTGCGAATAACAAAGATGATCGATTGTGAATCGATTCTCGACTATTTACGTTTTAGGACGAGGAATATGCGATTATTATTTCAGTTTCGAGCCGGAAAAACCGCCTAGCTAATCGGGAGATGTGGGTGTGCCATTAATTTCGCTAATGGGCAATCGATGGGAAAGCCGTTGGTACGAGAAGATTATTGAGAAAGCCGGACAGAAAAAGAAAAAGGAGAGCGGGACAGAGGCAGAGCGAGAGAGAGACAGAGAGAGAGAGAGGGCAAGAGAGAGAGAGAGAGAGAGAGAGAGAGAGAGAGAGAGAGAGAGAGAGACTACATTCCGTAGTTCTACAGGTGCGCGGCACGTTTGGCGCCATCCCGACCACCGACAAACCTGAAAGTGCGAGGGTGGCTTATAAACGAGGGTTTCGTGGGATTGCGAGGAAGGGGGAATGGAAAAAAAGGAGAGGGAAATATGAGGGGCATCGCGACGTCGAGACGCTTCTGGGGCGAGAAAATGAAGCTCGCATCTGTATATATATATATGTATATATCATTTTCTTCTGGCTGTAATGCACAGTCTTGAAAAAAAATCTTTAGATTTTTCTTTTATGCTCTGCCTGCATATTTGTACAGACACATTTAAAGCTCCGGCGCTCCACGTGCAAAAACGAGATACGTTCGCCGGCCAAAAGCACCGAAGGAGCTTTGGGATAAAGAATGCAAATAAATGTGAGTGTTTGATGTTCAACCGTGCGAAATAAAACGCGAGCTATGCCAGACGACCAATTGTGTCGCCGACAACTTTTTTATCCCAAGGTTCATGCTTTGAATCATTAAGAAAAATAAAACACTTCAGTTCCGTTCGATATTCGACGAGGTACGAGTACGAATATATTTTAGAATTATTTCCATTGCGAACAGCACGATTAAAATCAATATTGATTGAATATCGATTGAAATTGATCGAAGATGAATATTCATTGAATATCGAATGAATAAAAATCTTGAGATGCCTTTTTTTGGAGAATAGAAAAATGTGGAATAAAAATGGATGTAAGGACAGCGAAGTACAAGTGGCCGAAGTGCTTCATTGTTCTGTAATATATCCTGTATGAAGAATATGTACACGTGCGTCCACCCTTTCCATCCCGTCATCGAAATCAATTTACCGACGACATTTGTATCAGAGTGCGAGGAACGAGAGAGAGAGAGGAAGAGAGAGAGAGAGAGGGAGAGAGAGAGAGAGAGAGAGAGAGAGAGAGAGAGAGAGAGAGAGAGAGAGAGAGAGTATAATAGAAGCCCGTAAATCAAATCTCTTCCTGTATCGGAATCCAGCAGGGAAGCCGTGGTACAATATTAAGGGGGAAGAGGAATGAGGGGAATATAGGCACTCGTCGGTAGCATTATTCGTATATATATGTATATATCTGCCCCACTGGGTGGTATACGAGGAACCGATGCAGTGCGGCCTCTAATGTCCCTGGCAAGCCGCACATGAAATCGTACAGAAGGCACATGTACACATAGTACTTTTGACGGCCCATTCCATTTTCATGAACCGCCCTTAAACCTATCTTGACGTTACACTCGCCACCATACGTATTTCAAAACATGAAATATCCGGAGTTAGAAACGAGCTCCTTAACATTTAAGACGGTTTAAAATAACAAATTCTTTCTAAATTATAAAAAAAATTCATCTACGTTCTCAAAGAAATCTAAAAAATCTAGAATGTTTTTTGTTTTGCAAAATGTAAAGAATCGTAAACAAATCCTCTTAAAAAAATTAATTAAGAATAAGTCTTTGGAAAAACTAAAATATCATGAATAAACTCTCTCAAAAATGTGAAAAATCGTGAACCAACTATTTTTGAAAATCTTTAAAAAACCGAGAATAAATTCGGTGAAAATCCAAAAAATCGACCGAAATTTTTTTTAAACTACAAAATTATACCATATTTCTTTCGGAAATTTATAACTTCAACGATTAATGCGTTCGTGTGATTCTCAGCTGCGATTTGAGACTTTGTAATAACCAAATTTTTGCCCAAATGTGTTTCAATTTCGTAAAAGCTCGTCCCGACCCTTCCCCACCGAGAATATCGACCCTTCGAAAGCGAATCAAGCCGCCGCATGAACAATTCTTTTCAAAATATTAAAAAAAAAATCGAGAATACATTCTGTGAAAATAAAAAAAAAATGACCAGAAATAAAAAAAAACTACGAAATTATACTTCCTTCGGAAGTTCATAACTTCAACGATTAATGCGTTCGTGTGATTCTCAGCTGCGATTTGAGACTTTATAATAACCAAATTTTTCCCCAAATGTATTTTAATTCCGTAAAAGCTCGTCCCGACTCTTCCCCATCGAGAATATCGACCCTTCGGAAGCGAATCAAGCCGCAGGACGAAGTAGAGTACAATCCGACCAACTTTCCTGTAATTCCCTACAGATTCGGTAATTTTTTCAGCATCTAGTATTTTCGCTGCAAAACGAAAATACGCTGATCTCCGGAAGACTCGCACTGTGCAGTTAAAAAAATTCGTGTGCTTGGAGAATTATATTTTAATCTTCGTAATTAAAAAAATTCATTATCAGAGAACATCGCTTGGGTGCTCTTTTTACAATATTGGTCATGTGTCTCCGTATTGTCCACGAATATACGTATTCGTATACACGATTACTTGCACGATATTCCACAGTAGGGTGTACATCTAAGGGTGGAGAAAGCTGCAGAGCAACAGGCAAGCTCCTCGAAGGAGCATCGTACATGGACAACACAGCGACGATTCGATTGGCCTCGCTTGGGGTTCGTACGCCGTTGCAAGCTCGGCGGTTGGAGAAATAAATTTCTATTCGACCATCGCGGGCTGCTTCGAGAGCGCTCCTTCGTGGTCGATTAAATGAAAAATTCTCCTCCAACGTATCGCGAATTTTCCCACTCGCAAACTTTTTTCGCGTTTCGCGAATGGATTTGCCAAGAAAAAAGGGGCAAAAATCTAAAGAGGAAAAAGTTCTCTTGGCAGTTCGGATGTACGTCGGTACATGAGTAGTTCTTAAAAGACGAGTCACACCACCTGGAACAATCGATCTCTCTCTCTCTCTCTCTCTCTCTCTCTCTCTCTATATATATATATATATATATATATATATATATATATATATATATATATATATATATATATATATATAGTTTTATTATTCCAGGCAGACCTCCCCTACACAATATTATTTTTATATTATTATTATTACTTATATAATTTTCGAATCCTGGAAAGATATTTCATATTATTCATAAAATTATAATGTAATTATAATTTCATAAATAATATTCAGTGTAGAAAAATATTATTTATGAATAATTATTTTTAAATGATAAAAAAAATCGTAGATCCAATTGAAAAAAAGAATATATATATATATATATATATATATATATATATATATATATATATATATATATATATTAGGGAGGCCGTTATTTGGGCTTTGGCGAAAAAAATTCGATGCCACCGCAAAAACATTATCAAGGTGTATCAAAAAAATTTGCGTAAAGTTTGGAGGCGCTCGACCGAGCGATTGAAATTTTAAATATAAAATACATGTATTTATCCCGCGCATCAATGATTTTTTTCCGAGTATAATATTAATGCGAAAAATTTGAAACTTGGTTCTCTTATTATGCATAGTATGGTATACAAAACGAATTTTTTCAACTTTTTTTATTCATAATTTTGTTAATGACAATCTCTGCAGCCCATAATTCGTTTTTTTAAATATTTCTTTTCAAATAAATATCAAATAAAATACAAAATAAATGTTCAGTTCGAAAATCTAATGTCTGCAGAGAAGAAGACATAGAAGAATATATTTTTTCGTAATGCATATTTACGAGCGTAAGTTTATATTATACATTACAGCGAACACAACACTGCTCTTGTAACGGGGCAAACAACGATAGTTCTATATATACATGCTGTATATATACATACACAGATATATATATATATATATATATATATATATATATATATATATATATATATATATATAGGGTGTTCTGTTATGGGTGAGTAATCCCTCAACTGTCGACAGGTCAGATCATGTCCTACTATATGCTGGAATTTCAGTTTAGTAAAAGTTTCGCGGTTTTCAAGATTTTGGGCTTTATGTTATTTTTTTGAAAAAAATCATTTGATTTTGGTTTTTCGCATGCCATTTCGACAAATGATATGAATCGACAATAACTAAGCAACTTTTTGAAGTACTTGGCACGATATGCGTAGTACACTGAGAGAAATGTATGGTGACTTCAACCATATTTTAACCATGTTTTATATTACCCTGAGGGGACAACAATATTTTGTAGGCATGGTTACTGCCTAAAATATAGTACTGCTTATGATATTTTAGCAATTGTGTTAACTATGCTCATATGTTAACCGCAACCAGCAATCTTACAAGCATACGTTGATTGTTCGATGCTATATAATATAGTAGGTTTTCATAAAATGGATATTTCCTTACACTATCAAAAAATAGTGATTTTTACCATACTGAATGGTATGTCTACTGAATGCATATAATATTTCATAAATTCAAAAATTCTCAATAAAGAGCCTGTATGATTGTTTGTCATAAATTGTCATTTCCTAACCTCCTGAAATGATTCCTGTCGAAGAAAATATTTCGCCTGAACATGGATTCGAACCTACGACCTACCTATCTATACTACGCACTCTGTCACTATGCTACCGGGTACTTATGTCATTTTTATCGCAGATTTCGGATAACAGATAAAAGTAATTTCAGCTGCAATTCCGAATAGCTGTTACCTCCGATACAGGTAGAATTTTGCACAGATTGTCTTTTTGATAATATGTGTCACTGCTTAAATCGATTTTTGGCGCAACGCAATAGTTTTCGAAAAATCGAATTTTAAAAACTGATAAATTAATGCGCCAATATATCTATATCGATCACAGCGTGCTACCGCTGTCTCGACTTTATTTACACGTTCCACAAATGATTTACGTCTTTACTATAAGATTCCCATAATTTTGTTCGTATAGTCACTTTTCGTAAGATCTTGTAACAATTTATACTCAACAAGTGTTAATGTCAACCATATAAATAGTACAAACTTGCACTGAGAAAAATGTCCATAGTATTTATAAAAAAACGCCCATGGTCAAAGTGGGCATAGTTAAATGCCCTATAGTTTATTGGCACCGCAATCATAATATGGTTAACACAACTATAAGCGTCTATCTGATCATGCCGTTTTGGTAGTGTGTTTGATTATCTAGTATCCCCGAAATAACTATTAACTACTGTGAAAGGCTTTACAATATCGATATAGTTAATTCAGTTAATATTTTTACAATAGTCAGTAGTTATTTCGGGGATAATAGATAGTCGAGCACGCCACCAAAGTTGCATGTTTAGATATACTTTTCGCTTATAGTTGTGTTAACCATATTATGATTACGGTGCCAATAAACTATGCGGGAGTTTACTATCCCCTCTTTTGCCGTGGGCGTCTTTCATGAATACCATGCCCTTTGCTCTCAGTGCAGCATTAGTATTTGTGCGCCGATTTTGTGATATAGCTGAATTAACCACATCGATATTGCAAAGCCTTTTACAATAGTGTATTGTAATTCCGGAGATCCTGGATAGTCGAACACGCCACCAAAGTCACATGTTTACGTATACTTTTCGCTTATAGTTTTGTTAACCATATTATGATTGCGGTGACAATAAATTATAAAGAATTCGTCTATACTCTCTTCTACCATGCGCAATTTTTGTAAATCCCATACACTTTTCTCAGAGTGTACATGTTTTTTACACCGCAGACTATCAAAGTCAGATGTTCGAATTGGTTTGTATGAAAATTCTGCATAAGATCTTTTTTCATAAAGTTTCCTAAACATTTACGATTTAAAAAATGATTTCTCTAGATAAAACAAATAACCAAGAGTATTTTTTTTAACTGGGTAAAAAAAGTGATCATTTGTGGAAATGGCATGCGCAAAACCAAAAGCAGGACTTTTCCTAAATTGAAATTACAGCATATCGTATCCATTTTATTATTATTATTAATAATATATATATATATAATATTTTATTATTATCTAATCTTATATATACATATATATGATATTTTATTAGATTATCCATTCTATATTATGGCAATTATTCGCGACTCAAACCACTTGGAGTGCGATCCTGTAAAAGCCGTTTTCGCCATGACTGCGGCATACTCCACGTTTATACGTTCATTTAATTGAAGACGATGATTTTAATATGAGGATATGCAGGTGTAATTGGGCGATTTCGTTCGTGAAATATGTACTTTCCTATTAAAGTCAATTCCTGACCCTTCATTGTTCCTTTTATCGATCCAAGACGACAAAATGTGGTAAAAAGCACACGCACACGTATCGATAAATATATATCAACAAATAATAATGAATAATAATCTTATTTATTATTATTTATCAACAATATTTATAAATAATATCAATATAACTTTAATTATATTAATATTATATATATATAATAATAATATAAAAATAATATTATGTAGGGGAGATCTGCCTGGAATAATAAAACTATATATATATATATATATATATATATATATATATATATATATATAGTTTTATTATTCCAGGCAGATCTCCCCTACATAATATTATTTTTATATTATTATTATTACTTATATAATTTTCGAATCCTGTAAATATATTTCACATTATTCATAAAATTATAATGTAATTATAATTTCATAAATAATATTCAGTTTAGAAAAATATTATTTATGAACAATTATTTTTAAATGACAAAAAAAAATCGTAGATCCAATTGAAAAAAAGAAGCCCTCACTCACCAAATAGCACTCCAATATCTTGCAAACTGTTCTCTCTCGAGTATTTCGTTAGTTGGCTCCGGAGGAACTTTGGGACTTCGAATCGAGAACACTGACAATTGACGTTATCGAATTATTCGGGGCACCGTTGGACGTCACTGCGGAAACGTTTAAAATTCGTTTGCGCACCTGAAAGCACGTATCAAGGAGTCGATTTTCCTGTTGCACAAAGCGGCCGCACTTTTATTATTATCCTCGTAAAAAAATTTGTTTACTCTCACGCGTAGCACTTCACAATTTCACGTTATCACGCTTTTGTATCTATGCGTACGTACCCGATTCAAGCACTGCTTCTGATCTTCATAAGCAACAATGTAACATCACGTGTCGAAGGATTCGATCGAAAAGAAAAAAAAACGAAGAAAAAAATTAAACAACACGTGTAATTCGATAGTTTATTTTTCTTCAAGAGAGAGAAAGAGAGAGAGAGAGAGATAGATGTAACGAGAGCGAGTCGCGGATTTATGGTTTTTTTTGTCGTGACGAACAAAACGCGCGCCTATATGAGCAACGTTCGAATGCAATGTTTTCCCCTCGCGGCCCCGCGACTGACTGACGTTCCGGCGTTTTCGCCGTGAGCACAAGCAGCGCCTCCGTGACCCGTGGCGACACCGGAAAATACGGAAGCGAGGCGCCTCACACACACTCACATACACACGACCATGTATACCACGCATATCACACACTCATATTTATATATATATATATATATATATTATATATATATATGTATATATATCACAATTCTTGCGGCGTGCTTCCATCCACACGCCATGCTTTCTCCATGCTTCTTGTGTGTTTATGCCATAATTCTCTCTCTCTCTCTCTCTCTCTCTCTCTCTCTCTCTCTCTCTCTCTCTTTTTCCCTCCCATATATATATATATATATATATATATATATATATATATATATATATATATATATATATTTCTTGCCTCTACTCCGCTTAATCTTTCTTCTCTATCCTTCCGTCCATTCTCTCTCCTCCTTTGCATTTTTTCCATATAGATATGCAGGTGTATACGCACACGTGAGCTCACCTTTCCCACTTTTACTTTCAGTTTCGTCCTTGTCTCTCTCTCCTCTCTCTTTCTCTTTCTCTTTCTCTACTTGTATTCGCCTTTTCATTTAATTTGTATTTTGTTTATATAGAGTCATTTTCATTTTATTCCTGCATCGAGCCCCTTTTATTGTGCCCTTGGACTTTTTTGTCATTCGTTGTGGGAGACACGAGGAAAATGTGTCAGAGGAGGCCGTTTTCGTCCTGGAGCCCAAATCAACTGAACATTTTCTAATCTCTCTCTCTCGCCCTCTCTTCTTTTATTTAATTTGCTTTTTTTGTTTTATTTTTATTTTCTTTATTTGGTTATTTTCTTTTGTTCTTGTATCGAGGCTCTTTTTCGTTTCATTGTCCTTTTTCTTTTTATTGTACCAGGTATGAGGATGGTCAGGCGAAGGCCGTTTTTGTCCGAGAGTACAAATGAACATTTTCCCATCTCTTTCTCTCTGTCTCTCTTTCTCTATCTTTTTTATGTGTCTTTTTTTTATTTTTTGTTGCGTTTTTCATTTTTTTAAATTTTGTTTGTATAGTATTTTTTTCAATTCTTACATGAAACCTCATTTTCTGTTTCTTTTTACTTTTTTGTTTTATCGTACGACGCATGAAGATGGGGTGCCGATGCTGCTGTTGTCCTAGAGCACAAATCAACATATTTACTAATCTCTCGCTCCCTTGCTTTTTTTATTTCATTTGCGTTTTCCATTGTATTTCTGTTAGGTTGGCAAAATAATCTTTGTGTTTCATAACCACGAATTATAATGAAAAAGCTGTCTTGAAACGAATGATTAAGTTTACTCTATGTATCCAGCATGGGATTCTATTTAGAACCGCAATGGCAAAACAGCCGTCTTGAAACGAATGATCAATTTTATTCTACGTATCCACCATCGGATGCTATTTGGAATAAAATAGATCATTCGTTTCAAGACTGCTTTTTTATTTTATTTTTAGTGATAAAATGCAAAGACATTCTTGCCAACCCAATATTTTGTTGATATGGAGTCATTTATCTTTTTTTCTTGTATCGAGCCTCTCTTTTTGGCTTTTTGTATTTTTCTTTTTATTGTACGAAGAATGACGTGCTTTAGGCTGTTTTGTGTTGGAGCACAAATCGATATAACATTTTTAATTTCTCTCTCTCTCCCTCTCTCTCTTTCTCTCTCTCTCTCTCTCTCTCTCTCTCTCTCTCTCTCTCTCTCTCTCTCTCTCTCTCTCTCTCTCTCTCTCTCTAATTCGCTCCCACTTCCGGTCTGCTCGCAAATCACGTGGCCATCTCAAAATGTCTCAAACTTTCGCCCCCGAGGTGGACGCGAATTTTTTTTTAGAGCTGCGCTTAGGGAAATATCCAGTAATCCGAACAACGTGAGTTGGCGAATGGGAAATGCGCTGATCGGACGATTCAATTCATTTTCTAACGATTCGGAACAGCAAAACGTGAATTTTCCTTAAACTTGTTAGATAAAATGTTTCGTTTTTGTGGATTTACTCGTGGGCGAAATTGAGTTGGGGAGAAGGTCGAAAGAGTGAAATGCACCCGGACAAAATACGCACATTGTTCGAAAAGAGCTAAAAATGTGGGCGGATACTTAGCGCAACGAGGCTCGTTATGAGCCGGTAAATCGAATATCCTCTCGACGGTCTCCACCTGCTAACCTGTCTGCGTTCTTGCCATCAGTCCCGGGACGGGCTCGATAATAATTGTAGCCCAAAATATGCGTGTTCCTCCAACCCCCGCCCCCCCCCCATCCTCCAACTCTCGTATTCGATTTGTTCGATTATATTTTACCTTTTATACATACGGGAATATTTGTACACGCACGGGAGACTCGTAATATATATTGCGTTTTATGGAATATGAAACTTTGATATTATTACAAAACCAGCGAACCGTGATAAATTTTACTCAATCGCGTCGCACCCATTTCCCTCCGAGCTCTCGCCCTTCTCCCCTCGCTCACGGTGAACCTACCGCCATTTTCCGCGCGGCTTTCGCGTTCCCGTTGTGTTTAATAATTCATGAAAATGTGCCTGTTAAAAATTGCAAAAGTCATGCGTGTGTGCGTGCGGCTTTGCAATGGCGTGTCTAACGGGCTTTTTCGAACCTTTCATCTCTCTCTCTCTCTCTCTCTCTCTCTCTCTCTCTCTCTCTCTCTCTCTCTCTCTCTCTCTCTCTCTCTCTCTCTCTCTTTCTCCCCCTCTCCCCCCACCTCTCTCGTTTATAGTTCCTCTTTCGTTCGCCAATGTATTCGTCATATTGTGTGCTCTTCTATTCCATATACGCTCGTATCCATATGTAACAGCTACTCCGTACGCAGCTTAACCATTTTTTCGAGTCGATGAATTGTTGCGAATGATGGATTCAGAAGGAATTGATAAATAAAAAAAATAATGCATGCTTCGATTGAAAAAATGTGTTAAAACAATAATGTTCTTATCTCAAAAACCATAATGTTCTCATCCATCTAATATTGTGAGTTGGAAATTTAGATTCAACTGTTTTTGGAAGAGCACTCCATTTTAAGAATCAAAGACGAATTACGATGTTCACCAGTTCGGATCTGAAAATGAGGACGAGTTGGTCGGCGCCCTCCGACGGCTGCCTAGGTAGGAATTGACGATGAAAAAAAGGGCTCGCCAAGCTCTGAAACAAGGCTCACATTTTTTAATTCAGGCTGAGCACCAGCTTGATTTCAGGCCTAGCTGAACCTCTGAATGATAACGCGGTTTCAGGCTCTTGCACACAGGCTTGACCAAAGGCTGGTAGAAAAGCCTGTACTAAGCCTGAAACGACGAAACAACAAGGCTCAAAACGAGCCTTCACGAGCATTTATGACCAGGCTTTTCCCAAACTCTTCCCGAGGCTATATGAGGCCAGTTTTCAGTTTTCTATATTCTACATTGGGGTAAATTTAATAAATTTGTAAAGAATTCATTTGATTTATTATATATATTTATTATTTGTTATATTATTTGTTACAAAATATATTAAAAAAATATTTCAAAAAACAATACTTTATTTTATTGCGTACTTTTATTTTCGTATACACTTTTTTGTGTACCTCATAAATATCGATAAGAGCATATGTTTAAATGTTCTGAGCTGCCTCCTTCGCTTTCGTTTTTCGTGCCTTCGCACCCGACAAATTTATTGCGAAATTTCTTTTTCATAAAAGTACAGAAAAAATATTATTTTAAACTTATTTTATTTTATCACAACCTGAAACAAGCCTGCATCCAGCCTTGATTTATCAGCCTCAAAATTCATCGGCTGAATAAAGCTTGAAATGACCCTGAGTTTAGGCTAAGCAGCCAGTCTTGGTTCCAGGCTGCTCCAAACGATGCAATGAAACCTGGGCCAGGTCTGTCTCACTCAGGCTCGGTGAAACAAGACTCGCACAAGCTTGTTTCCATCGTCAGCCTTTTAATTTCCTACCTGGGTGTATCAAGGGCTTGCATCTACTTGACATTTTTAAAAGTAACCATTTTTCGTTTTCGACGAATTATCAAAATATATCATCAGAAATCATCAGATAATATCCGAAACATTCTCTGAAAATTTCAAATCTATCCGCTCGAAATTAAGAGAGTTATGGGCGTTCATAGGTAAGTTCCGCGGAGCGATGAACTTTAAGTAAAGGGTAGGGGTTTCAGCGTGAAAAAAAAACACTTTTTTGCGATTCTTTTAAATCTACATGGATAGAGTATATTTATTGAAACCTTTTGTACATTGTTAAGTGTCATTTTAAGAACATTCCGTGAAATTTGGACGCGTAAATATCCACAAACAAGCCGGTGACAAAGCTTTTCCAAGAACGCCTTTGGAAAAACACGTTTTGCGGTGTTCACTGTATCTCAGCTAGAAATTATCTGAAATCAAGTACCATTAAAATTTAATCAAAGTATCATCAAATCCTCCCCCAACGGTCTTCGACAACTTTTTTGTTCATTTCTAAATTTTTGGTGGTCATGTGAACTGAAAAGTGCGATTTATCACGAAAAATTCCGCCATTTTGGGGGTGGAAAACCCCCTCAATGTAAAAAAATCTCAAACTAACCGTTCGGGGGAGGTATTTTATATGTAGAAAGTGTGTACCAAGTTTGAAATAAATCGGTCATGTAGTTTTCAAATGGCAGTGATCACGGACTTTGAAAAAGTGGTTTCGAGAAAAACGCGGCACCGGCTTGTTTGTGGATATTTTCGCGTACAAATTTTACGGAATGTTCTTGAAATGACACTTATCAATGTACAAAAGGTTTCAATAAATTTACTCTATCCATATAGATGAAAAAAAATTCGCAAAAAAGTGTTTTTTTTTCACGCTGAAACCCCTACCCTCCTCTTAAGACATCATCACAGTGTAGCGGGTCGAAAAATAGCTGATTTTCGTGATTTTTTTTCGATGGTTAAATTACGCTAATCAGTCTGATATTTAATGTCCGATCAAAACACTCATAAAGAACAGAAAATGCATTTTTAAACGATTAGTTTTATTTTTTTTACATTTTTATTAACGGTTAAAAATGTTTTCCGAAAAAGGAGTCCTCACGGTGTACACGGTTGTGGCCGTAAATATTATCTGAAACAAAATTTGTAAAAAGATTATTAATCAGTATGAATTAATCTTAATCTTGCTATGGAGGTTTTAAAAATCAAAATTGACGAAATGGCAGTAGTTTGAACAAAAGTACCGAAATTAGCCTATTTTCTTCGGCCGTTTTTCGTTATAAAAATATGAAGATTTTAAAAAAATGCTTCCATAGCAAGATAAAGAATGGCGTGAAGAACGTAGTGTCAAAATTTGTGACGGAGAGGTGTACACCGTTTTGAAAAACGACATTTCGAGAAAAATGCGTCCGTCCGCGCCAGGTCTCACGCAGCTGGTCGAATCCCTTTTTCTGAGAAAGGCTATAGTGACCGAAATTATTCGAATTTTGCCCAAAAATTGAACAGCATGTTTATAAGCGTCTATACTATCGAATAATGAAACCAAATCGATTTTTTTTAATTTTACATTGTGACGATCCCTTAAAGGCGTTTTTCTCAAAATGACTTTTTCAGAATAGGTAAACACGATATCTAAAAAATTACTGCACCTTTCAACTTCAAATTTTGCAAGCTCCTTTTACATATACAAAATACGTGCTTGAACCAAGATTTTTTTTCGATACACATTTTTCTCGTCATCAACGAAAATAAAGTGTTTTTTTTTCACTGTAGATCGATACTTTCACTTTGGACTGCAGCCATTTTTTCCAAATTTAATATTTTATTACATTCCTCGTCCAAGCACCGGATGCCTTCATGCACAAATGAAATGCTTTCGATTCGTTTTATTTCGGCTGTTCTGTTTCCGAGCAGCAGTGGTCACCGCGAAGGACCTTTTTCAAGCAGCCCTCAGCACAAACCATTGTATGTACAACATTCATAAATATGTTTAAATATAAAAATTGTAACACATACTTAAAACCATACTCGTTAATGTGAAAAAGCCAATTCCAAAACCTGCACCCGTTTTCCCAGAAAAAAAATATTCACGAAAATGCCTCCTTTTCCGCGCCCTCGAGTTAGGTGTAACCCGTTGAAAAAAGAAATTCATCGCACACGATGTCCTAAACGCTCGCCACCTTCCTCAAATCCGGACACGTCGATTTTCCCTTCTATTATACACGAATAAAGCATTATCGTAACATGAATCCAAAAAAATCGTGCTCTATGAGAAAGCCACTCATGAAATCCCGATTCGATCATAGGTGATTTTTGAGAGATACAAATTAGTAAGAAAAGTGACATTTTTCAACTTGCACGATTTTTCGTTATCCCCTTGGAGCCCAGTGCAGCCAAAAAATGAATGTCTTTCAGTTCAGCTCGACGTGGCAAGTCGATAATATTAAGGCGTTACCCCCACTTGTAGCACAAAAAAACGCGGTATTTTTACGATACTGCACAGTAAAATTTACCTGCGTCAACCTGAGAAGAAAAATTTCCTAAAAGGCTGGTAAAATGTATATATCTTCCCCTCATTGTGACCGTTTTTTCCTCTACTGTTTTGTTTACCTTTTTTCTCTCCATCTTCTTCGCTGTTCCCCCCCCCCCCCCCCGCCCCCCTTGCGGCCCAGCCGACGTCCCCCTCTGTGTCTCATTTCGCCGTGAAATGCTGAAGAAAAACATCTCACGACGAAATGTACGCAACTAGGTTTCGAACCAGGGACTCCCAGTTTGAAGGCTAGCACGCTAACCACTAGACCATCGCTCCAATTTTTTAGTAGAATGTATTTTTTCTTCAAACACCGGTGCTATAATAATCACAATAATAACCGAAATAATAATAACCATAATAATAATGATAAATATTATTTATTATTGAAAAATTGGTACAAATTAACGCTGTTCGTTTTTTGTTGGGAATTTTTTTTTCTCTCATATAAATTGGTATCCTCAACAAACGGATAAGGAGAGAAATTTAATTTTTAGAATTTATTTTTCATTTAATACTACCATTTTTTTACAATACATTTCGTACCATCGTAGGCTCGAGTGATGTGACTAATTTGCACACATATTATTTTGTCAACATTTGAAATCGTAAAATCGTATTCACTCTTAAAACTTTCATAAGCAGCTTATGTACGCAGTTTAGATGAATTTTTTTTTGAAAACTTCCATCGCGCCATATAAGGAATAAATAGACCACTGAAACCGAACCGCGCACCGCTACTTGGTATGAAGGGGAATTTTTGCACTGTACTGCACAATAATTTTAACCAAGCGCGCACAATAATTTTTACCGAGAGCACAATACATTTTCCTACAACACTCATTAAATTTTATAATAAATCTTAAAATAACTGTTATAAAGACGATACTTTTTTATAGAGATTTTTAAAAGGCATAAAATAATAAAATGCACAGTAAAATTTCGCTGATATTATATATTTTTTAAATTTAAGTTTTGCGCATTTTGTTACACATCAAATTTTACTAGAAAATCTGGTAAAATTTTCTATCTGAAGACGAAATTTTATTTTATTTTCGTGAAAATCTGTGTTTTACTCAGCAATAATAAGCGAAGTTTCAGGGTTGTCATCTGGTTACCGTTACTGCACGGTAATTTTTAACATTTAATTCTCTCCGTGTACAAAACTTTTTTAATCGATCAATATACCATCTTAAAGAACACATCTTGAAGAACTTTCAGTAATTTTGTTATTGAAAAATATTACATCGTTTAGTGGCAAATGGCCGTCATTGAAATAATGTTTTTATATACACGGTTTGCGGTGACCAACATTGCGGCGAAGTGGATCATCTGAAAAAAAAATGCGGATGGATTTAGTCAAATATAAGTATAAACTAGTCTTTAATCGAAGGATTTTAAAAAATATTCATTTTTCACAAAATGGCGGACAGTCAAAGTTAATGGTTCGATTTTTACGAAAAAAAACGACCGTTTTTTGGCTATAAAACGGCCATTTTTTTTCGAAAAAAAAATCGAACGATTAAAGACTACTTTTTTATGTATTAAATAAGCCTGCAAAATTTCAAGAAGATCGGTTCATTAGTGTTCGAGTAACCTTGGTCACCGATTTCAGAAATGTCATTTTGAGAAAAACGCGTTTAAAGTTTCAATTTCAGTTTACACGAAGAAAATATTTTTTTTTTGTAAACTTACATAGAGTCACCTATTCCGGGCATCAAAAAGAACTGCACTTCAAATTGCACTTCAAAAAAATGCAATAAAAAAATCGATTTTTTCAAAATCGCAAGTGGGGGTAACCCCTTAAAGAATACATTTACTGCATCATACTTTATACCGAAAAAAAAATCGCAAACCTGCACTAGTTTTCCCAGAAAAAAATAAAAAATTAACAAAAAATAATTGTTTAGTTACAACAACCGTTTTGCTTTTACTTTTTCCAAAGCGCAAATTAATCTGGGCCTTGGTGTTCTTTACAAAGGGCATTCGAAAATGAGATACTTTTTTCATCACTGGCAGTATTCTAATCCCTCAAGGGAGTTAAGAATTCCAATTTGCCGCAATATTAATTATCGTTACCTTTTTAAAATTCAATTTAATCAGTCCTCCGGAAAGTACTCAGTATGGAAATATGTACGTAATTTGGCCCCGGCCTGTGTCGATCACCAAACACAAAATTGTATACGTACGTGGCAGGTTTATACCTATGAAAGTACATATTCCGTTCATTTCACCACCTCCGGGGTAGCGTGTCTGCCCCATGGGTCGTATACGTACGGATCAACGTGTAACGCTTGCGAGCTTTTCCTCTCTGTTTTTCCACCTCCCCTTTCCGCTTTTTCGCCCCCGCTGCGACTCCTCTCATAATTAATATTTATTGTTACAATTGCCAACCCTACAGGACCGAAACTCTCCGCATCCTGTGAGAATATATGGGCTTTTATATCGGCACGCTGTCGTTTTGTTGTTACGAGCCGAGAGCTTTTCACGTCTCCCCCCCCCCCTTTTTTCGTACCCCAGTGCCAATTATCAATCTGAGCAGACCCAGGGAGGGAGAGAGTTTCAGAGCGCGCAACGTCACGAGGGTGGCAGGTGGTCATGAGATGCGAAATTATTACATTTATATATACCACAGGCATCTCGATTCAGGAACATTTTCTCTTTTTACAAGCTTTTATTTAACTTGACTTTCTGCTTGATGCAAAACGGAATATCGATATTTTACCCACTTCTCGACTACTTAGAGCTGTGAAATTTTGCAAACATGCATCTAAAAGGTGATAATGCATGATTCAAGTTGGAAAACAAATATCCATAACATTTTCAATTTATCATGCAATATTGGCGATATCTAATCATCGATATAAAATCTTACTAACACGAACAAATTCGTAGCTGACTGTGTTTGTATGTGATAAGTTTATGTGCAGCAATTAGTCGTAAGTTCAATCCCAATTACAGTCTTTATTTTTTACAAGCATTCCATGTTCCTAACGTACAAACTCGTAAACTAGTAAACTACTAGTCACATCAATTAAAGATTGAAAAGTAGACAATAATTTGTATGTATACAAATATTTAAAAAAAACAAGTTTTTATTTTGTCATAAAAAGAAGAAAATAATTTTGTTTACCCAGTCACCTATATGTGACTGTAAATAAAAGCTTGGGGCGCTCAACATTTAGACATGTAATCTTTAAGTTACATGAATCCGGTAAGATATCAAATGTATTTAATTTACTCCAAAACAACCTTAGGTATCTCAAATAAAAATCCTGAAACTTCGTGTAAACCCGTGATAATAATTTCTCTAATCACTAGTGTGCCAAAATGAATACGGTTCCTGAAACTGAATTGATGAAATTTATTAAACAATTAAAAACCATTTTGCGGCTATTTTTGGCCTTCGAAAATTCACTGGAAAGTTGGTGGACAATTTTTTTCCCCGACTTTTCCATGGTTAACTTAAAAAGGATATCAAAAGCAGCTTTATTATTTTTCAGAAAGTCTAGCACGATTTTTTTTCACCCCAGTATTGCATTTTTAGTTAAAAAATACATGTTTTAGAAAAAAGGCGTCATCGAAAAACTATAGGGTTTTAGGGGAAATGTCAGGAGAGTTAAAAGTTGCACGGATTCACACTGGAGTGGCTACAATTTTCTCAGAAATTTTTTTGACCATTTTTTTGACTATTTTTGGTTGGAACTTAGGTGAGTGGAGAGGCGTCACTTCGGAATCCTGGGGTTTAGGACAATATATTAAGAAAGGAAATTTGTTTACATTTTTATTTTAAATTAATAACAATTTCTTTGGATAAAAAAAATGCCGTGGAACTCGCAGCATCTTTTTCTATGAAAAACTCGTTTAAAGGAGGTAAGAGACTTGATTAACTATTTTTTATTGCGTTAAAAAGCAAATCCAAAAGTTTAAAGTTGTGTGGTACTGGATTTGTGATAAAGGTTAGAAAAAGCACCTCGTTATTTGGAAAAAAAATCACGGTAAAAAAAGTTGTGAAAAAGAAATCTGGAAAAATGTCAGCGATTCTAAAATGAAAAATTACAACTTTTTTCTTTTAAATATTTTGTCTTAAATCCTATAGTTCTCAAGGCACAACAACCAATTGACGATCATTCTCCGAGTTTCACCGAATTTTTTTTTAAATCTCAAAAATTGTAGTCAATTAAAAATAAAAATGTAAACAAATTTCCTTTCTTAATATATTGTCCTAGACTCCATAATTCCCAAGTGGAGCCTCTCCCCTCATCGAAGTTCCAACCAAGAATAATTCCAAAAAATGTCAAAAAAAATCTGAAGAACTAGCCACTCCAGTGTCAACCCATATGACTGCTTACCCCCTTGACATTTCCTCTGAAACCTTATTGTTCTTCGATGACGCTTTTTGTGCTAAAACATGTCATTTTTAGTTAAAAATGCAATACTGGAACGAAAAAAATCGTGCGAGACTTTCTGAAAAACAAAAATGTCGGTTCTATTATCCTTTTTAAGTTAAGCATGAAAAAACCCAAGGAATATTTTTTCCACAAACTTTGCAGTTCATTTTCGACGGCCAAAAAATAGCCGAAAAATGGCCACGTTCAAAAGTGCGTAACGGGGCGAAAAAAAATTGTAGAAAATTTTATAAAAAAGCATAATAAAGGTAAACTTATGCTCTTAAAAACGCCGCTTGGAAAATTGAATTATCTTTATTTTTGAGTCCGCTACTTAACTTTTAGTGCGGTAAGAAATTTCGACTAGACCCACACTTTTGACCGGTAGGTGACTTGGTGAACAAAAATTATTTTCTGCTTCTTAGTGCATTAAATAAAAGCTAGTTTTTAAAAAATATTTATTTTACATACAAATTATTTTTTCCTCCGAATCTCCTCCCGTTTCCTTTATCTCCTGTCCTCATTCTTTACCTGCCTTTCTCTCTCTCTCTACCTCTATCAAATTGTATGACTGTTGCATCCTCGGTGGAACGATAATTGAGACGAGGCGAAATCTTCGTTCCCTCTGCGTGCGAAACCCCCCTCGGCCCTTTGCCCCGCGCTCTTCTCAGCCCCACTTTGTTGCGAAGCTGTTGAGAAAGTTTACCGTAGTTCCAACGTCGCGCGAAAGGGAGTTCACGGGAGACACCAGGTGCTACTCGACTCCATACCCAGCCCAATATTTTCCCGTAACAAACATTAATAACGACTGTCTCGTTTGCGAAAATGAAACACCGCCATCGACCACTTCGTGCATTTTTATGCGAATTCCTACTCCACCCTTTTACCCAAGATTACTTTGCCTTCTCGCTCGTGTATTATTCGCTTCGCGTGTTTTTATCGCAATTAGAAACGATTCCACTTGACTTTCCTAAACTACAAGGACCTCGCGTAAGACCGTTGAGGAATTTGTAACTTTCCGAGCCAGTGGAGGACGCTGCGATTAAAGTGTCCTGCATTTTCGTCTGCCCCCGTTTGTATCTACTGACAAGCTTCAAAGCCGTTTATAGATTATTCGTAGTGCTTCTGCCAGGTAAGTATAGATGGTACTCGATAAAAACAAGTCTCCGTACGGCGAAGCTGGCTCGTTGAACGAGCTGAAACTTCCGGAGGCTCCAACCTGCTCTTTCGAGGGGGGAGATACCTTTAAAATATTTGCTGATGTTCGTGATTTTTTTTTTTAAAGAAAACATTCTTTGCTATTTTCAAGACTTAGGGTATGTTTTATTTCTACTTTTAGCTGTCACATGGTATTTTTTTTTTATTAATCTTTGAAAATGGCGAAGGCATGTCTTCTAAACTGCATTTTCAATACTGGAGTGACGTATGGCTAAAGAACTGATCAACCTATTTTGAGGAAATTTGGTACAAATCTTTCTAATCTTATTGTCTAAAACGTGACCTTGAATGTATTTGAAAATAAAAAGAAATCGTATTTTTTAATTGCAGGATGTAGCCATTTTATTCGGAAAATTGAGACTTTTTGTTTCGAAGCGTACTAATTCATTGGTTTTCAAAATGTCTCACTTTTTGTTGGTTCATATGCTGCGTATGAGTGTTCATAACAGAAAAATTTCGATGGGTTTTTTTTCGGATTAATCCCGCCGACGCTACGTGTCACGCCGTCTGACAACATCTGCCGCAATTCGTTTAAAAGACTGTATCATACAACCGCCATTTTTGAAGATTGAAAAAAAATACCATGTGACAGCCAAAAGTAGTAATAAAACATAACATACGGCTCAAAAGTGGTGAAAAAATCTTCTTTTATCTTAAAAATTAGCAACTGTTTTCTGGCCTAATGGCTGAAAAAGGTAGTATTTTCCGATTATTTTTTGTATACGTTATTATTGATGTGGAATTTGAAAAAAGGTATGTTATTAAGCACACAGTAAACTTATTTCGTGCGAATTTCCATAAAAAAAAAAATCAACGGCGTCGTGAAAAAGTGGTCCAACTGCGGAATCAATAACTTGACAATGGTTGGTCTGATAAACAAAAATAAAAAAGTTTTAAATCCATATAAATGTAGTTCTCGTTGTACGTAGCAGTTTTTCGAAAAAAAGTTTCACAAAATGGCGGGTGGTAAAATAAGTTGAATTTTGGCGAAAGTTTTACTTATATTTGGGTGCCAAGAAAATATTTAATAAAAAAAGGCTACATATAACTCTTTTGGTTCTATTTAATAGAAAATCGAACAATTATAGCTAGAATTATGATTCGAGCCAGGTTGAGAAAAGTCGTTTCGAGAAATACGCCATTGAAAATTATATCGCGTCTGTAATATGCTGTTTATTCAATTTTTAATATTTTAACTTGACATTTTTTTCACCTATTCTCGAATATATTTTTATTTCGAATATAGTCGCTTTTGCATTTTCTCGGTATACTTTGAGAAAATGCAAAAAATTGATTTTTTTTATCCGTCACACTGAGGTCCCGGATTAAATCTTCTTATCTCTATGGTCGTCACTGCAATGTTTTTCAAATAATTTTCATCCGCACCAAATACTGCGGTATAAAATTACAATGTGCTTGTAGCCAGGGTAAAACTTTCTCATTTCGCTGGTTCGCTCTTGAAAAAAAAAAAGAAAAATAGTCGTATCGATGGACTGATCGATAGTTGGACGAGCGATCGTAAATATTCTCGAGACACGTAGAAGCGAGTGGACTACCCGAGTAGAAGACTTGGAGAAGTGTTCTTCCGGATTACATCGAGAGGGCTTCCGGTGTATCATAAAGCAAGTAACATACGTAACGGAGAAAGAGAGAAAAGTCCATACGTTGGTTCGAACAGTACAGGCAAAATAGTGCGAATGTTCAACATCCCAACGCCGCAACTATAAAGCTTATATGCACGTGGCGATAAAATGTTGCGTGTATAGATTGTTCTTACGCGGGCTGCACCTGTGCCGGTGGCCCTTTATCGCAGTAGATCGGGAAAGAAATTCATGACCGGACGAATAACTGCGGTACAGCGAATAGACGTTACGAAGATACCTCGTGATGTTCATCGTACCAAATGGGATGCTGTGAGGGCCCGAGAAATTCACGCACCGAGTAACTCGAATCTCAAAGGATTGCGTAGACCACGACGAGAATTACAACCGATGAAAAAGGAAATAGCTTTTATTTTTTCTTTCCCCCTAATGCGGGACATGGCGACGCGTGAAAAATAATCTATTTTTTTGCATTTTCTCAAAGTATACATATTCAAAAATACGTGAAAAAAGTTTCAAGTTGCAATATTGAAAATTGACCAAGTTACACACGATTTTGAATTGAACGATTTACGTATACTAAAATTTTTAATCGCGTTCTTCTCGAAACTACTTTTCTCGACGTGGCTGGAATCATAAATCTTGTGAAAATCAAACAAAAAACCTAAATTTCCGTAATTTCAATGGCTATCGTTGTACGTACCCGTTTTTTTTTCTCTCGAAATTTAGTATTTTTCGAGCCCCGGAAATTAACGGCTTACGTGGGGTTAAAAATTTCAAATGTTCATTTAAATTTTTTTATTATCTAATAGTACAATATGTCTAGAATGTTCTTCTAAAGTTTAAGGCAATCGGAGTAAAAGTTTAGCAGAGAGAGCCTCAAGGAATTCTCCCCGTTGAGAAAGACCGGCCGGGAGCGACGCAGGTATATCGCATTTTTCTCAAAACACTATTTTTGAAGTCTATGGGCACGATTCCTCTAAAACTAATCCACCGATCTTATTGAAATTTTGCACACTTCTTTAAGGGGTTACCCCCACTTGCGATTTTGAAAAAATCGATTTTTTTAATTGCATTTTTTTGTAGTATAAGTATCCGGGCCCATACTTCTGTATGGGCCCGGAATAGATGACTCTATGTAAGTTTACAAAAAAAAATATTTTCTTCGTGTAAACTGAAATTGAAACTTTAAACGTGTTTTTCTCAAAATGGCATTTCAGAAGTCGGTGACCAAGATTACTCGAACACTAATGAACCGATCTTCTTGAAATTTTGCAGGCTTATTTAATACATAAAAATGTAGTCTTTAATCGTTCTATTTATTTTTTCGAAAAATGGCCGTTTTATAGCCAAAAACGGCCGTTTTTTTCGTTAAAATCGAACCATTAACTTTGACTGTCCGCCATTTTGTTAAAAATGAATATTTTTTAAAATCCTTCGATTAAAGACTAGTTTATACTTACATTTGACTAAATCCATCCGCATTTTTTTTTCAGATGATCCACTTCGCCGCAATGTTGGTCACCGCAAACCGTGTATATAAAAACATTATTTCATTGACGGCCATTTGCCACTAAACAATGTAATATTTTTCAATAAAAAAATTACTGAAAGTTCTTCAAGATGTGTTCTTTAAGATGGTATATTGATCGATCAAAAAAGTTTTGTAGTTTTCTTTAAAAAAATTCATGAAAAAGGCGCTACAAGTGGGGGTAACGCCTTAAAATAGCGGTGACTAGTGATTGAAAGAACGTTTTTTTTTCGATTACAACTAATTTCACAAGGCTATACGTAGTGTACATTGTACCAAAAATTGAACTATTTTGCATACAACTCTGCCAAAAATTCAAATTTCTATTTTTTTAAATCCTTCTCTCAATCACGAGCTATACTTATCGACTAACAGAAAAAATTGGTTTTTCAATTTCAAATAAAGCTATCATGAGTTATCCTGACCACCACGAGGACGCTTTTTTTAGGTGTCTGCGGAAACCAAGTCCCACCGGCTGAATTTCCCAAATTTTTTGAAGATTTTTCAAAATATATTGTTGAAACGTTGCTCTTTTACGTGCTGAACATTTTGAATAAAATACTTTATATATTGTATTATTTTTAATAGAGAAAATATGTTTTTTTTTTTCGTTTCGTAACCCACGTAACTCCTCGAGTAAAAATTTCGCCATAATTACTTTTTTTGTGCCCTTGCCATTTTGTGATGTTCTTTCCCGAAAAACGCGCATGTACAACGAGAACCACATTTATATACATTATAAAACTTGTTTATTTTTATTTATTTCCTCAAATAACAACTCACACGAAATAAGTTTGATGTATGCTGAATAATACGCTTCTTTTCCATTTCCCAAATAAATAATCCAGTAACCAAAAAAAACCACCACTTTTCGGCCCGTCGAAATGGTGTCCTCCCTTAAGGATTTTTCGTCTCCAAGCTTCATACGCGTCCTAGAAATTCAGCATTCGATTGAAATGAATGTTAATCGAATAGACCATCGCAATTGAATGAAATCTCGCAAGATTTATTGATCGGTCCAAATTTGATCAGGCTCCACCCAATTGCTTCACTTGGAAACTAAATCGCTAAAAATCTTCTAATTCCGGGGATCACTAGTTGGGAACAAACTTCGGGTCAAGAAATTCGATGTATTTGAAGTACTTTCCTCATTGCACGCGGTGGGATATTTTGAAGGGAGCGCTGAAGCGAGTTATACGGCGAAAACTCTCTCATGGTGAGTTGACCTGGCAGTCGCGGATCGATGCACCACCACCAGTCATTGCGTATTCATTTTCTCGCGGAGAGTACAAGTGCAGAACCTAAAGCTAGCTGATTCCTTTCCGCTAAGAGGAAAATCCGATTTTTTATATATTTTTTCGAAATTTTCAACTGTAGTTACTTTTTGCCTGTTCGGAGAAGTCCAAATGAAAATCCACGTGAGTTGTGCAATTTAGTTCAATAGGGATTGTTCCACGTATATTCGTAAGTGTCTTTTGTTATGTGTGGTGCTTCTCGCAGTCGTCATGCCCCAAATACTCGACGAAACATTCCAATTACCTTTGCCATTCTCTGTCCTTCTCTTTTTCAAGCTCTCCGCCACGTGCTCACCTCGCACACCTCCGAAACTCCTGCAAAGCTCTCAACCGAGCTGATCGCTGCGGGCCTCTCGGGCACTGGTCCGCGATTTTGGTCTTAACCGCAGCGCAATATAGAACTAGAGTGAATGGAAAGAGAGGGAGACGGAAGGAGAACAATAGATAGATAGAGAGAGAGAGAGAGAGAGAGGGGGGAGAGAGAGACATTGAAACAGGCGAGTAAAATGGATTCAGTTGGATAAGGCTGCGAGAACGACGACTTCGTTTCACGTAAATCACTTACATCCTTTTTTTTCAATCAACTTTTTCAATCCTCCACCACTTGTAAATCGATTCAACCCTGTCCGCTTATTTTTTTTCACATTTACATCCCCCTGTCTCTCGTATTTTATTCCAAGAGCAGTCAGTGGATGGGAATTGATTCGACAGGATTTTATAAAAACTTATTGATTATTCGCGGCTACGGTTTCCCCCTAGATTCACCAGGATCCTTCGCAATATTTAGAATCCTCGACATCTTTGTTTCCACAAAAAGGACTCCTCTCCACGACCCAGGAATTAAATTGGCGAGCTTTCGTTTTCGGGTTATTTGCGGGTACGTGGGACCTTAAATTGCAGGTAATTCAATCTACCGAGGTCTCGTGCAGATCCGATGGTGACCTGATTCGATGATACGTCAGCGGAGGGATTTTTAAATGCTGCCGTCCAAAGGATGAAAGGGTAGATGTTTCGAATAAGGTACGAAATTGCCGGATAAAAAGCACGCGATATTTTCGTGAAGATAGTCCTTCCGGAGACTGTCTGGGGGCGCTCTACGGAGTTTCTGCATTAAGTGTGATACCTGAATTAGAAGGTAAAAAAAGCGGTTTTTCGGGAATTTTTTTAGAAGGGAGAAAAATAAGCGAGCCTAGTAAACATTGAGGTATCTTTTTATTTATATTGGAAATGTATAAAAAAATGTTCAACATGAAACAATAAATGACTGCAGATTTAGCACCATGTGCGTCTTGCCACTGCAGTCTCCAATCCGCGGGAAATATGCAGCTCGTTATTCTTGACTGAACCAAATAAACCAATAAAATTTTCAATTGTCATATATTTTTCTTCTGGGTGAATTAAGGGGTTACCCCCATTTGCGATTTTGAAAAAAAAAAATGATTTTTTTTATTGCATTTTTTTGAAGTGCAATTTGAAGGGCAGTTTTTTTTTTATGCCGGGAATAGATGATTCTATGTAAGTTTACAAAAAAAATATTGTCTTCGTGTAAATTGAAATTGAAACTTTAAATGCGTTTTTCTCAAAATGGCATTTCTGAAGTCGGTGACCAAGATTACTCGAACACTAATGAACCGATCTTCTTGAAATTTTGCAGGCTTATTTAATACATAAAAATGTAGTCTTTAATCGTTCGATTTTTTTTTTCGAAAAAAATGGCCGTTTTATAGCCAAAAAACGGCCGTTTTTTTTTCGTTAAAATCAAACCAGTAACTTTGACTGTCCGCCATTTTGTGAAAAATGAATTTTTTTAAAAATCCTTCGATTAAAGATTAGTTTATACTTATATTTGACTAAATCCATCCGCATTTTTTTTTTTCAGATGATCCACTTCGCCGCAATGTTGCTCACCGCAAACCGTGTATATAAAAACATTATTTCATTGACGGCCATTTGCCACTAAACAATGTAATATTTTTCAATAAAAAATTACTGAAAGTTCTTCAAGATGTGTTCTTTAAGATGGTATATTGATCGATTAAAAAAGTTTTGTAGTTTTCTTTAAAAAAAATCATGAAAAAGGCCTTTTTTGCGCTACAAGTGGGGGTAACGCCTTAAGAAAAAGCTAAAAAAATCGTGATATAACTTTTCTCAGGTTTGAAAAAAAAATGTGTTTAAAAAAACACTTTAACGTTCTATAAAAATTCTTTTAAGACTTTTTCAATGACTTTTTAAATTCACTTTGAAGAGAATTTCATACTGAAGAAAATGAACTTTGGTTTGATTCAATCGGTCGTTTAGTCTTTTTGCTATCACCCCGGCTAATTTGGAAAAAGCGTGAAAATTAAAACTGTCGAAAACGCGCTTCAAAGTTTTCAATAGGAGGAAATATCAATATCAAATATCAATCGCTTCTCTGCTTTTGACCTTGCATGTTTGAAAATATTTACAATTGGCCTCTGTAACTTTGTAAATATATTCTTGGATACTTTACCAGGAGCCCAAGTGACACAATCGAGCTCTCTTCTTCCCCTCCTACATCTCTTGTCATAAAAATGCCCCCGAATATTCCTTAGCACAAAATACGAAATTTTCGGGTACCATTATTATAATTGAACATTGGTCTTTACGAAGGATTTGCAGCGGAAAGAATAAGTGCCCTAATTAACCAAATCCGAACAGTTAAACGTGACAATCGTGCCACTTTAAGGTACCATCGCTTTCTGACTCAAACTGCAAATACATGGAAGTTCTGTGGTCTTCGATTGGGATGCAATCGAGGATGCATACTACGTATACCGAAGCGCATGCCATCGGCGTTTCTCCGGAGGAGACTGTGTGGTTTTCGCCAAATATTCGTCATATCGGAGGACTCTGGTAACTCGGCTGTATTTTGACGATCGATCATGACCGAAATTCTATAGTTTCTCTCGGCCTTCCACATCGAGCTTGCCCAGCGATATCGAAACGGCGGTACTCGGCGGGAACTCGGGGCAAGACGAATTCGCGGGGTAAGATGAAACATGATCGTGCCACTAAACAGTGTGTGCGAGCACAGTGCTCCCATTGGAGTTTGGAGGGGCGGCGGTGAGGTGAATGAGTGTGAAAGTATCAACTGTGGCGGAAACACGCGTCTCGAGTGAGAAAACAATATCGATTTTTTGACAAAACGATGTAATTTTTGGTAATGTTCAACATAGTTTCAGTTAATTAGAGTTGCTGATATTGATTAGAAACAGGAAGGGAAACACAATGAAAATGCTAATTATTAATATAATAAGAACGGTTTGTCATAAATTTCCAAGGTTATTGCGTGATTTTTTGTTAATTCGTTAACCGTCTAATGGGGCAAGATGAATACAAGCTATCGCAAACCCGGAATATTTTACAACGTACCACTATTTACGTGAGAAAGGGTGAAATGGAACTACTGAAGCATTTAGTTCCTCTTCAACCTGTGTTTCTGCCAGGGGAAGAAAAACTTACAAATGATCAAAATGATGTGGAAGCAAGATTATTCGGACTAGTCCTACAGAACTTGGACGATTGGCTTAAACGCGGTCCTCTAGTTTCTCGGCTGTTTTTTTACGGCTTTTTCAATAATTTTTTACGGGCAAAGCATCGAAATGATCAATCTCCTTGTTTTTGCATAATCTTTATTAACATTTAAACAAGCTTTACAAATTTTTTGAAGTCATAATATATAATAGAATAAAAGTTATAGTGGCCGACAGGAAGACATCAAGTAAAAGAGGTGCTTGACGGTGACCAAGATTGCGGCTGTTCTGCTTATCTGAAATAAAAAAACTAAACGGCATTTTAATCTTCATATTTAAGACTAGCGATTGAACTAGAGTGAATTCTAAATTACGAAAATTGACTTTTTTATACACTTTTGAAAATTACATTCTATTTTTTACTCATTTTTTCTTAAGTTTTTCGCTCGTACAAAAAAAACTATCGAAGCAATCATGATAATCCTAGTTCAATCGCTGGCTTATAACGTATTACAGATGCTGTATAAATTTGAACAAGATCGGTGCAGTAGTTTCTGAAATATCTTGGTCACCGTTTCGAAAAATGGTGTTTCGAGAAAAACGCGTTTGAAAGTATACCTGCTCCGTATACCTGGTCCGTTCCAGGGCCGTAACTTGTGAACCACTTCGAATATCGAAAAATTCTTTGGCACACATTTTCTACACACGTTGTAGATGTGATTTATGAAAAAAAAATTGATTTTTTTCGACCCGAAAAACTAGAGGACCGCCTTAACAAATTGATGGTATTGAGAATGAAACCACTTTTACATGCGAAAGATGCCAATAATTGGTGTCCCATCAATATCCTAGCGCTGTTTCATCTTGTCCCGCACATGGGGTACGATGGGAAAAATAAAAGTTTAATTAAAAATATATATTGTATGGTACAAATCAGAAAGACTTTTTTTTGCTTCCAAAATTAAAAGATTAACAAATGTTGATTAGTTTAAAAAATAAATAAAGTTGACTAACTCATATATGTATTGTTTTATTTGAACATGACCTTAGCGTTATCATCTTGCCCCGACTTCCCCTAAATATGGGGAGAGGGCCATACCGAGGCCATTTCATAGGCTCCAGCGGCACATTTGGGGACACTTGGCACGTAAGGGGCCACGTCCGGTATTCTTTTATGAGCAACGGCACACGTCAGCCCCGCTGTCGATTTATTGGAGCGTTCGTTATGAGGATTGTTCAAATTACTTGGGGAAAGGTATTTACGGGGACCATTTCAATTATGATAGTCATGAGCGAAAATGTACACTTCACTAAAATGATGCCTAGGTATGTAATCTTTGCGTGCATAGGTGCTATTATGCGTCGAATCAAATTATTAGTCGGTCCCACCTTTGTGGTTTTTAGAATCAGGCATTTTTTTCGTAGAAAACATATATTTAGCCGCATAAGCCTAGGGCCATTCTCTAAGTCTATCAAAATCCGTTTCCAAACCCTGGTTATCAGCTCCGATTGGGTAATTAGCGGCTGAGATATGGCCGATCAAAGTCTCGCCCACTCGCAAAATCAGCTATGCGGATCTTTGAAAACGTTTCGGCTTTTCTAGAATCGCTCTCCCGACCTAGGGACTTCTACCTGGGCCCATTTTACGCGGAATCGATCTAGCTTTCGAATGGATTTTTACCCATCCGGCTGGGACCACTTGCCGATCGGCTAGATCGCCCCAAAGTCGTCCTGCTGGATTTCGCCAAGTTTCCCGAGCCTGCTCCTTTGGATGTCGACTTTCGCGATTTTTAGGTCGCTTTGGGTAGGAGGAAATCAGATATCTGGACTGGACGAAAATTCTTGTCGGAAATGAAATCCTTTTTTCAAGATTGCTTTCTAACGGGATTGCTTTCCAAACCATTTAGCGCATCGAAGTGGATGCCGGGCAAGTTTCTCGCAGCCGTATCCGCGTGCAATTATATCTGCGCTCATTTTTAATGTCCGCTCTGTATATACACATACAGGGTGGCCTGAAGTGACGTCTAAAACGAAAATCTCCATGCCTAATATCAATACCTATCCGAATCACCTCCATGTATGTTCTACGATCTTTTATAGTTTGCGAAAAAAGAGCATACATTTTTTTCCAGCTTTCCTGGTAGCATATGTCTTTATTTATTTCTTTCTTTTGCGCTTGCGTCTTTGTGTCATTTAGTCTAGTATAAGATGTTTTTTTTTATCACCAGAATTATAGTGACTGATTCTCTCAAAACTACTTTTTAAACTTTTGCTCAAAATCTAAAGCATTTGCGTCAGTGTTCAGTTGGTCATTTATCAATTGCTTAAGGGGCTATACCAGTGTGAACGCTGAAAATTTGGGTGACTTTCGGGAATTTTTTGGAAGAAAAGTACTCAATCAAATGTTCCGGAAAATTAAGAATACATTTGGCTATATTTGACCTATATTACATAGTGTTTTCATAGAAAAATATTGAGATCCAAGCGACTTATGCGCTGTCTTCGAAGGCGCAAAAAAAGTTCCTCCACTGCTGACATGATTCCGGCCGATTGAGTAGCTAAAACCTAAAAAGGAAAAAATGTCATTAAACTGGAAGGTATTTCCTGTACAATGACGTAGGATTTTCAAAAAATATCAAAATCTAACAAAATTCCGTAGTTATGAAAAAAGTCTGCTTTCTTGCCTATAAAATGGTCGTTTTTTTCAATGCCAAATTGTCAATTTTCAGCCAATCAAAAATATCCGACGTCATTGTAGAGTAAATATATTCAAGAGTACTCAGTTCAAATTTCAAGTCAATCGGATAATTGCTCTTTGAGTTACGATGTCAGCACATTTAAAAAATCTCATTTCGAGATAAACGCGTTTAAAGATTTAACCATCGATTTTTGTAAGATAAAATGAAATTGATATAAATGATATAAATGATAATGATATTCGTGAAAGGATAAACTGGTCACTGGTATAAAGTGTCACACTGGTATAGCCCCTTAACAGTGCAGTTCATACCGGTAACACAGAAAAAACATACATGGGGGTGATTCCGATAGTTGTTGATACGAGGCATCTGGATTTTCCTTATGGACTTCACTGTCAGGGCCACCCTCTATACATCCGTTAAATCTATGAAACATCAACTATCACCACATTTGACTGTTTTATAGACAGTCGTCAAGTTTTTTTTAATCTTTGATTTTGAGATCAAGGCCCCAGCGTTGACCTATGAACACTACAATGCACTATGGAACAATTGACTGCTATCAGAAAGATCCTCAAGGTTGAATGTCTTCGAAATCATCTTTGGACGAGACCGAAGATAACCACGACGCAATCATTGACAAAAATCGATATGAAAAACGTGTTGGCTCGGCGACAAAAGCCATATGGAATAAGATCCTTCATGCTCGATTCAATATAGCCTAATTCCAATAACGCCCAAATTCCCTGTCTCGTACAACGATCGTCCAAAAGCGGCTATCATCCCCTACGTATAGACAGAAAGTTCCCCATTCATGATATTCCGACTATCTGGTCACTCGGCCTCTTTTCACCGATATATATATATGCATGCTTGTGTGTGTGAGAATCGTTACCAGCAAGTTTCTTCTCAGCTTTAGGCTATCTGTGCTGCTGATGCTGGTTTTGTAAGACCATTCCATCATTGTACTCGCTGTGACGGATTCGCATAGTCGGTCGGAAGACCACCGCCCCCTGTAGGCTTTCATATGCGTCGGGGATTCCTCCCCATTTCTCCCTCTCTTGCTTCCTCTTCGTCGCCTTCCGTTCTAACCACTATTGAGCCTTTAAAACGTCAGTAATCCATCATGCCAGGCGCTTGACCGATAAACTTGAAGTGTGCGGTATATTTATAAAGGACCCTTCCAAATAGATACTCCGTGGCGAATGAACGATCGTCAGATCCTTACCGAAGATCTCGGCCCTTGCGTGTGAATGGACAATGTCCCTTTTATCGCATCACAATGAGGCAATGAGGAACCGTATATGCCTTTTTCGCTTTTGCGCAACTCTAGTTAAAAGCAGTTTCTTAGGGTGGGCTCGTCTGCTTGCAAAAACGGATGTGTGACCTCCCCGAAAAAAGGATTTCCGTACAGATGCGTGCAGTGAGAAAAAAATCATTGATCCAATATCATTGGTGTTGTTGAATGAAATTTCGTTGATTCAATTGTAAAATTGTTGGTGTAAATAATCGGATTTATTAGTCTAAACAAAACGCTATTGACTTTAAACATAACATGATAAAATCAAAAGTTTTTTTTTCATTCAAAATATATATTGTTAGCCGAGAGCAATATATTATTGAAACTATCTAAAAAATGATCGTGAACAAATTATATAGCTTTGAATGCCTTTTCTGCAACGAACAAAAAAGCGTTTCAATTTATAATATGAATATTGTTGATTCGAGTACATAAGAAAAATTAAATTTCGCTCGTTTGATTCAGATAAAATTTCTATTGAGTAAAAATGTTATTTAATTTTTTTCACCATATCCGATATCGATTTTCAAGTACATTATTCGTCAAAATATTAATATTTTATTTTGATTGAAAAATATTAAGCAAATGTCTGAATTGGTTAAAAAGGTATGCGAAAATGAAATTTGTTTCTTGCGCATTTGGTTGAAACAATTCAACCAAATCATGGCCGAGCGCCACCGAAATTATAGGCGTGAGGAAACCCGTAGTTCTCGGAGTAACCGCTAGAAGCCGCACGCGCGCTCGTTTCTTGTAAGCGTAGCGCGAATCGAAAATCTACTTAAGGCGGTCCTCTAGTTTCTCGGGTCGAAAAAATCGATTTTTTTTTTCATAAATCACATCTACAACATGTGTAGAAAATGTGTGCCAAAGGATTTTTCGATATTCGAAGTGGTTCACAAGTTACGGCCCTGGAACGGAGCAGGTATACGGAGCAGGTATACTTTCAAACGCGTTTTTCTCGAAACACCATTTTTCGAAACGGTGACCACGATATTTCAGAAACTACTGCACCGATCTTGTTCAAATTTATACAGCATCTTTAATATGTTATAAGCCAGCGATTGAACTAGGATTATCATGATTGCTTGGATAGTTTTTTTTGTACAAGCGAAAAACTTAAGAAAAAATGAGTAAAAAATAGAATGTAATTTTCAAAAGTGTATAAAAAGTCAATTTTTGTAATTTGGAATTCACTCTAGTTCAATCGCTAGTCTTAAATATGAAGATTAAAATGCCGTTTGGTTTTTTGATTTCAGATAAGCAGAACAGCCGCAATCTTGGTCACCGTCAAGCACCTCTTTTACTTGATGTCTTCCTGTCGGCCACTATAACGGTTATTCTATTATATATTTTGACTTCAAAAAAATTGTAAAGCTTATTTAAATGTTAATAAAGATTATGCAAAAACAATAAGATTGATTATTTCGATGCTTTGTCCGTAAAAAATTATTGAAAAAGCCGTAAAAAACAGCCGAGAAACTAGAGGACCGCGTTAAACGCCGGAGAAACTCTAAAGATTTTCGCTTCTTGGCATGTGGCTAAGATCAAAGTGTAGTATCTGTTCTTATCAGTTGAATATCTGATATTCTTTCCATCGGATATCTGATATTCTCTCCACTATTATCGTGGATGATCAATCTAATGCTCACTTTTTATTTAAGATTTAAAACAAATTGAAACCTCACGTCCCATGGCATGGTCGTTTCGATGCAGTAAAGAAATAATTAATTCCATCGATTATATTTTTGTACGAAATAAAAAATGTTGTAGCAACCGCTTAATTATTTCATCCATACATCTACGGATTGTATATAGAATGATTTCAATAGAAAATAATTTTATTTGAAGGATAATATAGATATTCAGAGAACAGAAGAGATTTTCAAATAAAATAATATGTTATTTGAATCAATCACATTTTCCAATATTTTGAAGTATCTCAACAATCTCATATATATTATATATTACATTTTTTGATTCAATTGGTTTTTTTCCTCAGTGTATGCAGCTATCAATGCCGTTGATTGCGCACCATGTGTCCATCCACGGAATTGGGTATCGCGCGATGAAAGTCTCTTTGGATGTCCTTCCACCTTGAGCGAATCTTTAAAACGATTTGGCAAATGTGCTGCCCGGGTTCGCAACGGCTTCCCATTTAGCAGCGCACGAAACTGCATTTTACTTACGAATTGCCGCTTGTATTACATTAACCGCAACTACATACGTACGCAGTGGATGCGCTGCGTTATAGCCCGGCACTGTGCTGGAACGAGGAGTCGAGGCGTGTTGGGCAAACAGCGGGGAGCTTTCTTCTTCCATACGCGGGGTTGTGGAGATCGTCAAGATAGAGCAAGATGGAGATAGCTTTGCCAGTAAGGAATACAGAGAGTGAGAGAGATGGGAGGATGAGAGAGCTACATGCTGAGGAAGGTGGAGAGAGCGAGAGAGGAAGCAAGTGCAGATTGTGCTACACGTTGTGGGAGAGAGAGGAGAGTCAAGAGAGGAGCGTAACCCCGCGTAAGCGCTGTTTATGGAGACCGCAGCAGGCGGCATCTCCCGTAGAGCTTAACGTTACTACGCCACCACCCAGGAACAGCAGCAGCACCAACTAACCGTGTGTTGCGAGCAGCTTCCTCCTTACCCGCTCCCATCCTTCCTCTCGCTGTCTTTTTCACCCTCCTCCCATGTGTCTCTTTCACTTCTCTTTCACTTCTCTTTAACCTCTCTCTCTCTCTCTCTCTCTCTCTCTCTCTCTCTCTCTCTCTCTCTCTCTCTCTCTCTCTCTCTCTCTCTCTCTCTCTCTCTCTCTCTCTCTCTCTCTCTCTCTCTCTCTCTCTCTCTCTCTCTCTCTCTCTCTCTCTCTCTCTCTCTTCCTCTCCCTCTTCTCCTGCTCCGTCTCTCCCTTCCTCACTCCTTGCCATCATGCACCCCTGTCTAGTTCCTCACAAGCGCGTTATACGAGCGAAAGGGATTTTCCCCCGGTGGATGAGGATACCAACGGAGCTCCGACCATTCGCAACAAGGCACATGAACACCCTGCGATGGGCTTCTCACTCTCGCAAAGGCTCCGGTGGTAAGATTCTCCGATGGGGCGCACGCCGCGGATTTTCCTCTAATGTATAAAAATAAGCTCGTGTACAATGTACACGCGTCGGGGATCTTCAATATATGTGTGGGTAGATGCAACGGTTATACAGGGTGTCCTGTTGTGAATGAACAATCCTGCAACTGTCGATAGGTCAGAGCATGTCCTATATGCTGGAATTTCAGTTTAGTAAAAGTCTCACGGTTTTTGAGAACAAAATTATCTGCCTTTGGTTTTTCGCATGACATTTTTACAAATGATAATTTTTTTGACCCGGTTTTTTTAGAAAATACTCTTGGTTATTTGTTTTATCTGAAAAAGTCTTCTTTTTAACCGTAAATGTTAAGGAAACTTTACGAAAAAAGATCTTAAGCAGACAAACCAATTTGAACATCGGACTTTGATAGCCTGCGGTGTAAAAAAAATGTACTACGCATATCGTGCCAAATACTTGACGGATAACACTATTCTAGCGGCGGAAAATAAGGCCTAACTTTGACAAATTATTCTGGGAGTATGAAAAAAGGAATAGGATTTCTTTAGAGATGGTTTATTTAACACATTTTAAAGTATAAAAAAAAATTATTATAATTGCCATACAAAATGGCGACGACCGAGCCCATCTTGAAAAACGTGTTTTTTACAAATAGCTTCACGGGAGGACGGGTTTCTCGTAAAGTATAAGATCTGGAACAAAAACCAAACAAAAATTATAATCCATATATTATATTAAAATTATCTATATATTATATATTATATTAAAATTACAAGCTATGGGACTACGGAGGGATTTTGTTTAAATCAAATTTAAAAAAATGGCGCACTTTGTTAGAAATACATCGATTTCTTGCCCATAAAATAAGCAGTAAATTGTTTATCAAAAAAGTTTACATTTAATGAAAAACGGCTACATACTCTCATAGAGAATGTAATGGTGAAGCTACGATCAAAATTTCAAATCGATTCATGCAAAGGTGTTCGAGTAATCCGTCCTCTCTGTTTGCAAGAAGTGGTTTCGAAAAAAACGCGTTCAAAGTTGCACAAGGCGCCTGAAAGAAGTTCGAGGCGCTGCGGCAAAATCGATAATTGAATTATTTAAAAAAACCGCTACAGGACCAATTGCATTTTGTTTTCATGACCCCAAAGTATTTTTAAGAAAAAAAAAAGATTTTTCCAAAATCCTAGACAGGTGTTAACCTTTAAAAAGATGCCTAATTATTGTCGATTCATTTCATTTGTAGAAATTGTATGCGAAAAACCAGAAGCACATAATTTTTGTTAACAACATAAAGCCCAATATCTCGAAAACCGTGGGACTTTTACTGAACTGAAATTTCAACATATAGTCGGACATGTATGATTATCCATTCATAAGAGAACACCCTGTATATATTGGCTTGTATATATATTGCGGAGATGCAATAAAATCGATATTTTCTTCCTCGTTGCCAGACCGAAAATGTTACTATATTCTAGAAAGAAAAAAATCCTCGTGCAAAGTGAGTCCTGTGGCTCATCTTCAAAAAGGGTTGCAAGATTTTTTTGTGATTTTATCATTTTTGCTTGAAATTATAATTATTCTTGTGATAAATTGGGAAGAGTTAGAATATTTGGGTCGAAAAATATTACACTAAGTGATCAGACTTATTAGAATCCAAAAAATAGAATTTTCAAATTGCTTTTTTCGACGTCGATAAAATATTTCAGGTCTGACGAGGTACATCACTTAGGTGTCCACCTTCGATTTAGTTGAAACTTATATATGTGATAAAACATTGAAATTAATTCGACACGTATTTTTTTTATCGGCGGAAAAAACGGTATTGACGGGGGACCATCCCTTAAATAAAGACGCGTCACCTCTTAATTTAATTTTTTTTCTCTACTTCAGTAGGGTTTTTTTCATCTCTTCACATGAGAAGAATTTTGGTTTCTGTTTCATTTCATTCAGATTGGTGGACAGCTTGTGGGTGAAACTGCAAAATCACCCCTCGACACGCCTTCCTTTTAGGGGTGGTTTTCCCCTTAAAACTGGTTTTCCGGCGATAAAAAAATACGATTTCCCAATACCCTTACGCATGAAAAAACATATATATTGCCTTTTGAACACCTTTTGAAACAATTTTTTTTATGAAAGATGCGAAGAGTCCCAATTTTGAGCAAAAATGAGGAAAATACCTGAAAATGATTTTCACCACGTAAACTCTATTTAGTAGTTGATATCGCGATTGATTTGGCACTCGTCACAATTTTTGTAGACCAACGAATTTTCCGAATTTTCCATTCGTCCATAAAATGATTTTAAGGTGGACCTGCCGGTGTGAAATTCCTCGTACATCCCGCGTCTCGATTTCTTTTGTCTGTGGCACTCGTACGTAGTGCGATACATTCGATACACCATATATCTCATCATCCACCGGACTTGGCAACGTCAAGGGTGTGCTATATACGGGGATGAGATATGCGGGGGTTGCGAGCCCAGAGATTCGACTTGCACACGTGTGTATTCACGAACGTACATGTATACGCGCGTGTTTACGACTCGGTATGTCATACGGGTGGACATTTGTTACGTTGCATACTCGGGGGTGACAGGATTCAATGCGAAGAGGAGATACGTTCATTTTTTTTTCCTGTTGAGGGCCTAGGGCTCAAGATCGAAAGGGTTATTGTCCTGGCACTATTAATTCATTTATTACCACTATATTCGTTAATTAGAGAAATGTAATCAGCAGGTTGAAAACAATTGATAAAATACCTTGAGGAAATTTGGGTAACATTGACATGGAAGTTCATATTAATGGCTTACACTTAGTTGGAATTTTTGAAAATATCGATTTTCGTTTTTCGACGGATTCTCAAAATATAATATTTCCAAAATATTCGCTGATAATTTCAAATCGGCCCGTTTGAAATTGAGTGAGTTATGGGCGTTTATAAGTAGGTTCCCCGAACTTTTATCGCGTTTTTCGTCAAAACGACTGCAAAAGCCGGTGACTACGGTATCTAGAAAATCACTGCATCGATCAACTTAACGCGTTACCCCCACTTGTAGCGCAAAAAAAGGCCTTTTTCATGATTTTTTTCAAAGAAAACTACAATACTTTGTTAATCGATCAATATACCATCTTGAAGAACACATCTTGAAGAACTTTCAGTAATTTTTTTATTGAAAAATATTACATTGTTTAGTGGCAAATGGCCGTCAATGAAATAATGTTTTTATATACACGGTTTGCGGTGTCCAACATTGCGGCGAAGTGGATCATCTGAAAAAAAAATGCGGATGGATTTAGTCAAATATAAGTATAAACTAGTCTTTAATGGAAGGACTTTAAAAAATATTCATTTTTCACAAAATGGCGGACAGTCAAAGTTAATGGTTCGATTTTAACGAAAAAAACGGCCGTTTTTTGGCTATAAAACGGCCATTTTTTTTTTTTCGAAAAAAAAAAATCAAACGATTAAAGACTACATTTTTATGTATTAAATAAGCCTACAAAATTTCAAGAAGATCGGTTCATTAGTGTTCGAGTAATCTTGGTCACCGATTTCAGAAATGCCATTTTGAGAAAAACGCGTTTGAAGTTTCAATTTCACAACGGATTCTTCTCTTTCAACGCTCATATCTCAGTCAATTTTGTTCGGATCGACTTGAAATTTTCAGGACATATTCTCAGATACTTATACTTCAAAAAAATGCAATAAAAAAATCGATTTTTTCAAAATATCAAGTGGGGGTAACCCCTTAAAAAAGTCGTTCTTTTTTTTTTAATTTTTCAAAAACAATTGTCGTTAAGTAGAAGGTACCAATATTATCAATATTTCTACCAAGTTTCAACTCAATCGGCTTAATAGTTTTTGAGTAATGCACGCCAATTTCGATAATGCAGTTTTGAGAAAAACGCGTTTGAAGGTCACGCCCGCTCCGAATCCGAGCGGTGAGGCACAGCTTTGACGGGCTGTAACGTTTGAAGTTTTTCGAATTTCGCTTTGAAACTTCGGGAAAATATTCTACATATAGGTCTATCGTTTTAAGAGAAAAAAAAAACGATTTTTTGATCGTTGTAAATGTGTATCCCGCTTTAAAGTGAAAAAAAAAACTGAAAACCTGCACACGTTTTCCCATGAAAAATTCAGGAAAATTCCTCTTTTTTCGGCCACGAGTTAAGTGCAACCCGTTAAATTCGGTGGAAAAGCTGTGCATGTATTCAAATGTAAATGTTAAATCAAATTGGTCCATGCAGAATTGCTAGAGGGTCACGATTACCTAGTCCCATCTAACGCTTATCCAAGTAGACGATCTTTGTATAAAAACGAACGCTGGTCGGAAAGTTTTGGTCTCATTTATTTGAAACTGGAAAATTCTTGATCAGCGGTCCATTTTGCATCGACAATGCTTTTTTCGACTCAATAGAACTATATAACTAAAATTGGTTTATTGGACTCAGCAATCGAAGTTGGTCCGGATACATGCCCGGACGTCAGGCTAGAAGGACCCTTTTCAAGGACCTTTTTTTGTATATGTTTAAGCAACCTTCGACCACGAGTCATTTCCGGTTCGACGAGTCTCGACGCGAAACAAGAGGAGGATCAGAATACTTTTTTTCTCTTCAACCCTTCAACCGCGGCGAAGTCTTGAATTTTCGTTTTTTCCCCCGTTTGTCGTCAACCCTTCCACCGTCACCGCGCTACTTAAGGTCCATTGTTTGGAGTTACGCTATGGGAGAAGCAGGACGAGAGCTTTTATTCCTCTCTCTCTCTCTCTCTCTCTCTCTCTCTCTCTCTCTCTCTCTCTCTCTCTCTCTCTCTCTCTCCTTCTGCTCCTCCTTGGCATGTGCTAAGGGTAGTTTACCCTCCAGCTTCTTCTTGTCTCGCGCTTTCGAGCTTTTTCATCTTTCTCTCTTCTCCCATCCTTCCGCCTCCCCCCTGCCGCTTGTCATCTTGCAGCATACTCTCCGAAATTCTTTTTATTCCACCTATTTCCGCGCGTAAATTGGTGAGGCAGAAAAAAAATGTTCGAGCCACGCGAGTGACTCCGCTGTGCTCTACCGTTCCGAAAAATGTGCTCGCACGCCGGGACTCCGAAAAATCTCGGCCGGAAAACTCATTCCTATTATATCGCGACTAATGCACACCCGGGTGCACTCGCAGCGTCGATGATAAAATATTTAAAGAACTTTCCGATTATACGGATGGAATATTTCATACCGTGCACGAATTTTTTATGACGCTCGTTGACTCGTTGCGAGACTCGTTTTTTTTTCGTCCTTTTTTGGAAATGTACATAGCATTAATATTTTTGCAAGAGAGTGGCGAGTAAGCCAACATTGAAGTGCTTGGACAACCCTTCAACTGTTGGCGAATAAAATATGTTCTTTCTCCACTGGCCGATGCTTGCAGTGAGGTAGTACATCCACAGTTTCTAGCCAAAATAATATACGTTAATTTAGAAAAAGTTGTCATATGATGAAGTGTCATTTCACATGCCTGCAAAATCATCAGATTATATGCTTTACTATTTTTTTAAACATTGAGTCCGGACAAATTTTAACTTACGGTGATTAACCGGGAGAAGAATTTGACCCCCATACATGTCCTGTAAAATGTATTTAATGCTGGCTAATTTGTTGCTAATTTTACGAACAATTATTAATTTTCAAATCATTTATTCGTGCATGAATTTCTCGGATTTTTCTCACGCCTTAATGTTTCACGTCGCAGATTATCAAAGAAATATTAAGACTTGCGGTATTTGATTAGTTGCTAATTGTGATATTAAGGGGGTATTCTAGTCAAGAAGCCTAAATTTCGGGCGTTTCTTCGGGCTTGATAAAAAAACACTACTTTTTACTGTTCCTTTTTTACAGGGTCTATAGTGATGTTTCAAAAATTTGTGCAAAAAAACATAAAAATTGACAACGTGGCCTCTAAATATGGCTGTAAAAAGGGTCGAGGCGGTTGCCATGATTCCAAAGCTTCCATTCATCTGAAACGGAAATAGAGCCAACTTTTTTATCAATAAGAATGTTATTGAGGCAGGTACCAAAGAAAAAAAAACATTTTCGAATAGCGACTGTCTGAAAAAAGTGAATTTATCAGCCTTTTTGTCGAAGTAAATTTTTTTTATATAATAATAATCATCATTTCGCACTGTCTGAGGTAGGGACGATAGAGGGATATATACTGATGGCCCATACCAAATTGGAAGTCGATCGTTTGAATAGAACTCGAGATTTTATGTCAACCAGGTTCAAAAAACTACTTTCGAGAAAAACGCTTTTCACACATCGTCTGTAAACGTTTTTCCGGTAACTTTCGTTTGCAAACCTGGGTATTTCAAGTCCTGCTGTTTTTTCACCCAGTTAATGTATTCGAACATTTGTGAAAAAATCATTTCATTCATTATAAAATTATAGGGAAATAATTTTTTTATATATTTTTTGTTAAATAAATTAAGTAACTCGGTAGAAAAGTAGTTTCGGCTCGGACACGAAATACCCAGGTTTACAGACGAAGTGTTAAAGTGTTCAGTTCAATTTGAGACAACCGCAACTATCCAAGTGGTATAATGGGATGGTATACTTACGTTATATTATTCGGTCATGCCTGTCTCCCTCGACTTCGAAATCATGATTTTCTAAAGCTCGTTCTCCTTGCCAGTAGTTCCAGCTTCCTTAGAAGCTTCTGAAGTTCGTAGCTCCGACCGGTCGATCCTATTCTGATCTCGTTTGTTGGCGTAAATATTGGGAATTTCAAAATTTCCTTTTGAGAACATATTCGTAACAGTCTGTACTTTTAAAAAATGCTTGAAAATCGTTTTTTTTACATTTCTAGACTATGATACTGCCTTACGGCGGGATATACATTTAGACAGGACAAAAAGCAATAATGAGGGATTTTTTAAACTAAAAAATAATTATTCTACAATTATCAAACTTTAGCTATACTTTAATAGTACATTTAAGTATACAAAACAATTTTTTTAAATCAATTCATCATCTCAATGATGAAGCGGTGGCAGAGTGTTACAGCAAGGAAATGCAAATTTAAGAAAATGGCACCCATTTACAAAAAAAATCAACATTTCACGCAACATTTTTGTAAAATGTGGATGAAAGAAGTAGTTTTCTTCCAATTTTTCAAAAACAATTCTCGTCAAGTAGAAGGTACCAATATTATCAATATTTCTACCAAGTTTCAACTCAATCGGCTTAATAGTTTTTGGGTAATCCTGCACGCTAATTCCGATAATGCAGTTTTGAGAAAAACGTGTTTGAAGTTCAAGTCCGCTCGCAATCCGAGCGGTGAGGCACAACGTTTGAAGTTTTACGAATTTTGCTTTGAAACTTTAGGAAAATATTCTACATATATAGTTCTATCGTTAAAAAAAAGAAATCGATTTTTCGATCGTTGTAAACGTATATCCCCCCTTAAGGCCCATTCTAGAGGCCGAAAAAAGGCTTTTTGGGGATTTTCCAGAAAAACTACGAAATAAATCGAGATTACAAAAAAGGGTGTTTATCATACATATCCGTGACTGTATACAATAATTTTTTTGAAGCGATTAATATCAAAATGGCGGCTGTGCACAGCTTATCTCAAAACTGCATTTTTTAAGTTGGCCGGAAACATAACTCAGACAATTTTCAACCGATTCACTTGAAATGTTGAATATATCTGGAAAAATACTAAATAAAAGAAGTGAAAAATGTCGTCAGATAATTGTTAATAACAAATGAACTACGCAATATAAAAAAAATTCTACGTACTTCCATAGACAATGTATTTTTCAAGATATATTCAACATTTCACGTGAATCGGTTGAAAAATGGCTGTTATGTTGCTGGCCAACTTAGACAATGCAGTTTTGAGATAAACGCTGCACAGCCGCTATTTTAAAATTAATCGCTTCAAAAAAATTATTGTATACAGTCACTGAAATGTATAATAAACACCATTTTTTGTAATCTCGATTTATTTACTAGTTTTTCTGAAAAAAATCCCCAAAAAGCATATTTTTCGGCCTCTAGAGTGGCCTAACCCTTAAGGGGTTACCCCCACTTGCGATTTTGAAAAAATCGATTTTTTTATTGCATTTTTTGAAGTATAAGTATCTGAGAATATGTCCTGAAAATTTCAAGTCGATCCGAACAAAATTGACTGAGATATGAGCGTTGAAAGAGAAGAATCCGTTGTGAAATTGAAACTTTAATCGCGTTTTTCTCAAAATGGCATTTCTGAAGTCGGTGACCAAGATTACTCGAACACTAATGAACCGATCTTCTTAAAATTTTGCAGGCTTATTTAATACATAAAAATGTAGTCTTTAATCGTTCGATTTTTTTTTCGAAAAAAATGGCCGTTTTATAGCCAAAAACGGCCGTTTTTTTTTCGTTAAAATCGAACCATTAACTTTGACTGTCCGCTATTTTGTGAAAAATGAATATTTTTTAAAATCCTTCGATTAAAGACTAGTTTATACTTATATTTGACTAAATCCATCCGCATTTTTTTTTCAGATGATCCACTTCGCCGCAATGTTGGTCACCGCAAACCGTGTATATACAAACATTATTTCATTGACGGCCATTTGCCACTAAACAATGTAATATTTTTCAATAAAAAAATTACTGAAAGTTCTTCAAGATGTGTTCTTTAAGATGGTATATTGATCGATTAAAAAAGTTTTGTAGTTTTCTTTTAAAAAATTCATGAAAAAGGCCTTTTTTGCGCTGCAAGTGGGGTTAACGCCTTAAATAAATAGCTCTCATCCAATATACTTTGAGTTAAAAAACAGGTCACTGTAAAAGTAAGTAAAGTCAGGTTCAGCTATAACTCACGCGATACTTACAACTAATGTCAATACATTTTTTTTCAACACTTTTTTCATCAGATATTTCAGCTTTGCCCAGCCATGTACCAGGCTGATAGAGGTGAGAGCGAATTTTCATATGGAGAGTCATAGTGCTCAGGTGTTTTCAGTGGAACATCGTGGCGAACGACAAGTGCTACCATGGTCGATATCAACGAGGACCTAGTTTCTTCGCCCTTTTCCCTCTCCTCGCCCTCCAATTTCATCGCCCCATCCCGAGCTTCTTCCGTTTTATCCGCAGCGTGCATCCCGCAGCATCTTCACTCCCGCTGGAAGTATTAGTGGCATTTGCGGAATTTTGCTTTTATAATATTTAATCACGTTGAATATTGGAACCTTGCTCCGGCACCTTTGCCGCCCCCGCGCTCGCTGGAGGGAGACCCAACCCCTCGTGATCCTGTAAATTATTCCGGGAGCGCGCTCCCGAGTAATACCTCGCTCAGTCGCAGCCAGATGCATCACTTACAAGACGGAAAGACGAAGAAAAAAATATCGATTCACGATTTTTAACTCCCTCTCGGGTAAAATGGATTCACACAAATTGAAAAGAACGAAAACAAAACGCGAAGATTTCACGGACAAAAGAAACGCGACGATCTCTAAGACCGACGTGACTGAAGTATATCGATTCCCAATTTTCCATCTCGCCGAGCCACAAAAAGGGAAGAAACTTGGCGCGAGAAAAGCTTCGAGACAGAACAATCACTTGAAATACACAGGTAAGGAAAAAACGTGTAATTTGAAAAGAAATAACAATTCGAAGATAAAGATATTGGAGGAAAAGGTTGATTTGATGGAATATATTGCAACAAAAGTACCGACAGTAGCCCTGCAGTCGGCAGCTGTGCCGATTTTTTGTAAGCAGCTACGACCCGAGCTCATACTCGGATGGGTGACCGCCCAGCGTTGCCTCACGTGCTAAATACCGAGCTGTACCAACTTTACTAACTTTACTAACTGTCCTCTGAAACTGAAACTCAGCAAAATGTGAAATAAATATATTATCTACAGGGTGTCTCAGAACGGAATGCGTTCCCTGAAATGGGGGGTTGGGGGTGAAATTCTGAGTCGATTTATATAAGCATGTGTGGGTCTCAGATCAACCCCTGAATTATTATTGATTTTTAAAGGCGGGCCAATCAGGTGCGCCCGTGCAGTGGTGTCTGTAGATGCGGTACTCCCGCCAGGCACCACTGCGAGGGCGTATCCTTCGCCGACGTACGCCGGCTCATCGGGCGCACCTGATTGGCCCGCCTTTAAAAATTAATGATAATTCAGGGGTTCATCTGAGACCCACACATGCTTATATCAATCGACTGAGAATTTCACCGCCCGAACTCCACTTTAGGGAACGCATTTAGTTCTGGAATACCCTGTATATCGAAACAGGCTTTTTCAGTTTTCCTGTGCCCTCGAGGCGTACGAGAGACCGTTGGAATAAACGAAATAAGGTCGAAATAAACATTATTGGGTTAATTAACCGCAACAAAATGCCATGAGTACATTTTCTAATCACTTTCTCGTCTACTTGTGGCTGAACGAAGGGAAAGGACCTGGATTAGGTGACCACACTGCCTAATGAAAAGAACGAAAACGAAAAGAAAAAAAAACGAAAAAGATGAGGAATCGTTATCGGACCACAGACTCGCGGAAAGTTTCAGTTAATTGGAAATACGAGAACCGGAAAAGGGACATGGGAGGGGAACATGGAATGAGAAAGAAAAAGAGGTGAAGCAAAAGAGATGGAAAAAGCAAGAGAGCAAGAGACAGAGAGAGAGAGAGAGAGAGAGGGAGAGAGAGATGCAGAGAGGCAAATGCGACTGGAATACGAATATTTAACAATGTGCGAGCTTCCAAATTAGTCGTAGAAGTAACTGGTTCGTCTCGTCGATGTTTTTTTGTCCTTGTTTTTTTCCACCCACACGTATATCTGTGGATTTGCATGTACCAGTTATACTCGTGCTTTTTTCTATTCTGTGGCCCTCAATTTTTTTTCCGCCTCAATCCGCATTTGTTCCGTTGAGCTCTACAAATTGGAAGCGTTTTCACGTTGCTCGGCTACGAGAGGGTGCACTCATTCCGGAGACGGAAGGGTCGCATTGCGCGCAACGCTGTCCAGTCCTGCGGGCTCCATCTTTTTTTTATTCAACCTTTTTTTTTCATTCGCGTCGACTCGATTCGAAAAGTTGGGAAACATGGTCGTGGTGTCGTGGGAAATTAAAACACGTTGACCGACGCCCTCCGGGTGTATGCGATGCTCTCTGCCCACTCGTCCCTTTAACTCCCTTTCACTCGTTCTCGCCATTTTTTTTTTTCATATAATTAAAGCGGCAAAATTTTTTCCCCTCACTCAAATCCCTTGACATTGGGAGCATCTCGAGGGAGCGGACCGCACGCATGATCCAGTGTTTTCTGATTTGGGCATCCTGGACACTTTAGTGGCTCGTGCTGAACACTTTCTTGGGTATGGAATTTATGAACATTCGTCGAAGTTTTAGATAGAGGGAGAGAGAGAAATGTATCTCAAGTTTGTCAAGATTAAAGTATATTTTTACAGCAAAAAACGTTATAAAATAACGGCAGAATTATACCCTTTTGTTTAAACACCTCCAAAAAATGTGTTTTTCAATTTTTTGGGTCAGAGTTAGGTTCATATAGAAGAAAAACATGTTTTTAAAGTAATCTTCAAGCCGTAATGATTTCCGATGAAAATTGTGGCCTCCGGAGTGTACACAAACAGCAAAGTCTGATGGCGACCATCGATGGGCGGCAGGTTATATATTCATTATTTTCAGAGTAAATACTTCGAAAAAATTAAAATATTTGTTCGAAAATAAGTATGAAATATTCCCAAAGTGTGAATAATTTCTATTCATTCATTCCTTGTAAAAAAACATCATGAAAATCACTAAAAAACGTACTCCTAAGCTGCTTTCCCGCCTTAATCCAAGAGCCATTGTAGGCCTATCTTGTCTCAACCCCAGCAGAAGCACAGATCCATAAATTCCCGGCCTACACACGTGGCTACAAATGGATACTCCTGCGCAGGTATGCGCCGAAGCGAGGAAAGTCATTCGGGACGATATTTTTGGCAAAGCGACGAAAACTAGGCAAGCAGATGGAAAGAGCGATGAGAACGGCAGGGCAGCGGGGGTGGAAACGCATTCGTCCGTTTTTGGAGACAGTGGCAGGGATGCCGAGTGGCGAAAGAAAGAAGCTGGAAAGGTCGCTAGATTGCCGGATTGATCGTTCATGCGTAACGTCCAATGATCCGTGCGTGGGTATACACTTTTGTGCAGAAGTCTCATACCACTGGAGATTTCGCGAGGGGAAATAGCCAGCCGAGAAGCCGTCTTCAACATGGAGGTCGGATGCGAGGATCGTTGCTTTTTTCTTCTATGGAGGAGTTTGGGAGACGAATTGAACCTTTTCATATCCGGTGAGGACATCAACGAAAGTCCTTTCTGCAGAAGGAATTGGCTTGTACACTGTCATAGAAACGATCGCCATCAATTGGCGAGTGAGGAAACAAGCGAGATTAATGTGATTCATTGACTCATGTGACATCATGTGACTCATTGACTAATGTAACATCATGTGACTCATTGACTCATGTGACATCATGTGAATCATTGACTGATGAGACATCATGTGACTCATTGACTAATGTGACATCATGTGACTCATTGACTAATGTGACATCATGTGACTCATTGACTAATGTAACATCATGTGACTCATTGACTCATTGACTCATGTGACATCATGTGACTCATTGACTCATGTGATGTCATTTGACTCATAGGCTAATGTGATATCATGTGACTCCTCGGCTAATGTGACATCATGTGACTAATGTAACATCACGTGACTAATGTAACATCACGTGGCTCATTGACTCATGTGACATCATGTGACTCATTGACTAATGTGACATCATGTGACTCATTGACTAATGTGACATCATGTGACTCATTGACTCATGTGACATCATGTGAATCATTGACTAATGTGACATCATGTGACTCATTGACTAATGTGACATCATGTGACTCATTGATTCATGTGACATCATGCCACTTATTGACTCATGTGACATCATGTGACTCATTGACTCATGTGATATCATGTGACTCATAGGCTAATGTGACATCATGTGACTCATTGGCTAATGTGACATCATGTGACTTATTGACTAATGTAACAGCACGTGACTCATTGACTCATGTGACATCATATGAAAGCAGGCGTAGGTATTGGTCTTTTTTATTCCTATTAGTGTACGCATCACATTTTTTTCGCAATCTGTGCATACGTGCCTCACTTTTCAGCGATGATTTGACATTGATCAAACCTAAACGGATTTTCTTAAACGTTATTTTACGCTCGGAAGACTATATTCATGGAATACGAAATGGGCTAGGAAGAGCGCAGTAAAAGGGTTGTTCCAGACAATTTTAACGAACGAACGGTGATGCCTCGTGAATTTTCAAAGTCGAATCACGTCTCCGGCAGTCTGTCTCATTCAACGTCTATGCATACATATACATCACATACCCGAAAAGACAGGCTTCATTGGAAACGCTTTTTCCGCGTGTCCATACTCAGCATGACGATTGTGGATGAACCCCTAGCCAATTGATGACAATCGGTGAGCCACCGTCATTTTTGCACTGGCGTTCCAATTTCATCGAGTGGGAAAGACATTCGCGATTGCCAAGGCGATCGTCAAAATCGGCACTCCCGTTGGTCACCTCCCCATACACACGGCCAGCGCACGTAAAAGTCCTCAGCAGTCTCTCGTTCGGTAGCGATAAGCAGAAATCGCAACTTTTCACGAGCAACGTACACAGCTAAAGAGGAGAGCGAAGCGCCGACGTTATTAATGCAATGAAGCCGAATAATGTAATTTGATAAGGGAGCAGGAGGGAAAGAGAGGCGAGAAGAACTGTCAGTTAACTTTGGGTGGAGATGTGTTCCACACACACCCACGCATATGGAGGTGGATATACGTTTAGGAGAAATGTGTTGGTGTATTTTGGCGGGGTAAGGGCTTTAATTGAATGATTCGATTACCAGCCACGGAAATTAAGAACCCCCCCAGTGTTCGCGAATGGAAAAGTAAAACCGAAATATTAAGGAGGGGGCGAGGAATGGGAGCCTCGCGACTCTCGCAGCTTGAATTTTAATCGTTCCGAAGACTTTCCCGTGAAACGTATATATGCGAATGGCTTTTCTTGCTCCCTGGCGCAAAGACTGTGGAGAAAATGGTGAAAAGAGCCCAAGCTATCACGGATTCCCTCCTCTTTGCTCCTCTTTACTTGGGAGCGTGATTTTCAGTCCGGAAGCTTCTACATACCTAGCCCACCGATCTCCGTTTTCACTTTGCTTGCGTCAACATCCCATACCCTCTTTATTCCTCTCTCTCTGTCTCTCTCTCTCCCTCCCTCTCTCACTCTCTTTGCCACTGCTTCTTCCCTCGAGTGTAGAGGCTGGTCCTTTTCTTATCGGGTAAAAAATCATCCATTCGCACGTTTCGCCTCTATCATCCGATTACTCGCCACAGGTTGGAATAGGTCGATTAATTTTCTTTTAATCGTTCCGTTCCGGCGTATAATTTTTTGCCGCCTTCTTCTTTTATTCGCTGTTTCTTTTGGGAGGGTGCGAGCTGGCTAAAACGTTAAAAGCTCCGGCCATAACGAGAACTCTCGTGTATGCTTTCTGCTAAATACATACAAAGATCTCCCCCCATTTCTCTACATCTCCCTATTTTCCCGCCTAAAGCGTCTCAAATACACACAGTTAGTGTTAATTACGTTTTGTAATTACGGCGATTACGTTGAATTGTTGGAGAGAGGAGGAGCCTGGGGAGGGATCGAGGGAGCGGGGGGGGGGGGGGGGGGGGTTGCAGGGAGCGGATTGCCGCGATTATTTTGCGGCTATTGCATCATGATAGCGGCAATAATCCGGCTCGATTAACCGGAGTGTCGATTCGATTATAGCTCGTGGATCGGTCGATTCAACTGTTTCGGAAACTAGTCTTTCTTTGCAGACGTATTGGACTTTTTTCAAATTTTTCATGAAGACGCTTTAAGGTAGTACGTGAACGAAACTCCACATTAGAAAAAAAGTTGATTTTTTTGTATGCTGTAGTAGAGACATAAAAAAATACGTCCGCGAAAAATCTGCCGGCCTTACCGGCTAAATACAATAGTAATTAAGGCCTTAGGCCACTCTAGACGCCGAAAAGAGAGGCTTTTTGGAAATTTTTTTCAGAAAAACTACAAAATAAATGCTCATTACAAAAAAGAGTGTTTATCATACATATCAGTGACTGTATACAATCATTTTTTTGAAGTGATTTATTTCAAAATGGGGGCTATGCAGCGTTTATCTCAAAACTGCATTTTTTAAGTTGACCGGGAACATAACTCCGACAATTTTCAACCGATTCACTTGAAATGTTGAATATATCTCGAAAAATATATTGCCTATGGAAGTACGTAGGCTTTTTTATATTGCATCGTTCATTTGTTATTAACGATTTTTTAGGCAATTTTTTTTAAAGTGAATAATTTGCCTTAAAAATCGTCAGATAACTGTTAATAATAAATGAACTATGCAATGTAAAAAAAAATGTGCAACGAGCGAACTATGTGCAACGAGCACCGAAGGTATTTATGCGTTGATTGCGGTAAATGTCAATAATAATAAGTCATTGAAGTAAAAAAAAAAATGCGGAAGATATACGTTTTCAAAAATTAATCTGCCGAAGGAGTCGATCTTTTTCAATTTTTCACTATCCCGAAAATGCTCAAATTTTTTTCGTATCTAGAAACCTTCCTCTTGAAAAACAATAAGGCGTTACCCCCACTTGTAGCGCATAAACGGCCTTTTTCATGAATTTTTTTAAAGAAAACTAGAAAACTTTTATTCGATCAATATACCATCTTAAAGAACACATCTTGAAGAACTTTCAGTAATTTTTTTATTGAAAAATATTACATTGTTTAGTGGCAAATGGCCGTCAATGAAATAATGTTTTTATATACACGGTTTGCGGTGACCAACATTGCGGCGAAGTGGATCATCTGAAAAAAAAAATGCGGATGGATTTAGTCAAATATAAGTATAAACTAGTCTTTAATCGAAGGATTTTAAAAAATATTCATTTTTCACAAAATGGCGGACAGTCAAAGTTAATGGTTCGATTTTAACGAAAAAAACGGCCGTTTTTTGGCTATAAAACGGCCATTTTTTTCGAAAAAAAATCGAACGATTAAAGACTACATTTTTATGTATTAAATAAGCCTGCAAAATTTCAAGAAGATCGGTTCATTAGTGTTCGAGTAATCTTGGTCACCGACTTCAAAAATGCCATTTTGAGAAAAACGCGTTTAAAGTTTCAATTTCAGTTTACACGAAGAAAATATTTTTTTTTGTAAACTTACATAGAGTCATCTATTCCTATACTCATAGAGCCATCTATTCTCAGATACTTATACTTCAAAAAAATGCAATTAAAAAAAATCGATTTTTTCAAAATCGCAAGTGGGGGAACTCCTTAAAGGATTTTTTTATAAAAAAAAAAAAAATACGATCTTTTGCATGCAAGTACGTATTTTTGAACGCATCTCCCACTTTGAACGAATGTTTGGGCACTTAATTTTTGTTTTTCTCAAAAAATAAATTTTGTGCCATAAAATAAGGATCATTGACTACGAAAAAGTCTCTACAAAAAAAATGCACATTCACCGAAATACAACAATCTGAAAAACGTCTGGGGTCGGATGGACCCCATATGATGGACATGATATTTCAAGAACCGCTTGATGGATTCTTTCCAAATTTACAGGAGATACGATGAGAAATATTTAAAGGTCGTTGACGATCTCACTACCTCAAAATCGATCTTAATTTTTGAATAGTTACGTAAAAATTACGACTGTTTTCATAGATTTTGTATGCTCGAGTTTCAACTCGTCGCCGCGTTGTTAAAAAAAACGATTTTCGAAATCAACGATCGTCAACGACTCGTAATTACTGTTAACTAGAATAACCCGTTTGGTTTTTAGATGTCACATGTACCGTTCAAGCTGGAGAGTGTCCACCGCCAAACGTCGCGAAAAAAATGTCATCATCTGCCGGCGGCGATGTTTTTGTTGTTTTTCTGTATTTCTTGCTGATTTTTCTATCACGAGGAATGAGGATTGTAAAAAGCGCCTCCAAGTTTAGAGAAAGAGGTACAGCCACGACAGTAGCACCGAAAAGAAAAAATCATATAATTCGCACACATGTAGGCGCGGTATATTTAGGAAATGTGAAAAATGTTGCAATGAAGGCGAGCGAGGCTCGTAATGTTCCAACACACTAGGATCGATTTACATATATCCCCCTGGTAATCATTACGTCGTACGCGCGCACCGGACAAAAAAAAACAGGGACGCCGTTGTTGTTGCGCTGCCCGAGGGACGCTTGGTCCCGATTTATGACGTCCTATGAGTTACGAGGAGCCTATACGGATCCCCCTGGTCTTTTTCACCCTCTCTCGATTCTTTCGCTCGACTAACAATTAGCCTCGGTGCCTAAGTATAAGCAAAAGAGCGAATATATAGATAGAAACGGCGAGCTCGGTACGCGAACGAGGCCATATCGGCCCCGCCACTTTATACTTTGCGGCACAAGCAATTTTTATTGCGACGAACCGGAGAGCTGCGTCAAGATTGTTTTTGCCTCCGGAGAAGTGAAATTGTTCGATAAAATATCATTATGACATCGTGATAATTGCGGAAGTTCTTCGCAATAACAAAATTATACCGAGAGTTCGGTTGGGTCGATCAAATTTCACTCAACTCATTTAGCAGGTGAATATTCGATCAATGAACGTGTTAATTAGCTGTTGCTTTCCAATTATGGAGTGCATGATTGCGAAGCTCGTCGACAGGTTTCTTTCGTTCATAAATTACCCAGGAAACACATGTACACGTTTTGTGCCAATTTTTCTAGTGCTTTTTCGCATCACATCTGAATGCCCCTTAAAGAGCAACGCCCCTTAAAGAGAAAAACGATTTTTTTTGTGGCGGAGTTTTATAGCCTAGGGGGGCGTACACAAATCACGTAACGCAAAATTTCTCAATTTTTGACCCCCCTCCCCCACGTACAAGGACCGTACGCCTGGCGGGACTCCGCCCCCCGCTATTCCGGGAGGGGGGGGGGTGCTTTGTCGTCAATAATTGTGATTTTTTTAATACACATAACTAATTATGAAAGGATCGGGTTTATACTAATTTTATGAAGTATATATTCATCTCGTTTTATACCAATTTTTATGAAAAAAATCTTCAATCTTCAAAAATCTTCAAAATTAACCGAGAAAGCCTTGCTTTGACGACGAAAAAAAATTCTCTTCATTGTCCCATCGATATCTTTATGAAAGGTTATCTGTGAATAAAAAGTCAACAATTTATCGATATCTATACAAATGTAGCTACCGTTATGCCTTGCCGTTTTTTTTCAATTTTGTTTTTTTTTTACAAAATGCCGACAGTTTGGACATTTTTGTCTATTTTTAAGGCTTTTTTTTTATTCAAGCAGTCTTGAAAAATAGTAATGATTAAAATTTAAAAATTCGTCTACGTACTACCTCAGTGACTGTGAGTACAAAAATGTAAAAAAAAAAATTGAAAATCTGCTTATAAGTTTTTGAGTATTCGCTTGGACAAGGTCGAAAGAGGTAGTTTCGAGAAAAACGAGTTCGAAGTTTCCGTTCCATTTTATCTTAAAGTACTGGTTATTATATATTAATATTAAAGTATCTAGTCGCGGGCGATATGAATGTTCTTCATCTTCATTATATATAAAAAAAATAATAATAAGAGTCTGCACTTCATCTATTGTGAACGATGTCACACTTGTAGGGACTGAGGGCACTAACCTGTCGCGCTACCTGCTCTCACCAAAGTGACTGTAACTCCGTCAATTTTCGGACTTGTGAATGAAAATGTTGCCAACATTTTTTTGAATATATGTACTTTCAAAAATTATAAAAAATAAAATTTTTTTCTTCCAATTTTGCTTGGGAAACGTCGGAGAGCTACTGTGCAAGTTCTTGCACAGTGACTTGCACAGTGACAGTTCTTTCAATGACCCTGAACTGACATTTTGTATGGAATGCTGTCAACTTTCCGCGGTAAAAGTAAATAAACTTGAACATGCAGAAATTTTGCTATTTCTGGCAGTTCTACAATCGTGACGTAACGCAAACCTTGCCCCTCCCCCCCATGTACGTAGACCGTAACGCCTGGCTGGACCCCCCCCCCCCCCCCCATTGCGTTACGTGATTCGCGTACGCCCCCTAGAGTCTTATTTTTAAACTGCAGCGAAGATTTTATAAAAAATTGAGAAAATTGATCGAGTTACGGCGATTTTTGTGAAGGGTCACGGCCCCAGTACCCCCAGTACATTTTTATTTTGCTTTTGTCTCGAAACTGTGTAAGTCATCCTTCAAAATCTATTCGTCCGATTCGCTTGAAATACGGACAAAGCATGAGGTATAACATTTTAGGTACGCCCGGGTGATTATTCAAATATGTTTGTCCATTTGTCGATAACAAATCATTGAAGTTGTTTTTCTTGCTCGGCACACTCTTTTCCTGCAGCTTGCCATGCTCGTATTTTTTTTTTATTTGAAAAAAGTATCCGGTCAGTCGGAAGTTTAAAGGTTATACTATAAGTATGTATTTTATTTGTCAATTCAGCCCCCCCCCCCTAGTTACTAAAACTCCTCACACCTATTGGCTATGCCCCAACGGTGGCCCTTTCTAAAAATAATAATGACTCCATTGCTTATAAACATTTATCAATAAAAAAAGCTGCCATTCGTCAAGACGACGTATCAATTGTGTGTGAAATCCCAACCTCGTCATCGCAATACCCTCATCAGAAAAAAATCCTGAAAATCGACCTCTGCTTTGGGCTTCAAGTTTATATCGATCCAAAATTGTCCATACAAATTTAGAGCAACCAAGTTAAAACTGCACCCGATACGACTCTTTCCAAAGAAGCAGCTTTTTTCGAATTATGTACTCGACAAATATTTATCCATTTACTTCGACATTCGCAGCTCCCCCCCCCCCCGCTCTCTTCGATCCCATTTCCTCGAACACTTTTTCGGATCCAGCACCAGCGTGCTCCGTTAATGTCATAATTTTTTGGCCGCGTAATCTCTTTGATCCGAAAATATATGCCGCCGAGGCTTTTTTTGTAGCAGACGGAATCGTAAAAAAGTTATTGCATAACACGCGTCCCGCGTGCTTGAGCCCTGCGTCCTCCGTCTCGCTCGCTTTCCCCAGATGGATTTTCCCCCCGAGATTTATTTTTCCGAGAAATCGCCTCGTGCTGGTAAGCACGTGGGATTCAGCGACGAAATGGAGGGATGTGGAATGCACACTGTAAGGTGAAATTCAGATGGTTGGGATTGGCTCGAAGCTCGTATGCGGGCGAAAACAAATTTCGATTTCGCAACGAGAGCGCATAGGCACGAACGTACCTAAACGCATGTGTTGCAGCTCACGCTCGCATGTACGGCTAACATTTCGTACATCCTGCATATGTATACAAATATCCCTACATATATACAGGGTGGACCATTCAACGCGTCCACCCCAAATATCCCCGTGGCCTCAAGGGAGACGAAAAAATGTTAGCTGGTAATTTGATTGATTTCGAAGGGCTGATACAGTGGTGCAAAAATTTATTTTTGTCAAGGTCGTAGTTTTTGCGCTCTCAAGGTCATCAATGATTTTTCAATGGGAACATGTTTTTTTTTATTGAGGCGTTAGGCCACAGTAACGGGTATAAAATCATGTGCGAATTTAACAATTTTTTTCGTATGAAAAAGTGATTCACTCATGAAATTGATTACACATCTATTTAGTGTGAAAATCAAGCTGTTAGAAAAAATATATATATTTTTTTCGATGTTCAAAATAGCCGACTATATCAAAACTTCTCGAAACAGCTTTTTTCCAATTGACACATAACTTCAACAATTTTCACTCGATTTACATCAAATTTAAAAGTTATGTTCCTAATTGCATTTCGCAGAGAAGTATGTACGGAATTTCTGATTAATCGAACATTTTTCATTTTATGAGCAGTTTATGAGCAGTTATAACGAATTTTTTCACTGAATATTCATTTCTTAAGGGGTTACCCCCACGTGCGATTTTGAAAAAATCGATTTTTTTTTATTGCATTTTTTTGAAGTATAAGTATCTGGGCCCATACTTCTGTATGGGCCCGGAATAGATGACTCTATGTAAGTTTACAAAAAAAAATATTTTCTTCGTGTAATCTGAAATTAAAACTTTAAACGCGTTTTTCTCAAAATGGCATTTCTGAAGTCGGTGACCAAGATTACTCGAACACTAATGAACCGATCTTCTTGAAATTTTGCAGGCTTATTTAATACATAAAAATGTAGTCTTTAGTCGTTCGATTTTTTTTTCGAAAAAAATGGCCGTTTTATAGCCAAAAAACGGCCGTTTTTTTTCGTTAAAATCGAACCATTAACTTTGACTGTCCGCCATTTTGTGAAAAATGAATATTTTTTAAAATCCTTCGATTAAAGACTAGTTTATACTTATATTTGACTAAATCCATCCGCATTTTTTTTTCAGATGATCCACTTCGCCGCAATGTTGGTCACCGCAAACCGTGTATAGAAAAACATTATTTCATTGACGGCCATTTGCCACTAAACAATGTAATATTTTTCAATAAAAAAATTACTGAAAGTTCTTCAAGATGTGTTCTTTAAGATGGTATATTGATCGATTAAAAAAGATTTGTAGTTTTCTTTAAAAAAATTCATGAAAAATGTCTTTTTTTGCGCTACAAGTGGGGGTAACGCCTTAAGTTCAAATACCTACAACTTTTCAATAAAACAACATTTTTTAAATTCGGTACGCACTTCTCTGGGTATTCCAATGTAGATTGACGAGAATTTTTGTTTTTGTTCTAGGTAAAAAATTGTGGATGCTGAATGTCACGCCTCGGAGCGCCTAAAAAAAAGATAACAAAAGAAAATATTAGTAGTCGGCCGTTTTGAATATCGAAAAAAAAAATATATATTCTAACAGCTTGATATTCATCCGAAATAGATGTGTAGTTAATTTTATGAGTGAATCACTTTTTCATACGAAAAAGAATTGTCAAATTCGCACGAATCCAACGACCTATGATATCATGACCTTGAAATGATTTTTCACCAAAATACACGTGTAAAAACGGGAAATCGTGATGTTATTGACGATAAGAATATCCGAATAGTGTAATTGGATTTTTTGTGTAGAACATTTACTGTAACAAATGTTCGAAGTGATGGCCGCTATCACACCAGAAACTATTCGAACGTCAAGAGAATCATTCATCTGACGTCTTAAAAAATGTTTCGAGGTTAATTACTTATTCAAAACCACGCACTTTTTCAAATCCAGCGCAGCGTGCTGAATGGAACTCGACACATTTTTGAAGACGTCGGATGAATGATTCTCTTGATCTTCAAATAGTTTCTGGTGTGATAGCGCGGCAGGCTCTTGTAATTCGTTTTCGCATGTTCGCCGGCGTCGTCGGAGCATCATGGTAAACACGATCATTGATAGCTCCCCGGCGAACATGCGACAACGAATTACAAGAGCCTGCACCGCTATCACACCAAAAACTATTCGAAGATCAAGAGAATCATTCATCCGACGTCTTCAAAAATGTGTCGAGGTTAATGGCCATCACTTCGAACATTTGTTTCAATAAATTTTCAGCACAAAAAATTCTATTACATTATTCGGATATTCTCATTGTCAAAACAATCACGATTTCAAAATCATCTCAAGATCACCTCATCTCAAAAATCATCTCAAGGTCATGATATCATAGGTCGTTGGATTCGTCTGAATATCACCTACAACGTCTCAATAAAAAAAAAACATGTTCCCATTTGAAAAACCATTGATGAACTTGAGAGCCTAAAAACTATGACCTAGGAAAAAATGACTTTTTCACCTTCGAAATCAATCAAATTACCTCCTGACATTTTTTTCATCACTCTAAAGTCAACGGAGACATTTGGGGTGGTCACGTTATATGGTCCACCCTGTATATATTTACACATATTTATATTCCTAGAGAGTTAAGCATACAAGAAAACTGTGGGACGTTGATACGTCGGAGACACGTAGATCTCGGTTCAACAAGAACGAGAAACTCTCCCCAAAGATTCGGCCGAAAGAAAATACAATTTCACCTTCAGGGGGGTGGTATACAGCGCGAATTCCAACGTGACACGAGAAAAGTCCATTCCGTTGGAAATCTCGGCAAATCCGTTTGGCAATTTGGTAAAAAGAAGCAAAAACCTTACATACACCCACGCATAGCCGTACGTGTAACTTGTAACGGGATATCGAAAGTCGGATTGACTCCGTCTTCGAGAGGTGATAAAAAAAATCAACATTGTCAGGAAGTGACGTAGGGATTTCTAGCGCAAGAGTTTTCTTTCCATCGCGCATGCAACTCGATCCGAATAATTCCTATGCATATTCATAAGAATATGAAGAGTACGAGGGCGTCCCCATCGGGATAGAAAAAATATAAGAAATTTCTCGCGATTGGGTATTCGTTCTTCGAACTGGCAACTCTATCCCCTTTCGAAACGCTAATATTATCTCTGACTCTCGCGTGGTTTATTCAACGCGGATGAAGACGGCGAGGTCTCGTCGTATCCCACGGAGAGTGATGCTCTCTCTCTCTCTCTCTCTCTCTCTCTCTCTCTCTCTCTCTCTCTCTCTCGCTCTCTCAAAATTGCTAGAGACCCGGAGGTGAGACGAAAAAAAGAAAAAAAAATGAAGGACGTCAAAAAAAATGTTGAAGGATGGCAAGGAACTTGCGCTTTGGTTGTTTCTCGAGGTGACGTGCGCGCGATGACGCCTGTATGACACATTGCTACCCTTCCCGCAGGCCCGTTTAACACGTCGCCCTTCCACCGTAAAAGTTTCGCCTCCCACGCCAGCTGACTCTCGTCAAGCTTTCTTATATTCACGCTAACCATCTTGCTCGAGGTTTTCGTTAACGTTTAACTCACGCGTCGTCACGGTAAAGAGAGATCTCACCACGACGGTTCCGCGCACCAGCAGCTTCTTTATTCTCGATTTCCTCTCTCCGCTTGTTTATTCAACTTCGTGGGCCGCTTGATACAACCACGTCGGCCGCTTCTGACGATTTATTTTGACAGATCACACACCGCCGCGGCATACGCGGAGCGAGGTACCGGGACTCTCGAAAAAGTCGTTCTCGAAATTGTTGGCAACTGTCGCGACTGCTTTTTTTTTGCTTGTGTTGCCAATGACGCTGGAGTATCGGAATTCATCGGCAGTCTGGAGAAAATTGGGTTCTGGTGTGACGTTTACTCAAACGTCAATTTTCTCCAATTTTTTCCTTCACTCTGGGGGAAAAATTGTTCGGTGCTCGTCGACTGACGCTTGGGAAACGTCTACGCCAAAATTAATTCGTGGGATGATGTAGGGGATTTATAAAGATACAATTGATGCAGGTCCAGCTTTGATGGGTGGCAAATGAGCCAGATGTTAAAATTGCTACTTTTGTAGGCCGTCTTTCCCACTGGAAGACTACCGTCAAATGGGGTTACTTTGAACAGATTTTGGAATTTTTTTTAGGCAACTTTTTTTAATATCCTAATTTCCAATTTTTTCTGCTCCAATAAAACAATGTGTTTTTTGGCTATCAAATAAATAAGAAAGTCGAGTTTAACGCGGTCCTCTAGTTTCTCGGCTGTTTTTTTACGGCTTTTTCAATAATTTTTTACGGGCAAAGCATCGAAATAATCAATCTCATTGTTTTTGCATAATCTTTATTAACATTTAAATAAGCTTTACAAATTTTTTGAAATCAAAATATATAATAGAATAAAAGTTATTGTGGCCGCCAGGAAGACATCAAGTAAAAGGGGTGCTTGACGGTGACCAAGATTGCGGCTGTTCTGCTTATCCGAAATCAAAAAACCAAATGGCATTTTAATCTTCATATTTAAAACTAGCGATTGAACTAGAGTGAATTCTAAATTACAAAAATTGACTTTTTTATACACTTTTGAAAATTACATTCTATTTTTTACTCATTTTTTCTTAAGTTTTTCGCTCGTACAAAAAAAACTATCGAAGCAATCATGATAATCCTAGTTCAATCGCTGGCTTATAACATATTAAAGATGCTGTATAAATTTGAATAAGATCGGTGCAGTAGTTTCTGAAATATCGTGGTCACCGTTTCGAAAAATGGTGTTTCGAGAAAAACGAGTTTGAAAGTATACCTGCTCCGTATACCTGCTCCGTTCCAGGGCCGTAACTTGTGAACCACTTCGAATATCGAAAAATCCTTTGGCACACATTTTCTACACATGTTGTAGATGTGATTTATGAAAAAAAATCGATTTTTTCGACCCGAGAAACTAGAGGACCGCCTTAAAGTGTCAAAGTAACCTCGAGCGTGGAGTTTTTTTAACAAGGCATTGATATGCAACTTATGTCAAAGATCAGGGTTACTTTGACATCAATTTAATTGAAAACATTAATATTTCATGCATTATACATGGAGTTAATTTTTAAAAAATGTTACAATCATATTGCCATCTTTATGGAGGAAACATTTTACATAAACGTATCAAGTACCTAGGGTGCTATTATAGGCACTTAATCACATTGAGAGAAAAGTCCGTGGTATTTACAACAAACGCCCATGGTAAAAGAGGAGATAGTAAAATTCTCTATAGTTTATTGACACCGCAATCATAATATAGTTAAAACGACTACAATCGAAAAGTATACTTAAAACATGCGATTTGGGTGGCATGTTTAACCATCTATTATCCCCGAAATGATTATTCACTATTGTAAAATGGTTGACAATATAGATATGGTTAATTCAGTGCTATAAAAAAATCGGCGTAAAAATACCAATGCTGTATACTGTACGTTAAGTTTTGATCCGTCAAACTTCTACTATTCTTCTCAAGTTTGTACAACTCCAAGGTTAACATTAACATTTTTTGACTATAAAATGTTATAAGACCTTATGAAAAGTGACTATTCAAAAAAATTACAGTAAAGTTTACTTATAGCGAAGACGTAATCATTTGCAGGTCGAGCAACCGCAGCTTAATAGTTTTAACAACTACGCATGTCTCATAAACTGTTTTCGAAACAACCCTTAGTAAAAAAAAATAATTTCTCCGAAAAAAACGCCCCGATTTAAAAATCTGAAAAAAAAATTCCAAAAATGCGTGATTATATGTAAAAAATTTCAAGCTATCACCTGCAGTGGAAGTATGATTTTTTCTGTGCTTGCTGAGCGATTAACGTTAATAAAAAACCGAAAAAAAATTCAAGAACCGCTTATTTCGGACGGATACTTAAATATTTTGATACCCACAACGAATTTTTTTTGACCATTTTTGAATAACCTAATCACAATCATGGACCTTGAACACTTAGCAGTCAATTTTTCGGATTTTTTTAAACGTTAATCGCTCAAAGGTACAGAAAAAATCATACTTCCACTGCGGGTGATAGCTTGAAAATGTTTACATATGATCACGCATTTTTGGGCATTTTTTTTAATCTTTAAATAGGGGCGTTTTTTTTACTAAGGGTTGTTTCGAAAAATGTAAAAAAATTCAGGGTGTCTTTTAGAGTCAATGGAATCAGATTAAAAAAATAAATCGAATTGGCGGGGGTCAAGGAAAAAGTTCACCGGATTCACGTGGAATACTTCATATAGTTTTCAGTTCACTATTAGAATCTTGGGGAAGTAAATTTTTTAAAGCATCAGGGAATATCCATTTTATCAAAACTTACTGTATTATATAGCATTGGAGAATAAACGTATGTTTCTAAGATTTGGGGGTTGCGTCTAACATGCGTGCATAATTCATCCACTGCCAAAATATCAACAAGCAGTACTATACTTTTGGCAGTAATTTTTCGTTAAAAGTTCGGTAGCTTGGATTGTAAATTTTACCAGTATACTAGGATGTATTTTTACTTGATCATCGACGAAATTCAATTCTTGAATATTCAGCTTCGTGAAAGGAATACGTTAAATTCGGCGATTAGAAATTTTTGGTTGCCGTTGTTTTTTGGTGGTATTTCACGGACGGGGGCGTATTGCGTTACTGATAAATCGAGGGCTATCATCGCGACAGTTGGACTGCTCGCGGTTTTAGCTCATACCGAGTCGCCGTCTATAAACTCGTGAGACCAAAAGCACCTGGACAAGAGCTACCTGCGGTGTTCTTCCTCTCGTATTCGGAGGATACATCGGCCCGGTCTCACTCCAGCACACGCAGAGAACGAGAGAGAAAGAGAGATTACAGGAGAGCAAACCAGGAGAGAAGCGGAGAGTTTTGTGCTGTCCCATAAATTCTCCAGGCAACTAACAAATGTCTTTCTCAGAGTTTCACGGAGTGTTCGGCGCTGGTTTCGTGGCGTGTTGTCTCGTTTAATGAGAACACGCGTCGCGGATATTCAACGATATACTTCTGTCTTTCTCTCACTTTGTGTCTGTCACCCCCCCCCTCCCTCGACACTCTTTCCTCGTCCGGCCATGAAAAGTTAAACGCCTATTATTTCTGTTGTGCAGCAATATTCTAATATTGCATTCTTGCGCGGCGATGAATTCTCACCGAAATTCTAGGTCTCGATCGAAGTGTGAACGTTTTGCGACTCGCTACTATGCAACTTAAAACGTGTTTGTCGAGGATTCTTTGCGCACCAATCGATCGGATATTTACAGCCGGTAAATAATAATGTTCCAGAGTATTTATTAAGGGGTTACCCCCACTTGCGATTTTGAAAAAATCGATTTTTTTTATTGCATTTTTTTGAAGTGCAATTTGAAGTGCAGTTTTTTTTGATGCCCGCAATAGATGGCTCTATGTAAGTTTACAAAAAAAAATATTTTCTTCGTGTAAACTGAAATTGAAACTTTAAACGCGTTTTTCTCAAAATGGCATTTCTGAAGTCGGTGACCAAGATTACTCGAACACTAATGAACCGATCTTCTTGAAATTTTGCAGGCTTATTTAATACATAAAAATGTAGTCTTTTATCGTTCGATTAATTTTTTTCGAAAAAATTGGCCGTTTTATAGTAAAAAAACGGCGGTTTTTTTTCGTTAAAATCGAACCATTAACTTTGACTGTCCGCCATTTTGTGAAAAATGAATATTTTTTAAAATCCTCCGATTAAAGACTAGTTTATACTTATATTTGACTAAATCCATCCGCATTTTTTTTTTCAGATGATCCACTTCGCTGCAATGTTGGTCACCGCAAAACGTGTATATAAAAACATTATTTCATTGACGGCCATTTGCCACTAAACAATGTAATATTTTTCAATAAAAAAATTACTGAAAGTTCTTCAAGATGTGTTCTTTAAGATGGTATATTGATCGATTAAAAAAGTTTTGTAGTTTTCTTTTAAAAAATTCATGAAAAAGGCCTTTTTTTGCGCTACAAGTGGGGGTAACGCCTTAAGGGGAATTCGTTTAGACCCCCGAAAATAAGTAACTTTTCGTGAATTTTTTTAAAGGTGATAAATTAATCGCGTCGTTTAAAATTTTTGACATTATCTTGTTGAAACTTTCAAATGTAAAAAAAATGTTTTCTATTTTAAACAAAACAAAATGACGGCGTTATAAGGTATTCCTTTAGGTGTATTTTGAACAAGTTATTCATCGATCGGGCTGAAATTTTGGGAGGTTTCTCACTATAACATTATCGGAAGGATATACCCTAAAAAAATTTTAAAAAGTATAAAATCAAAAATTAAGAGGGCTTTGTAATCAAATTTTCATATTTTCGACCATTTTTCCGAGTCCTTCCATTTTTTTTATTGCTTCATAATTACTATTTTCTCGGGCCGCGAGAAGTGAAAACATAATTGTTAAAATCAGAGTAGGTACTTTTTTTCAAACGCTGACATTTCGTAATTTTTTTTATTAGAGGGCCGAACGATATCCACATTTATAAAGAATATAATTTTTTAGAATTATTTGTTTTACATGACCAGGACGGCCGCAATCACAACGCCCTAGATAAAAAAGCGCGATATGACCTACGCAACTTCAAATATCATGTACAATTTTGAAAACAAAGCTTTGAAGAAATGTACGATGTTACTTTAAACATGTATAAATAACATTGTAAAATACTAACCCTGTAGATTCTACCGTTTCTCTAAATTTAGCTATAATAAATCGTCTTGAAAATGGGTTTTCACTCTAGAATACGGCCGTGGAACCTACCTACAAACGTCCATAACTCCCTCAATTTTGAATGGATCAAGATGAAATTTTCAGAGAATATTTTTTAAATGAAGTATTTTGAAACACGTCGAAAACAAAAAATAGATAATTTCAAAAACTCCAACAGCGTGTAAACCCTCCAGTCTGACGACGAATTTGTGCCCATCGCGTGCAATGGTACCTTGTTTGTATTTTATTTAATATTTATTATTCGAACGACGTTCGAATTAATATCCGCGCAAGTTTTTTTACCTCCTCTGCTATTAAGTTATTAATGGACTTTTCGTGTTTTTCCGGGGCGAGAGAGAGAGTGTGTGTGTGAGAGAGAGAGAGAGAGAGAGAGAGAGAGAGAGAGAGAGAGAGAGAGAGGGAGGAAGCGAAAGACAAAAAACACTCTGCTGGTCTCTCGTTTTGACGCAGGAGGGAGATTTGAGTTTTCAGTGGTCGCCTAATGCTGATCCAGGACTGGAACCGAATATATAGGGTGCCTCAAAATGACCTGACATTAAAATTTATTGATAAACGTATTATTTATTTGAAAAGTACGAATCTTTCCTTTTTAATATAAGTCATTAATATTTTAATATAATTTATATTATGTAATAAGTCTTTTTTGTAGCTGCAATTTGTACAGGGTTCTTCTCCCTTAAGGCCTTAGGCGAATTTAACCATTTTTTTTCGTATGAAAAAGTAATTCACTCATCAAATTAGTCTAAAACATCTATTTAGTCTAAAAATAAAACTGTTAGAAAATATGTTTTTTTTTCGTTGTACAAAATGGCCGACTACTCGAAACTTCTCGAAACAGCTTTTTTCCAATTGGTGTGACAAATAACTTGAACACCTTTCACTCCATTTACTTCAAATTTAAAAGTTATATTTATAATTACATTTCGCAAAGAAGTACGTACGGAATTTCTGATTAATCGAAACATTTTCATTTTATGGGCAGTTTATGAGAAGTTAAAACGAAATTTTTCACTGAAAATTCATTTCTTAAGGCGTTACCCCCACTTGTAGCGCAAAAAAGGCCTTTTTCATGAATTTTTTTAAAGAAAACTACAAAACTTTTTTAATCGATCAATATACCATCTTAAAGAACACATCTTGAAGAACTTTCAGTAATTTTTTTATTGAAAAATATTACATTGTTTAGTGGCAAATGGCCGTCAATGAAATAATGTTTTTATATACACGGTTTGCGGTGACCAACATTGCGGCGAAGTGGATCATCTGAAAAAAAAATGCGGATGGATTTAGTCAAATATAAGTATAAACTAGTCTTTAATCGAAGGATTTTAAAAAACATTCATTTTTCACAAAATGGCGGACAGTCAAAGTTAATGGTTCGATTTTAACGAAAAAAGGCGGCCGTTTTTTGGCTATGAAACGGCCATTTTTTTACGAAAAAAAAATCGAACGATTAAAGACTACATTTTTATGTATTAAATAAGCCTGCAAAATTTCAAGAAGATCGGTTCATTAGTGTTCGAGTAATCTTGGTCACCGACTTCAGAAATGCCATTTTGAGAAAAACGCGTTTAAAGTTTCAATTTCAGTTTACACGAAGAAATTTTTTTTTTGTAAACTTACATAGAGTCATCTATTCCGGGCATCAAAAAAAAACTGCACTTCAAATTGCACTTCAAAAAAATGCAATAAAAAAATCGATTTTTTCAAAATCGCAAGTGGGGGTAACCCCTTAAGTTCAAATACCTACAACTTCTGAATAAAACAATATTGTTTAAATTCCGTACGTGTTTCTCTAGGTATTCTAATGTAGATTGACGAGAATTTTTGTTTTTTGTTCTAGGTAAAAAATTTAAACCAAATGTCGTGCCGTGAAGCGCCTAAAAAAAAGATAACAGAAGAAAATATCAGTAATCGGTCATTTTGTACATCGAAAAGAAAAAAAAATATTTTCTAACAGCTTGATATTCATACTAAATAGATGTATAATTAATTTTAAGAGTGAATTACTTTTTCATACGAAAAAAAATTGTTAAATTCGCATATGATTTTATACCCGTTACTGTGGCCGAAGGCATTCATACATTCCCCACCATATTCCACTTTACATCTTGTTGAAATAATACGTCTTCCAACTCCATGCCATTTATGCCATTTATCGGATATTGTGTTCCACACATAACCTCTATGTTTGTACCTAATATTAAACAAAAATATACGTACTCTACAAATAAATAATACGTTTTATTAACAAATAAAAATGCCAGCTCATTTTGAGACACCCTTTACACCCAAATAAGCTCCTTCTCATTCTCTGCCCCTCTCGATTTCTTGCTCTCTTTTTCCCCTCGGATCCAGCACCTCCGCGAGTGGCCACTATAGCCCCATAAATATGAAGAGAGAATAAAGCGATACCGAGAAGCATTGCGTTTTTCGTTCAACCCCTCGCCCACATAAATATCGTGGCTGTGCGATTCGAGCCATTTTCCGCGGTTTTACATCGCACAGTCTTAAAAGTCGAAAACCCAAGGCTCTGCTTCCCATAGAAATTTACTCGTACACAGTTGCACACGCACGGGTGGATGCGCGTAACGTATTTCGCTGGCGAGTTGCATAAAACGCACGTACGCACCCACACGAGGGCGCCTGTAACATATTGTATTTTGCTGGCGAACGTTTCCGGCTTTTTACAACCCAGCTGATGGTCAGGGGACATTCCGATACCGTGCGGCAGCCGTCGCGGCAACGGCATTCGCACCTCCCTGATAAAAATAAAAATGAAAATTCATCACCGTTATCAGAGAATCCATTAATTTTTTTCTCTGCATTTTAATGCCTTTTTTTGAGTCGGTTGACTCTGTACTTTTTATACATGTTTTTGGTGTTCTGCAGCTGGCTGGACGAACGGAGAAGATTGAAAGAAAAGCTTGAATAAATTTTAGTCTAATGGAAGATAATTAAACGGAGTCCGCTAATAATGAGAGGTTGGAATGAGACGAGTCGGCGAATTGACATGGCGAGATTTCCGATCGATTCGCTGCAACCGCGATCGGGTATCAATCAGGACGAATTTTAAGGGGTCTTGTCACTTTAGACGATAAAAAGGCTATTTTCATGAATTTTTTGATAGGTTTATATTATAGATATTGATATAAACGTTGTTACACTTAATAAATACACTTTCGAAATCCATCAAAAAAATTATTTATTTAAATCTCTATTTTTAGAAGAAAATGGTGGTTAAAAAAATGTCCTAAAAAATTGTAGCTCTGCGCTGTTGATGAAATCACGGAGATGGATCATCCGAAACAAAACAATCAAACGGTTTTGAGATTCAGCGTGGTAATGGCTATAGCGCATTACGTACCATACGATTTTTTATGTATGCAAAAATAACAAAATGGCGGACATTTTCCGAAAATTTTGGTAAAAAACTAGTAAATTTCAAAATTTACAAAAATCCTTGATATGCGCTATAGCTATAGTTGTAAAGAATATGTGGTTAAAATTTCATAAGGATCGTTTCAGCAGTTTCGAAGATTTTATCAACAAGCCATCAAAAAACGTTGTTTCGAGAAAATCGCGCTTAAAGTTTGTTTGAGTTACGTAAATACTTACATTTTTTAAAATGTATTTCGAAAGTGTATTCATTAAGTGTAACAACTTTTGTATCAATATCTACAATATAAAGGTATCAAAAAATCATGAAAATAGCCTTTTTAGCGTCTAAAATGAGAAGACCCCTTAAACTGAAGGCGGGACACCACTTTGAAGGGTGAAAAAATCGATTATTTTTGCTTCTTCTCAAAGTATACATATTCAAGTATATATGATCGTGTTTTGAATGTTAATCGATCGTATGCTAATGAAAACGAATTGAAAAAGCAAATGCAGTGCCCGCGAAAAAACATGCGAAGCTCTTTTCGATTTGGATCGCCCTACTGTACAGAGGGTGTCCTGTTATGGGGGGATAAACCTGCAACTGTCGATAAGTCAGATCATGCCCTACTATAAGTTGGAATTTCAGTTTAGTAAAAGTCCCACGGTTTTCGAAATTTTGGGCTTGATGTTCTTTAAAAAAAAAATCATCTGCTTTTGGTTTTTCGTCTACCATTTCTACAAATGATATGAATCGACAATAACAAGCAACTTTTTAAAGTAATTGGCACGTATGCGTAGTACATTTTTTGCACACCGCAGGCCATCAAAGTCAGATGTTCGAATTGGTTTGTATGAAAATTCTGCATAAAATCGTTTTTCATAAAGTTTCCTTAACATTTAAGGTTAAAAAGAAGACTTTTCTAGATATAAGAAATAACCAAGAGTATTTAAAAAAAAACCGGGTAAAAAAGGTTATCATTTGTAGAAATGGCATGCGAAAAACCAAAAGCAGTTGATTTTTATCTCGAAAACTGTAGGACTTTTACTAAACTGAAATTCCAGCTTGTAATAGCACATGATCTGACCTATCGACAGTTGCAGGATTATCCATTCATAACAGGACACCCTATATATTGCGATCAATTAATATTCCCGGAGTGTATATTAAGGCGATCCTCTAGTTTCTCGGGTCGAAAAAATCGATTTTTTTTTCTTCATAAATCACATCTACAACATGTGTAGAAAATGTGTGCCAAAGGATTTTTCGATATTCGAAGTGGTTCACAAGTTACGGTCCTGGAACAGAGCAGGTATACGGAGCAGGTATACGGAGCAGGTATACTTTCAAACGCGTTTTTCTCGAAACATCATTTTTCGAAACGGTGACCACGATATTTCAGAAACTACTGCACCGATCTTGTTCAAATTTATACAGCATCTTTAATATGTTATAAGCCAGCGATTGAACTAGGATTATCATGATTGCTTCGATAGTTTTTTTTTTTTAAGAGCGAAAAACTTAAGAAAAAATGAGTAAAAAATAGAATGTAATTTTCAAAAGTGTATAAAAAAGTCAATTTTTGTAATTTAGAATTCACTCTAGTTCAATCGCTAGTCTTAAATATGAAGATTAAAATGCCGTTTGGTTTTTTGATTTAAGATAAGCAGAACAGCCGCAATCTTGGTCACCGTCAAGCACCTCTTTTACTTGATGTCTTCCTGTCGGCCACTATAACTTTTATTCTATTATATATTTTGACTTCAAAAAATTTGTATAGCTTATTTAAATGTTAATAAAGATTATGCAAAAACAATGAGATTGATTATTTCGATGCTTTGCCCGTAAAAAAAATATTGAAAAAGCCGTAAAAAAACAGCCGAGAAACTAGAGGACCGCGTTAAATTAATATACTCGAGTGCCCGAAAAGCCACATTCAAGAGGAAAATGTAGATGCCTCGTATTAGTCTTAGTTTTCGAAGGAAGAACATTTTTTTTCTCTTTTGTGTTTTTACTTTCCTCCTATACTACTGTGAGAGGTAAAAAAAATCGATTTTTTTGTTGTTTTTTTCTCAAAGTATACATGGTCAAGAATATGTGAAAATATTTTCAAATTAAAATATTGAAAATTGACCAAGCCGCAGATAATTTAGTCAAAACAGGTAGCGCAACGATTTGCGTATACCAGCGGTTTTCAAACTTCTTTGGAGATCGAACCCTTTTGAAACACTAAATATTTTACAGATCCCTAAAATAAGCAGAACCGGTTTTTACGTTTATTTTTTAATGAAAATCGTACAAAAATAGGTACTTTAAATAATAATGTATTAATTCCACTGCAAATTGACGAAATTGTTTCCATTTATTGGGAGGTATGAAGTTGTTTTTTGTTTTCGGCGGAGCCCTAGCAAGGCCTTGGGAGCCCCCGGGTTCCGCGGAGCACACTTTGAGTATGGCGGGCGTATACTAAAACTTTCTACCGCGTTTTTCTCGAAACGACTTTTCTCGACCTGGCTGGTATTATAATTCTAGCTATAATTGTTCGCTTTTCAGTTAAAAAAAAAAACAAAAATTTTCGTGATTGGAGTAACTATTTTCGTGCGTAGCCATTTTTTTATTTAGTACTTTTTAAGCCCCCGAATACAAGTAAAAATTTCGTCAAAATTACACTTTTCTCAACACCCGCCATTGGGTGATTTTTTTTTTAAAACGTCTCCCTACCACAAGAACTACATATATATAGATGATAAAACCTTTTTATTGTTCAGACCAATCATTATCAAGTTAATGATCCGGCCGTTGGACCACATTTTTTATCCAGAGGCTCTAACATACCTCGATAATGTTGTTAATAGTTAATGTTTCAAATAAAAATTCACACCAAATAAGTTCAATCTATGCTTAATAACATCCCTTTTTTCCAAATCCCAATCAAATAATCTAGACGATGTTGAAGTTTGAATCGTTGGAATGCAACGATTTTTTTATTATTTTATGTTATTTCTTCATTTTGTTCATAATCCAAAATCTTATTCAGCAAATTTGGGCTTCGAACTTCTTACGAGGATCCTAAAAAAACGTATGACTGTTACCCATCGCCCAAATTTGCCAAAAAAATCGGACCACTGAACTTTCGTTGCGTTCCAACGATGCAAACTTCAATATCATTAAGGGGTTACCCCCACTTGCGATTTTGAAAAAATCGATTTTTTTTATTGCATTTTTTTGAAGTATAAGTATCCGGGCCCATACTTCTGTATGGGCCCGGAATAGATGACTCTATGTAAGTTTACAAAAAAAAATATTTTCTTCGTGTAAACTGAAATTGAAACTTTAAACGCGTTTTTCTCAAAATGGCATTTCTGAAGTCGGTGACCAAGATTACTCGAACACTAATGAACCGATCTTCTTGAAATTTTGCAGGCTTATTTAATACATAAAAATGTAGTCTTTAATCGTTCGATTTTTTTTTTCGAAAAAAATGGCCGTTTTATAGCCAAAAAACGGCCGTTTTTTTTTCGTTAAAATCGAACCATTAAATTTGACTGTCCGCCATTTTGTGAAAAATGAAAATTTTTTAAAATCCTTCGATTAAAGACTAGTTTATACTTATATTTGACTAAATCCATCCGCATTTTTTTTTCAGATGATCCACTTCGCCGCAATGTTGGTCACCGCAAACCGTGTATATAAAAACATTATTTCATTGACGGCCATTTGCCACTAAACAATGTAATATTTTTCAATAAAAAAATTACTGAAAGTTCTTCAAGATGTGTTCTTTAAGATGGTATATTGATCGATTAAAAAAGTTTTGTAGTTTTCTTTAAAAAAATTCACGAAAAAGGCCTTTTTTGCGTTACAAGTGGGGGTAACACCTTAATCTAGTAGACAAAAATAATTTGGAAAATCACCTGTTTTGACCCGTCACAGTGGTGTCCGTCGTCCCTTGACACAAGCTGGTGTGACGCTTGGCACTTGTTAATCGACAAATAGAGACCAGTCACTCGAGCAGTCCATTGTTTTTAATCGGCTTCGACCGCGGTGTCCTCTTCCCGATGGAGGAGAATTGATGGTGGAGACCGGTTATCAATAATGAGGGGGCGTTTCGTATTTGTTTATTCAGGTAGCACTCAGCGGCGAGCCGCACTGACGCAGACATCGCAGTACGTTTTCTCTATTATTAACGTTCTCGCAATTAGCCAAGCCTCCGGAGCTGCACAACACCCCGAGACCATCCATCCTTCGCACCCGCGAGAAATTTTAATAATTCAATCATCGTCCGGGTCATAGGGCAAAACCGTACGCTCGTATAGCCCTTTATAATGAACTCGTTGCATTCGTAATTTGTTGTTTCGTTGCTACAATTTTTCTCCTACGATTTGGTGGACAAAACGATCGCAAATTGTTTGGACGAGAAGCCAAAATCAACAAATGAACTTGGCCGCGAAGGAATCTTCCAAAGCGATGTTAAGGGGCTAACCAGTGCGAACGCTGAAAATTTGGGTGATTTTCGGGAATTTTTTGGAAGAAAAATACTCAATTAAATGTTTCGGAAAATTAAGAATATATTTGACTATACTTGACATTTCTTTGGTATTTCCTGTACAATGACGCAGGATTATCGAAAAATATCAAAATATAACAAAATGGCGTAGTTATGAAAAAAAGTTTTCTTTCTTGCCTATAAAATGATCGTTTTTTTTTCAATGCAAAATCGTCAATTTTCATCCGATCAAAAATATCCTACTTCATTGTAGAGTAAATATATTCAAGAGTACTCAGTTCAAATTCCAAGTCAATCGGATAATTGCTCTTTGAGTTACAATGTCATAAAATTTGAAAAATCTCGATTCGAGAAAAACGCATTTAAAAATGTAACTATCGATTTTTGCAAGATAAAATGATATTCATATAAATGATAATCACATTCTTGAAAGTATGAACTGTCGAAAAAGGAAAAAAAAATCGATTTTTTTAAGTGTCACACTGGTATAGCTTCATAAGGCGGGCAACCACTTTAGGAGAGCGAAAATTAGATGATTTTTTTATTGTGAAAAAAAAACGAAATTTCCACAACTCTGACAATAATTTATTCATACTTCCATAAATCTCTGGTTATTTTTTCGAATTATTTCATTCATTAATTAAGGTGTAATCCGCTGTGTCCCTTGGCGTGTCCTCATCGTCGTTGTCGATTTGCGGGAATTGTGCAGCTCGCAATTCGCATCTGAAATAGTCCAAAAAATGTTTATTCATTCTTGAGATGTTTTTCAAGAACATGAACCTAAATTTTTTTTTAATCGACAATTGAATGTTGGAATGTATTTGAAAAAAATGATCAATCTTCAGCATTTCAGTTTTAAACAATCTAATCTTTCCAACTCTAGGTTCATGTTTTAATAAATTACATTATGTAAGCGTGTTCCAAATTTGAAGATGGCCCATCAATTACTTTTCGACTTATGATTCCCGCAAATTGAATAAATGTTGTTTCGAGAAAAACGCGATTGAAAGTTTTAGTATATGCAAATCGTTGCGCTACCTGTTCTCCCTAAATCGTCTGTCACTTGGTCACTTTTCAATATTTTGACTTGACATTTTTTTCACATGTTCTCGAATATGGACACTCTGAGAAAAAGCGCAATAAAATCGAATGTTTTGACCCGTCACAGTGGTTGGGAGTCGAGCGGAGAGTCTTTATCATTTATATACATACCGTTAAAAGGAATCCGAATATCGTTTTGAATTTTTCAGGGTGTATTCTGAACATATTTTGTTAACGATTTGTGAAGTTAAAAAAATTTTCTTCCGAAAAAATTACATTGTAACCACAAACATGTGCATAACATTCTGGGAAAAAAAGAATTTATTCCAATCAATGTGTTATTAGAAAAAATGCATCATTCTGACCCTTCAAATTGGGCTTCCAGAAAGGGTCCAATGAGTCTCCAAGCCTACATTGAAATTCCTTCGCGTTCTTTCGCTGCATACCGCGTTGTTTCATTTTACAACATTTTTCAGCTCCGACAAAATAAAAGAACGGGTACAAAGATCGAAACAGCTTGATAATTAATAAAAAGCATCCTCTGTTTATTCCCTCGTTTCCCGCGGACGATTTAGAGCTCGTGTCCCAAAAGGAACGAGATGGAGAGCCGAGGTGACGCGGCGAGGGCCGCAGGAACGCGAGACGCCCTCTCTCCCTTCTCGAAAAACCCGCGCGTTCGTTATAAATCCTCGTCATAACTCTACATTTGTGGTAATTTTAATTCCCTCTCGCAGGCTTTAGCGACGCGTTAATTCATAATTATTATTAACGAGCCCTAGAGAGTGGTCGGGACGAGGGTCCCTCAGTACCAAACAGTGCAACCCTTTGAGACAGGAGAGACGCGAACGAGAGAGAAAGAGAGAGAGAGAGAGAGAGAGAGAGAGAGAGAGAGAGGCAGGAACACATGGATGCAAAAAAAAACGAAATTGGTTACCAAGGCTTGGTGGGTTCTGCATCTTTGCGTAAAAGCCCTCTCGTCCTACACGTTTCGTCGTTCAACTTGGCGAGATCTTTCACATGCATCATACAACAAAAAAATTGCTCGTCGCTCTTACTCTCGACTCCAATAAATCCTTACGCGAGCTTCACGCACCTACGCTTGAGGAGTTTCGGGACAATTGACGATACGTTACTATTTGATTCGAATTAATGTGGTAAATAATTTGTCATACACTGAATGCACCCTCCAAAAGGCTACATCAACGTAGGTGGGTGAAAAAATTGCATTATCCCAAAATATTTTTATTCGATTGTATGACCTTTTAGTTATATTCCCTGAAAATTTCATTGAAATATTTCTAAAATTGAATGAGCTGCAGCTTCTTACATTCGGCTGGGCGAAACAGTGTTTTCAAACTCGGTGAACGTGATATCTCAAGAACCACTCGATGGATTATTTCCGAATTTACAGGAGATGCGACGAGAAACATTTAAAGGTCGTTGACGATCGCACTTTTTCAAAATCGATTTTCATTTTTTAGTAGTTACGTAAAAAAGAGGACTTCTTTCATAGATGTTGGATGTGCGAGTTTAAATTCGTCGCCGCGTTGTTGAAAACAAATCATTTCAATAATTGACGATCGTCGACGACTTGTCTTTGTTGTTAACTCGAATAAATCGTTTGGTCTTTAGATTTCGGATGGACCGTTTAAGCTGGAGAGTGTCCACCGTCAAACGTCACGAAAAAAATTATATCATCTGCCGGCGGCCATGTTTTTGTTGTTCTGCTGCATATTTTTGATGATTTTTTTTAAGGCTCTCAATATATGTACCGTGAAACTGTACAACTATAGTTCATATTTGTCAACTATGGTCCAGATTTGTCAGGTTTTAAATTTTTGTTTCTCCCACTGAAGAATGTATTTATATATTTAATACCTCGCTTTTATATACTTACCTCGGATTTACATATTTAATAGTCGCAGCCAATGCGATTTTTTAAAGAGGTAGCTGGACTACAGTTGAGGGCCTGGACTACAATTGTGTAGATTTACAGTACCTTTATGTTTAAAAATTGCGTTTTTTCCCAACAGTTTCATAGAAAAAATCAGAATTTGGCAATTGTTTCGGGCCTGTAGGTGTTCCTACGGCCCGAAAAAATGACCAAATTCTGAAATTTGTTCAGGGCAACGGTTGGAGAAAAAAAACGCATTTTTTTGTTAACATAAACGTACCGTAAAATTACACAATTATTGTCCAAGGCTTCAACCTTAATTATTGCCCAAGGTCCAGCTAACTCCCAAAAAAATAACATTTATTAAGCTCCATAAATCGATCGTCTACAACGTTATAAAAACTGTTAAATGACGCAGTACATAATGACACTGATGACGGTATTGTCATAATGTGCTGACAATGAGTAAAAAACTGACAAATCGCTCAGTACATTATGGCAATTTCGTCCCCTTTCATATTATGACGATTAGGCATCTCCATATGTGGAAAAGTGTTTCTTCAATTGTAAATTTTACAAAATTTTATAGAAGCGGTGTAGACGATGGATTTAAAATACAGAGGGTGCATTCAGTACCGTAAAACGGGGTTAAATTGACATCAAGGGTAACTTTGATAGTTTCTGGGGCTACTTTAACAGAGCGCGTAAATACGGTTTAAATGTGTGTACATGTACGTGTTTAAATTTGTTATTCAAGTTTATTATAATGTTGCTGAAATTGATTGCAATGTTGCTCAAGTTGATTTTGATCTCAATGATAATTATAAGACTGATTAAGTGCCTATAATAGTGCCCTAGATACTTGATATTTTGATGCAAAATGTTTCCTTAATACAGATGAGAGTTTGATTATAAAAAATCGTTGTTTTTAATTAAACTCCATGTATAATGAATAAAATATTATTATTTTTTATCAAAATGGTGTCAAAGTAATCCCACACTCGTGGTTACTTTGGCACTTAATGAAAATGTATATAAAATTGTGGGGGATTGGTGGGGCTTGACTTTTTTTTTATAAATTTGATAGTTAAAGACACATTGTACTATTGCAGCATAAAAGTTGGAATTTAGGAAGTTAAAAAAACCAAAAAAAAAATCCAAACCCAGTTCAAAATAACCCAATTTTACGGTACATGACAAAGATTTTACTGTAGAAATTTCAATCAAATGGTAACGTCAATTGCCCCGAAACTCCTCGGCTATAACTACCATTTTTCTTTTCGCCCTTCAAGCGTTCGAACCGCAAAAAAATTGACGAAAATAGTGCAAAGTAATATGGGAGGAAACGTGACTGGAAGTGATGCAGCAGCACATGGAGTGACAAGAACTCGCATGACTCGCGTTTGAAATTATATTCGATTCTTGACTGCAGCCAAGAAAATCTGAGACGCATTGTATCTGGCAGAGATGTGGTCTTCAGTGAAAAAAAATGATTCAACCCGTTCCATGCCTTTGGATGTGTGTGTGAATCACGGATGAGCAAGGCGGGATGGTGAATTTCTCGCGGCTGATTATCTTCGGTCCAACAATGGGGAACGCAAGGGGATCCTGTTTGTAAAATAATCCCCGCATTGTCACCGATGTGGCAAGGCAAGTCCAAGTCGAGTTGCACGAGCACATGACGCCAGCCGCGTTGAACGTGGCAGATGGAAGAGAGGAGGATGTGTTTGGTGTCCATGTACAGAGGTAGGTGTGGACGCTCGGAGATGCTGAACGGAGTCGCTGGGCCTCGATGCATAATATTACTTAACCGACACCGGGGACTTTTGTGCACCCGTCAGCTCGTACCTTTCGATTCTTTTCTCCTTGTCTACTCCCTCGTTCCGTCTTACGACCTCTCGTTCTCTCGTACCCATTGCGGTTGGCTGAAAAAGTTGATGGACGACTGGATTCTGCGGTGAGGAAACTGCAATCTCATTTTCAAGTAAGGTAACCATAGTTTTCGTTAATCTGAACGGGTATATGTTTCTAAACGCATGTTGGAGGGGCTATGGAATTGTCTATGCAGAAATTGTCATACGGATCCAATTGGATTCCCATCCTTGTTCCTACTTCTTGATAGAGATCTAATGCGATGACCCATTGGATCCTTATACTAAAACATCACGCTTGTACATTGCATTCTAATAGGGGTCCCGAGTCGAAATTGTCGGCCTATGTTGGAGGCTTTTAACTCTATTTATAAAGGCCTATTTTTTAAGGCCTTTGACTCCATTTAACTCTTACTTGAGGCTACTTAATACTAGAGTCCTACTATGAGCCTCAAAGTGTCACCCACATCCACTTTTCAGCAGAAGTTGATGTAGGTGACATCAATTTCTGTATCCGCAGAAGATAGGCAGGTAGGTTGTAGGTTCGATTCCACGTGTAGGCGAAATAATTTCTTCGACATAACTCATTTCAATACTCAATTGAGCATTCTAATTTATTTTGGCTTTATCCAATATTTTATGCATTTAGTAGACCGGCTGTGATGCCTTGTATGTCATCATTTATTAAAAATAATTATTTCGTTGCATTCCAACGATGCAAACTTCAGTACCATGCGCGCTATCCACTTGGATTCCCATGTGGACTCCCTATGTGCTCCGGTCCTAACAAATTTCTGCACGGTTGTTGTTCATTTTCTGACATTCCTGGGTATGTCTTTTCCGTGTTCGGGCTCTACTGCTAAAAAGTACTGCTAAACGGTCTCTACTGCTAAAAGCTTCACTGCTAAAAGGCTCCATTGCTAAAAGCTGTACTGCTAAAACTGGACTGCTAAAACTAGCTTCTGACAGAGGGCTCATATAAGTCCCACTGATGGAGGTTATACTGTACTTTTTGCGGTTTTTTGACGATTTTTTGGGATTTTTCTTAGAAAACTGACCTTGCTATTGGCGCTATTGTGCTGCACTCGCCGGGATGCGTCCGTAGACACCTCATTTGTACTCCTGTGATGTCAGGAACGTCAAAAGTTAAAAATCCCTACCGCCAAAGTTTACCTTAGAGCTGTATTATTGACGAAAAATCATAACATTTTCAATATGTCGATATATGTTTGTTTGGGTTTGTTTGGGTTTTTGCGTTTTAGCAGTTAAGACTCTTTAGCAGTGCTGCTTTTAGCACTGGAGTCTATTTAGCAGTCCAGTTTTAGCGCTAGGGCCCATTTAGCACTAGAGCTTTAAGCAGTACAATTTTAGCAGTAGAGCTTTCAGCAGTCCAATTTTAGCAGTAGAAGTTTTAGCAGTTCTTTTTTAGCAGTAGAGCCCTAGTACCGTTTTTTGGGCTGTTACGATCCAATCCCTTTCGCTTTCATTCCACACCTGCCAGTTGATCTTCTCCAGTTTCCAAGCAACCTCCAAGCAGTATTGCACAATCCTTCCTAATGCACCGTTCCATCGAATTCACACACAGAGCACAAGGACCCCGTGGAAGAGCTGGATCGATACAGGTGCCTATATTTGACCGACATTCAGTTGAGTTACTATCGGAACCTCGGTGAAACTGGCTGCCGTTTGGTTGTTGCGCAAGCCCATGCTCAGCTAAGCGGTCACCCATCCAAGTGTCCGTTCACGCTAACGCTGCTTGACACGGGACAACGCCTACAGTGACCGCGTATCCACTACTTTCGCTGGAAGCACTATACATCCTTTTTGCACCAGGCAAAAATGTTGGTTGCAGTCCAGCGACCGCCGAATTTGTGGTTCCGCTCAGTGAAGAGTAACAAATCCTGTACCAACTCGGTAATGCATTAAATAATAGCAACTTTCGCACGACCCCCATCGGCGATTATCCTAAAATGTTGCGGTTCCCAAAAAAAAAAATCGTAGGCGTCCAACCACACCCGCCGAGTTCGTACGTTTTATCGGCACGAAAGCCCTGGTCATCGTAATCACTCTTCGTTACGTTGAACAAAGACGTTTTCCGCAAGTCCGAAGTGAAATAACCGTGCCGCGAGATAATGAATTTTTCGCCTAATTTATTTGGCCTCCTGGCGGAGCTTCCACGCCCTTACTTATCCCCCAGCGCAAGAGGAGGTGAACTCCCCGGGTTACGAGCCTCGCAGTGTCTACGATGCTTTTAACAGGAGTAAGGGTGGTAATGACGAGAGAGGTAGAGACTCTACCGCGAAATCGGCTGTGTACACGTGTACGAGTGTGCACGTTTACGCTCATACGAATATGTTCGTGCAGCCACACGCTGTAGTATTCCTGTGGGAGTATCGACATCGCGGTGGCGCCATAACTGCCAACTGTAATGGAATGCGTTAATATGAAATGTCGCGCGGGTGTCGGTGTTATACGGGGAGCCTGCCCTCGGTATATTCCACCCACGAAACATCCGCCGGTTCCAAAGTGGAGCGCGATCCTTTACTGTACCTTACACAGCTATTTCCACGGACCAACGACGTCTCCAAAGACACTTACCGTGTACCTTTTGAAAGTGAACTACGATGAAAAAATATGGCGCTACACATTTCCCAGGATAGAAATAGATCGTCGACCCGCCATATATTCGAATGCAAATGCCAGTCCTGGCAAATTCCTCTTCATTAATTACCATTCGGTAGCCTCCAATGGCAGCGCGGAACAACCGTGCTGTGTGACCCTGCCACGGAGAAAGTTGGCCACCGAAGTGACTGCGGTTTTGAACTACCTGTAATGGGGCTTTGCGGCTTTACGGGGGTTAGCAACCAAAGCGTCTTTGGCGTTCGGGAAATGGACAGACGTCATCGTTCCACTGGAAGGTACGGTCCTCGGTCAAACTCGCTGGGTAGTTTCTCCATGTTTGGTTACTGTCAATCTCGCGAGATTATCGTCAAATCACGCGACTACGTATACGCGGCGTTTGCATCAAGTATGGATAGATAGATGTGGCAAACGAGGGGTTCGAAACAGAAGGAGAGGTCGCGATGAACGGGGCAGTGTATGACCAGCCTGGGCTCCCCTGCTCAACGAGGTTCACGATCGCCCTTCACTCCCAATGTCCGCAGGACCAGAGCCGCTGAGTGGCTGCCAGGAGATTACTGCGGCATAATTACCCCCTGCGTAAGCAAGGGTCTACTGTATAGTTCTCCACCGTACGCATATAATGCGTTGCTCCTTCCGTTCATGTTTTCCGTGCAGTAAGAGGATGAGATTCGCGGCGTGTCCGTTTAAACTGCAATCAATGTTTCAAATTGCCCCGCGTAAGCCTGGCTCACCGCTGCACCCACAATCGTCATACCCACCGGTCAGCTCAAAGACTACCATTGATCATAATTCATAACTGGTCGGTATACAGGAAGTCGCGTTTGGACGAAATTGAAAATTACCGCGGCGTAGAATTGTTCTCGGGAACTCTGGTAACCTATCGGAGGGAACTTTGGAGTTGGAGTAAGCGGGGCTTGCAATCGTTTCTTTGGAATTGAAGTGGACTTTTGCTTTTTAGCTCCTCACAAGGAACATCACTTTGGTGTCCTCCGATTTTGTTGAAACTTTTTTCTGTGGAAGAGTATCAAAAACTAAGAGACGCGTATTTTTTTTTCATCGGCGGAAAAACGATTTTGAGCGGTGAAACGCACCCTCAAAAATGGGGATGTGTTTCCTTTTTCGTCGATGACGTTTTAACGGTACGAGATGTAAAAAAATTTCAAATTGCAACAATGTTTGGTTTTTTGTGTACTATACATTGGAGATGAGAACGATAACGTTATCGACGAAAAACGAAAAACACCCCTATTTTCGAGGGTGCGTTTCACCCCTTAAAACCGTTTTTCCGCGGATACAAAAAAATCCGTGTCTCTTGGTTTTTGACATTCTTCCACATAAAAAAGTTTCAACAAAATCGGAGGAGGACACAAAGTGATGTTCCTTGTCAGACCTGGGAAGTTAAGAAACGATGAAATGGCAAATTATTTAGGGTTCGAGCCGTTTGTGCGTCTTTGGGGTCTTTTAAGATGGGGACTTATGATGCGCAACGTATGTTATAGGACTGTAGCTGCTATCATGAAGAGGACGAGAGAGAGAGGGGGAGAGAGAGAGAGAAAAAGTCGAGAAACTTTGCTCGCGGTCAATGCCCTTCAGACAGTTGCTAGCGAAAGTGTCTCCCAGACCCAGACTGGATTGAGTTGACTGCGCCATGGGATATTTCTCCCCATATGGAGAAATATCTCCCAGCGCACTGGAAGGATACGAAACTTTCTGTGGGATAACGCGTCCGACGAAAGGGAAAGTTCAGTCTGCTTTCGAGCCATGGCGAATACCTCTAAGGACCGTTCCGCCTCTTACCGGTGTCGGTTTTCGCGCTTTGCCCCAACGGGAATGAAGGAAGGGAAAGAAGCAAAGAAAAAAGTGCGTTAACGCACAGCCTTCACGACGGGAAGTCAAACGTGTTCGTAATAAAATTCAATCTGCTTGTATAAAAGGGTATCCATCTTGACTCCGTCCATTCCTTCATTTTAGAGGCACTCTCCCTGACGACGTTTCCTTTTTTTTCGGCCGCCAGAGCACTCCAAGTGAGTCTCGGGGAAATCGGAGAATGACTCCTTCGAAGGGATGCGAAAGTTAGGAAGTTGGCGAAAAAAAATAACGTCCTATCGGCGGATATCGACGTGGTGCGTCGGCCACGAAGGAATCCAAATGGCGGACATATTTTCCAACCCCGAAGCACCGCATCCCTCGCGGGTAATTCGTCGTTATTATTCGTTTGTGGATGGCCAGAAGGGAGGTCGCGCGAGAGGCCGAAAAAAAATATACCCTAGTTCGTTCCCGGATGGCGACCGCCATTACAGCACAGTCATTGATATTTGTACACCTACGTTACGTGTATGGACACGAACGCGGGAAGAGTCCTCGCGAGGGGTGTGCGTGAAAAAAAAAGAAAACGAGTGAGACGTGGAAGGGAGAGACGGATCGAGGGAAAACGTTGAGAGCAGTATGTTATTCGAAGAACTATCTACTTAGGTACTTTTATATTCAATACATTGGAACAGGGTTGGGGGGCGGTAAAAAAGAGAGTCATGGGGGTTCGCCGCTGTACGATGGTTGTCTAGCACTCCCTTAGGACACGATTCAACCCCTCGGGCCTCACAAGAGTGCCGAAGAACCCGCCATAACATCAAGCCTCTTCTTTTCATGGTTCTGGCAAATATATATATACATATATATATATATTCGGTATCGACAAAGGGGAGAGTTTGTATGGGGTGCTCTTGGCTCCGCTCCGCTCGCGTGTAAGAAAATATATGATCACTATTTTTCAGTTGGAGACGCACCGAACTCGGTACCATGGCGTTTCCTCATGCCCTTCGGTGCAACCCTTCGGTATATGGATCCACCCCGGTTTAGCACAAAGGCAGAGTCCTCGCTGTTTTACTGCTCAAGGGGTATGACTTACGCCCGTTTGCTTTTTAATAATCGCAGGGTGTACGGATTCATACAGTAGAAGAGAGAGAGAAAGAGAGGAAGAGAGAGAGAGAGAGAGAGAGAGAGAGAGAGAGAGTGTATATCGGTGAGCTTTACGCCACAAATAAACGACCTTCCAAGATTATACGACGGCAAACAGATTGATAAACTACCCACTCCTCCTCCAACCATCACCACCATGAGCTGAACCCGCCATGTTGGTAGCCTCAAATAGCCTCCCATCCCTTTGTATTCCGAGCTAGCTCAGTCCGGGGCACATGTTTATGGAAATTGCTTCCACTTTATTGGTAACTGTACCATTATTATGGCAAGGCACGAAATATAGTGGAAGCATCATGAACGGGCGAGCCATTGGATTCGTTTGACTCGCGTACGAACGATTTTTGTTCCGTCAGTTTCGTTTATATCGACTTACCTTCGACACGACATTTTCACATATATATTTACACGTGAGTGCGAATTGCGAGGGTGGCCGAAGTTCCTGCGATGGACAAAGATTCAATAATTAAGTCTACGTAATGCCCGTGAATATTTTCACTCTCTTCGACCCCGAGAAACAGCCCTTTCGTCTAACTCCATCTTCGCCTCCCTAAATTAGTTAGACACCCTTTCGAAGGGTTTTCAGTCTGACGCGATGTCCTTTAATAACACCGAGAGGAGTGGATTCAGGCCGGGATCTTGTTTCTCGTGAAATATTAATAAAGAGGACGAAAATCTATGTTGAAACTAACGAGGTTGCATCGCGCTCTAGCGAAGGGTGCTCCCTAGATGAACTATTAGGGGCTATTCCTCTCCATTCCCTTCGCTACAATCGTGGCAAAATTCACGAACCTCTTTCGAGGGTACTCAATTTACGCTTGCGTACAGTCATTCTCCTGAAATGAGCATTTTTGTCGCTTCCAAGTATTGATCATATTGGTGTTCAAAAAACGATGGAGCACGCTTGTACGGCAACACATTTGTGGAGGGAGAACGCACGAGGAATCTTCGAGCCAGCTCCAATGCTCAATGTTAATCACTGGAAGCATTGCCAAGGATCGATGACCACGACGAAGTTGCGTTAGGCTTTTTGCACGAACGTCTGCTGGCTGTTCTTTGTAGTGTGAGGACCGAAAGGCGACAGAAAGACGAGAGCGAAGACCAGGGTGTGTGTCAACATATATATATATATATATGTGTGTGTGTGTGTGTGTGTGTGTGTGTGTGTGTGTGTGTGTGTGTGTGTGTGTGTGTGTGTGTGTGTGTGTGCGCGCGCGCGTGTGCGCGTGTGCGTGTGTGTGTGTGTGTGTGTGTGCGCGCGCGCGCGCGTGTGTGTGTGGAGCAGAACCGCGTGTGGAAGTCCAGGAGGACAAACAACGCGATGGACTCTCGTACAGAGCTCGTTAAGTAATTGCCGAGTGCCGCAAACGTAGCTCGGTAATGCGAGAGTCTTGTAAAAGACAGGGTTGGTGAAAACGGGATGAAGCACGGAAAAAGGGGTTGGTAGATCTTATATACATATATATACACATGTTTGTTTGTTTGTGTGTGTGTGCGCGCGCGCGCGTGTGTGTGTGTGTGTGTGTGTGTGCGTGTGCGTGCGTGCGCGCGCGCGCGCGCGTGTGTGTGTGTGTGTGTGTGTGTGTGTGTGTGTGTGCGCGCGCGTGTGTATGTGTGTGTGTGTGTATGAATGTATAGGAGGGTGGGTGGGTGTGGATTTGTTTGTGTGTGTGTGTATAGCTTTGTAGCTGGATGGATTGCATCTAAAGGTCGTAAACCGTACACGAGAAAAGGGTTTGCAACTTTCTGAGACGGCAAGACTTCAATTTGAAATTACTGCTTTAGCGAAATTGTTATAAAAAAAGTGAATTTATGATTTTTTGTTCAAATTGATAACTACAAAATGACTGTCACCAATCCCGTCCTGAATTATCATGAAAAGATAAATCGTTTCAAGGCTTGAGTTTGATGAGTTGTACCACAATTCGAAGGCTATTTTTTTCAATCTAATATTGAGTGTTAATTTAACGTAACATTCTTGCTGTATCATCTCGCTCGCTTTTCCGAAAATGGGTACACTTTATATTCCGGTCAGGTACTCAATTTAAGCTCGTCTGCGAGGGGACGAAAAAAAATACCGATATACATGTACGTATGATACCGGCGAATGTTTACACGTGACGGAACAACCCTCAGGAAGATTGACACGCCCTCTCGCACGCACGAATCTCGCAGCGGTTCGTCCAAAATCGAGGTTAACACGCATGAATGTATAACGCGGCTGTATACTATTGTACAATAGGAACGTGCCACGGATTTCAAAACGCAGTGGCTGCTAGGCAAGGAATGTTCCTGTGTTTCAAAGCACGAAATTAAAGTGGATTAGGTCGTCTGCTTTTACCAACGGTCGGTATATCAGTGTTTGTAAGATTAAACGGTACTTTTCGCGTAATATTTCGTTTCGATGACTTCGAGGTGAATGAATTTTCAACCACTGGGCAAAAATCGGTTGGTTTGAGGTAGCCGGAATTTCTCGAATATTGCTCGGTGAGAAAGGACGAAATATTCGCCGCATCATTCCGACGTAATTATCGGCGCTTACATCGCGAATAGTTATTGGGACCGTGGCCACTTTTTTTTTTATGCAACGTCATTGCCAGGAGGGACGACGAGAGGAGAAGGTGGAGGGCTTGCTTTGTAGGAAAGTTCGGGACAAGTGTCACTTCGTGACTTGTGCGAAAATGGTCCAATTAAACTTTAGGGAAATACCGCCGAAAAGATTACCAAGTTCGTGAGTAGATTCTTATTTAATTAATGACTGTTCTTTTTTTTGTAATTCTCTGAAAATAGGGTATTTGACTATATTGAAAATATGCATTGTTTTCGTTTATTTCATTTTTTAAATTCGATGAATCACGAAGACGAAAACTTTCACGAAGACAAAAATATTGTGAGCATGATATAAAATAATTAACCATTTAAGGCCTCATATACGCGGAAAATTTTAAAAATTTTAATGTTTTATTTATTTTTAATTCCATTAGCCTGAACTGTTAGGAATATTTTAAGCTTTACATAATTGAAAGAAAAATTGTCGAATTTACAGCATTTAGAGCTGTTAATAGATACCGCGCGGCGCGCCCGACCGCCAACTTCAATGCCGTTTTTCCACGATTCACTTGTTTTAACCTTGTGAAAGTTCTAACTCTTGAACGAAGGTTCAGATCGCTTTTAAATTTTTACAACATATTCTTAGTATCATCACCTATCGTGTGAACCACCGAAACAAAAATTTCAATGACACGAAAAAACATAAAAAACAAAATACCGACAGAAAATTGAGTAAAAAAATGTTAAGTTTCGAATTTTTATTATAAGATTTTTTTAAAAATAATATTGTTGGTTCACACTGAAGATACATTCATTCTGCAATTATAAATATGTTCATTTTTTTCAGACACCCACATCGATGCCGAGAACTTTCACCATCAACACGCGCGCAAAAAAGTACATTGCTTTATAGTGTTATATCTCCGCCAATTGTTAATATTTCTGATTTTTTTTACATATACTTAACCGTGTGCATAAATGATCTGTAAAAAAACTGTCAATATATGCGTTATTTTTTTAACCACGTCTAGAAAAGTACCTTCGAAAATCGTGTATATAAGACCTTAAGGGGTTACCCCCACTTGCGATTTTGAAAAAATCGATTTTTTTTATTGCATTTTTTTGAAGTATAAGTATCCGGGCCCATACAGAAGTATGGGCCCGGATACTTATACTTCAAAAAAATGCAATAAAAAAAAATCGATTTTTCTATTCGGGCCCATACTTCCGTATGGGCCCGGTATAGATGACTCTATGTAAGTTTATAAAAAAAAAATATTTTCTTCGTGTAAACTGAAATTGAAACTTTAAACGCGTTTTTCTCAAAATGGCATTTCTGAAGTCGGTGACCAAGATTACTCGAACACTAATGAACCGATCTTCTTGAAATTTTGCAGGCTTATTTAATACATAAAAATGTAGTCTTTAATCGTTCGATTTTTTTTTTCGAAAAAAATGGCCGTTTTATAGCCAAAAAACGGCCGTTTTTTTTTCGTTAAAATCGAACCATTAACATTGACTGTCCGCCATTTTGTGAAAAATGAATATTTTTTAAATTCCTTCGATTAAAGACTAGTTTATACTTATATTTGACTAAATCCATCCGCATTTTTTTTTCAGATGATCCACTTCGCCGCAATGTTGATCACCGCAAACCGTGTATATAAAAACATTATTTCATTGACGGCCATTTGCCACTAAACAATGTAATATTTTTCAATAAAAAAAATACTGAAAGTTCTTCAAGATGTGTTCTTTAAGATGGTATATTGATCGATTAAAAAAGTTTTGTAGTTTTCTTTAAAAAAATTCACGAAAAAGGCCTTTTTTGCGCTACAAGTGGAGGTAACGCCTTAAGATGATTTTCGTACAACAGTCAAATATCCTATTCTTACGCGATTGATGATTTTTAGCAACACGAAGAAATACCGTAGATGAATTTTATGCCCTTGTTATTTTTATAGTAATAGAAGAGGGAGAATTTTCAGTAATGTCCTGGAAAAAAATGTAGCGACATTAAAAATAGGATTGGTGATTGGATAGGAGTAAAAAAGGTATACGGGAAGTGGGAGATGAAATTCAACGTTCATCAGTTCGATTAAACCATTAACCCAATTCTCAAATATCGGAGATAGTGATATGGTTATTATCCCCCAGTGATTATGGACTAATGTATGTTATTTGGTGCCTAGGTTTCGCTCGCAGCTGGGCATCTCCCCGGTCTCCATTCCATTGAAAGCTCCCAGCCCCATCCCCTATCCACACGAGCGAATCCGTGATACGAGAAATTTGGGTCACCCAGCCGTATGGTCGTGAGTGTTCATGTGTGGAATGGAGCAAGAGGGGGGGGGGGGGGGCGATCTATTTCATGTGGCTTGTATAATTATTCCATTTTGACATCCACCTACTCGTCAAAGTAATATTTATCCGTATGCAACGTCAGCGTTATCAAGCTAACAGTATACGAGCTCGGAGTCTGGAATGGTCGTCTGTGTGCAGCGTTTGGTCAATATCCAATGTGGTCAGCGCTAATCGTAATCCTATGCTACAGAGCATCGCGTGTTCCAATTAAAGCCCGAATCGGAACTAATCGGTGCAGCAATGCTCCATTATCAATTTGCAAATTTGAATGATGACTATTGCAAATAGCAGACAAAAATGGAAGATCGATTAATCGTTTGAAAGCTAGTCGGGAAAGCATGGGATCAAAAGTGGAAGAGTTTTGGTGAATGTAAATGTGGGAGTAATTCTCCGGAAATGATCATTTTGTGTGTGATCTGATTTTTTTATAGATCCTATTAGATTACTTTGTAGGTTTTTTAGAATACAATAGTTTGAAATATTTCAAAAGTTTCCCACAAAACAGAATTGGCAGGAAAATCGTCGGTATCCTTTTTTCTGTTTTTTGAGTATGAAAATCATTCTTCTGGAGAGTGACTATCCAGACTGCACATACACTGGCAAGCTGATGAGGTGCCCTCAATTAAAAAAACATCAGGAAAAAACAATTCTTGAAATTTTTGGCAATTTGTTTAATGCCTCTTTGAAAAATAAAAAAAATTATGAGCACAGGTATCTCACAATAAATAACGAAATTTTGTAACCGTTTTTCTTAAGGGGTTACGTGGGTTTCGAAGCCAAAAAAGCATATTTTCTCTATTTAAAAAATAGTAATAGATATAAATAATTTTATTCAAAATATTAAGCACATAAAAGCGCAACATGTCAACAATGTTTAAAAAAAATTTCATCCAAAATATTGGGAAATTCAGCCGGTGGGACCTGGTTTTCGGAGAGCCCTAAAAAAAGTCTCCTCGTGGTGGTCAGGATGACTCACGATAGCTTTATCTGAAATGAAAAAAGCAATTTTTTTCTGCTAGTAGATAAAGATAGCTCGTGATTGAACGAAGGATTTTTTAAAAAATTGAAATTTGATTTTTTGGCAGTGTTCTATGCAAAATAGTTCAATTTTTGGTACAATTTACACTACAGTGAAAAAAAATTCGTTCATCCATCCCAAATTCATTTGGTTTAATAAAATGTATGTTTGAATACGTTCAACTTGACTTTTGGTTGGCATAAAACACGTTTTGTCATTCTAACTGATAGTGGTGGGAACTGTAGCTTATTTAGCATGTCTGAGCAACTTTTAAAACAACAAAATTTCGAGACAACAAAATGCATTTTGCACATTCAACGATTTTCTTTTCTCAGTGTACGTATAGCCTTGTAAAATGAGTTGTAATCGAAAAAAAACCTTCGTGCAATCACTAGTCAATGCTATTTTGAAAAGGTGTTCACAATTTCAATAAGATCGGTGCATGAGTATTTGAGACATTGTGTCCACCGACTTCAAAAATAGTGTTATGAGAAAGATGCGATTACCTGCGTTGCTCCCGGTCAGTCTTTTCCAACGGGGGGAATTCCCAAAGGCTCTCTCTCCTAGACTCTTACTCCGATTGACTTAAAACTTTGGGAGCATATTCTAGACATATTGTGCTATTAGATAATAAAATTTTAAAAATGGATTTTTTGAAATTTTCAAACCCACGTAACCCCTTAATTATTCTTTTGGAGAACCGTCAATCAGCCTATATATTGTGTGACGGCTGACGCTAACTTGCTTGCCAGAGCAATGCCTTCTACGTCTACTTTTCCAAATAGTCTGATTGTGTCGTACCATTTTTGTAGCTTACGCTTTTTTTTCTACAGACCTTGTGTGTTATGAGGTGATGTCGTAGGTGAGGGAGTAATTCTTCTGGTCAGTCTTAACTTATCATTTTTCAATAAAATAAGTCACTCTTTACCTGTTCAAGTGGAACTTTTAGACACCTACTGATGCGCCAGAGAAGTGACACCGTCTTGGTTGCGCATGTGTGGATATGCATCAGGTGACATAAAAATGGTTCTCTTAGATTATTGCCATGCCGCTATCGGAAGAAAGGCTCCGTAGAAAAAAGCCTAAAAACGGAGATACGAAAGGCTCAAACAGGATCCTGTAGGAAGAGACAAGCTGAGACAAGAGCGAGATTAATGTTCAAAGAAAAAGCATAAGAATATATTAAGGGGTTACCCCCACTTGGGATTTTGAAAAAATCGATTTTTTTATTGCATTTTTTTGAAGTATAAGTATCCGAGCCCATACTTCCGTATGGGCCCGGAATAGATGACTCTATGTAAGTTTACAAAAAAAATGTTTTCTTCGTGTAAACTGAAATTGAACCTTTAAACGCGTTTTTCTCAAAATGGCATTTCTGAAGTCGGTGACCAAGATTACTCGAACACTAATGAACCGATGTTCTTGAAATTTTGCAGGCTTATTTAATACATAAAAATGTAGTCTTTAATCGTTCGATTTTTTTTTCGAAAAAAATGGCCGTTTTATAGCCAAAAAAACGCCGTTTTTTTCGTTAAAATCGAACCATTAACTTTGACTGTCCGCCATTTTGTGAAAAATGAAAATTTTTTAAAATCCTTCGATTAAAGACTAGTTTATACTTATATTTGACTAAATCCATCCGCATTTTTTTTCAGATGATCCACTTCGCCGCAATCCCAGGTAGGAATTGACGATGAAAAAAGGGCTCGCCAAGCTCTGAAACAAGGCTCACATTTTTTAATTCAGGCTGAACACCAGCCTGATTTCAGGCCTAGCTGAACCTCTGAATGATAACGCGGTTTCAGGCTCTTGCACACAGGCTTGACCAAAGACTGGTAGAAAAGCCTGTACTAAGCCTGAAACGACGAAACAACAAGGCTCAAAACGAGCCTTAATGAAGCCTTCACGAGCATTTATGACCAGGCTTTTCCCAAACTCTTCCCGAGGCTATATGAGGCCTGTTTTTAGTTTTATATATTCTACATTGGGGTAAATTTAATAAATTTGTAAAGAATTCATTTGATTTGTTATATATATTTATTATTTGTTATATTATTTGTTACAAAATATATATAAAAAATATTTTAAAAAACAATACTTTATTTTATTGCGTACTTTTATTTTCGTATATACTTTTTTGTGTACCTCATAAATATCGATAAGAGCATATGTTTAAATGTTCTGAGCTGCCTCCTTCGCTTTCGTTTTTCGTGCCTTCGCACCCGACAAATTTTTTGCTAATTTTTTTTTCATGAAAGTACAGAAAAAATATTATTTTATACTTATTTTATTTTATCACAACCTGAAACAAGTCTGCATCCAGCCTTGATTTTTCAGCCTCAAAATTCACCGGCTGAATAAAGCTTGAAATAACCCTGAGTTTAGGCTAAGCAACCAGTCTTGGTTCCAGGCTGCTCCAAACGATGCAATGAAACCTGGGCCAGGTCTGCCTCACTCAGGCTCGGTGAAACAAGGCTCGCACAAGCTTGTTTCCATCGTCAGCCTTTTAATTTCCTACCTGGGATGTTGGTCACCGCAAACCGTGTATATAAAAACATTATTTCATTGACGGCCATTTGCCACTAAACAATGTAATATTTTTCAATAAAAAAATTACTGAAAGTTCTTCAAGATGTGTTCTTTAAGATGGTATATTGATCGATTAAAAAAGTTTTGTAGTTTTCTTTTAAAAAATTCATGAAAAAGGCCTTTTTTGCGCTACAAGTGGGGATAACGCCTTAATAAACCAATAAAAACTTGATGGGAAAAGGTTTGCATCATTCCTCTGACCCTAATATTTATTGTCATCGCGATAAATCTCTCAAAATGGAAAAATCACTGTGATCCATAGGGAATTACATTAGATCGATTAGAACTGAAGCCATTTGCAATTTTTAAATTAAAAAATGAATTTTCTTTCATTTATAAATTTCGTTTTCCTGCACCGTGATCATTTCGGGAGAATCACCCATATATATTCCGACGCTGGTACAAGGTCCAACGATAAAGAATGGTGCCACAAAGGCAACCATCTTGATTGAATAAGGGCCCCTGAGAAACTCGAGTGAACGACACTTGTGCGATATACGATCGATCTTGGAAAATCGCTTAGAGTGGCACTGTGGTGTCGAACGAGAGGATATCTTGTCCAGCCGGTGTACTATGGCTCCCTTGGTTCCCGTAACAGCGAAAGGGCCAAAGGGAACTTTCCTCGTCACCTCGATGGAGCCCGTTGAGTGAATTAAGTGACTCAGACAGAAGGATAGAAGGAGAGACAGAGATCGGAGAAATAGTGCATCAAATCACGAAGGCACCTCAGGACCACCCATTACCTTTGGTCCATTGGTTCTGGGTTACCACCCCTGCACCTAACGCCCCATTCATCCGATTCCTCCGTGCTTTTAACCACGAGGCTTCTCGATGAGACTGCGCCACTTGCGTGTCTCTCCGTAGAATACGTTCGATTCATCCATTTTTTCCATTCCAGTCAATTAATCCATGAATCAATGTTATCCTCATTCTGTCGAGTATTTCTTCAGTTATTCTCGCGTTCGCGGTAATTCCCGTTGAATTTCCAGCATCTAGGTTTTATTGCTGAAATCGTTTTTCCAACACATCAAGTGTGATCAATCACGGAGGGCGATAAAAGAGAACTGAGAACCGCAACGCCTGCAAGATGCTGTATCCTAGGGAGGCGGCTGGATGGGGGAGGGTGCAAGAATGAGAGAGGATAGGACAATTTGAGTATTCGTTACTTTCGCGATAGCAGGCCGGAAAAGGACGAGGTATTCCCAATGGAGCTGGGGCTTGCAGCCCCCGGAAGCTTCCACGCTGTGGCATGAGAAGCACAGCGCGAGAGAAGAGAGAAAAGACAAAGTGCCCTGTCACGGATCGTGAACTCGTTGTTACGACCGCGTGCTCTCTCTCTCTCTCTCTCTCTCTCTCTCTCTCTCTCTCTCTCTCTTACTATTTCTGCCTCTCTCCCTGTTTCTCCTCTCTATTTCTCTCGTCTTGCGAAACTCCGTTGCAATTAATTATTCTCCCGCGTATCCGAGAGCGTCCATCCATCCTTTCGCATTATTCTTCCCGAGACTCGCTCGGCGCAACCTTGCTCATATATACAAACACACGAATATGCCGATAATACGTAGAGGATGGGACAAAGGTGCAGGAAAAAAAGATTCCTTTCCGGACTGATGAAAAAACGATAATTGAAAAAGTACGTGATTTTTATCATCGCAAGAATGCATCAGATACATCCTCGAGTCCGTTGAATATGCTAACGAGTAGAAGAATTTAGGAAATCAAGTCAAACTTGTGAGCAGGGTCCAATGAACTCAAGGACGAATTTTCATTTTTTTATTCTGTCCGTTTAACAAGATCCTTATTCACGTAAAAAAGACCACGAATTTTCTAGTCCCAATTCGATGGGACCGGAACGTCTCGTCAGGCTCTGCTTTCAGGACGAAAATCGATCTCCCTTAACTAAGCGCTGCAGAAGGCCCAGCGTGCAAAATTTGTGACCACCAACCGATTTTGCGTCGAATAAAACTATGGCCAAGCCTGCCTGATGAATAAAAATGGACCGGCTGTCAACTGTGCATGTAGCCGGATCAACTTCGCTTCTTCAGTCCAATCAGTTGGGGCCACTTCGAGTTGTGAATGGCGACCGATACAGACCTTGATCATCTCCGGTTACGGTGCGAGAAAATATAAATCCGTCAAAACTGATTGACCGCCGCCAATCCGTTTTTGACGACCCACTTCGTCTCGTTTCGCAGGTGCACCTCATGTTCTTATTTCCCACGTATACACCCTCTCTCTTCGTAGCTGGACGCCTTCGATCTCTTTCTCACACCTCTTTTTTTCTTTCTCGCTCATCCAACCGAGATAAACTGAGAATTCGCATGAAATGTAAACGAGAATCTCGCCGTGGGCCATTGTCAACAATTATTCACGAAGAGACAACCGTATACCGTGATAGTCTCCGGTGGAGCAGCACTCTCGAAAGCATATACTTGGCACCCTCACTGGCGATGTGTGAAGATCTTTCTCGTACGCCAACTTTGCATTGCCACCCCATATCCCCAGAGTTAAATGGCACACTGAATGCTTTTTTTGGTGCTCTTTCTCCTCTTGCTCGACTTCACAACGATTATCCACGCTCTTGGCCGAGGCCAAGCCCACTCATCTGTACATATCTACCGATTGGGATGTTGAAAAAGTTTTCGCTGTTTTTTCGTGAAAATTAATGCTTTATTTTTAAAAAATCCTCAATGCTTTCAAACGTTTTGAAATTGTTCTATGATGAACTCCTAATGATTCTGCAAGTTCAGCTTGCATCTGGCATGATTCTTCATGAAGCAGTGCCTCCAATTCAACATATCAAAATCATTATTTTTGAAACGTCTAAACCAATCTCTGCATGTTGTTTCCGACAGAGCATGGTCGCCGTAAGTCTCAACAAGAATTCTGTGTGCTTCAGCTGCAGATTTTTTTCGAAAACAGTAGTGCAGTAAAATTCCCCACAAATACTCTTTCTGGCACGAAATTTGACATCTTTAACAATATGAAAAAAAAGTTGTTTACTCTTCAGCGAAATGACATAAACTGCATTTCAAGCTTGCTTGTGGTACTTCTTTATAGATGCGTTACCATCTTGAACTACACCCACGCAGTCCTGGTAATGCCATACAGAGAGAACTTATTCAACGCCCTATATATATATATATATGGGTGAAGCACATAAAGTGTTACAGAGCAATGTCACGCAAGCTATTGATCATATCCAAAAATGTTTGAGACAAAAGTTTCAGTGTTCGAGAAGGTCGTCATACTGGACCACCCCATTTTTTTTATCGGTGGAGGCGCTGAAGCTACGTCAAGGTCAACTCCACTTTTTTATATGGAACCATATATTTTTTTTCGATGGCATTATTACCGATTTTAAGACGAATTCAGCGACCTACAGCACAAGGTCATTCTAGTCACGCAAAGTATGAAAATAGTCGAAAAATCGAAAAATATCGGAATAATCACTTTCAAAGGATCCACTAACCTTGGTTTGGGTCTACCTACAGAAGATGCTCGAAGTGATGATAAAAAAATAACACTGAAAATAAACTCGAACACTGAAACTTTTGTCTGAAACATTTTTGGATATGATCAATAGTTTGAGTGCTATTGCTCTGTAACACTTTGTGTGCCTCACCCTGTATATGTCCACGCAGATGCATGAATATAAATTGAAAACATATGCTTGTACGTGTGCATCTGAAACGACAATGCGACCGTTGAGTAACGCAGTGCGAACGGTATTAACTCATTTCACCGAAGCAATTTAGATAATCCCTTTCGGGGTTACGCGAATGTTTGGCTTAATCAGCGAGGGGTGGACGTTTTACGCCATTCCATACACGCACCGTATATACGCCGCGTATAGAGAGATCCACCGCATGTAAAACTCGTCCTATTGGCGTCCATAAAGCATACCAACGGGACGTTCGAATGCGAGGGATTGCACATGTTACAGTCACGTGGGCATGCTCGCTGCGCGGTGGCGTCGGTGTGTTCCACCCCCTCTCATCCCTCTGTGCAAGCCATTGGGGAGAAGGGTGTGTTTCGAATCGAGCGACCAAGGGGTCGTATGCAGACGTGTTTTTTTTTTGAGCGCTTCGACGATGGGCACGCATCACGACTTTTCGTTCTTCCGACGAGTCTACGTTCAGATCGGGGGTGAGGCAAATTGTTCTTTCTCGCGCTTGACACTGGTGAAGTAACCGAGATGAAACGAAAACTCTGTGGGTGTGGGGGTGGTGATATGGAGGGTGCGTAAAGTAGTTGAGGAACGACAAGTTCGTCGGATGAGATTGTCTTGACGAAACTTACTGCGTTTGCTCCAAGCCTGAATGAAGAATTTAGGATCGGTCGGGTAATCTGCTGAAGTATGATGGGCAATAATGTGTGACATATGATGAGCGAAAGCATAATAGAAAATTGGCAGAGCGTGTTTAAGGCCTTGTATATTGGATAGCCGGAAAATAAGGTCCTGTTTGGATTTTTTAAATTTATTACTACTTAAGCAATCAAAATGAGGTTTGAAGAATTTATTTTACATAACTGTAGGTACTTGAATTAATTTTTTCGTTTTCCATAAAAAATACAAAATGGCGGCCGAGTGGCCGGTAGAAAGAGAATCCCTTTTTTAGGCCGTCCGCGGGCGGACTCGTTGGAGACGCACATGAGTACCTAGAATAAATTTTTTTTTCGTAATCTACATGAATTTTACTAGTGGCGGACACACTAAGATTGCAGAATATTGATCTGGAGGGTTGCTCGAATCCAACCTCAATTCCTGCTGCGACGCCAGCACATAATGATGCTTACGAAATATAATTGGAAAAGCAAGCTACTCCTCAAACCGAACACACTTACGCAACAGAACTAAAAAAAACAAGCTAGTCCTCGAAAAACCAAACACTTACGAAATAGAATTAAAAAAAGCTACTCCTAAAAAAGAACCAACACTTACCAAATAGAATTGAAAAAAACAAACTATTCCTCAAAACGACTAAACACTTACGAAATAGAATTGAAACAAACAAGCTACTCCTTACAACGACCAAACACTTACGCAATAGAATTGGAAAAAACAAGCTGCGCCTCGAAACGGCCAAACACTTACGAAATATAATTGAACAACACAAGCTACTCGTCAAAACGACCAAACACTTACGAAATAATATTGGAAAAAACAAGCTACTCAAAACGCCCCAACAATAACGAAATAAAATGAAAAAATTAAGCTGCTCCTCAAAATGGACAAACACTTACGAAATAAAATAGGAAAAACGCTACTCGTAAAAGCGACCAAACACTTACAAAATAGAACTGAACGCAACAATCTACTCCTCAAAACGACCGAACACTTACGAAATATAATTGACTAAAATAAGCTACTCGTCAAATCCACTAAACACTTACCAAATAGAATGGAAAAAAACAAGCTGCTTTTCAAGACGACCAAACACTTACGATTAAAATAAAAAAAAGCTACCCCTCAAATCGACCAAACACTTATGAAATAGAATTGAAAAAACAAGCTACTCTTCAAATCGACCAAACACTTATTAAATAGCATTAAAAAAACAAGCTACTCCTCAAACCGACCAAACACTTACGAAATATAATTTTAAAAAACCGAGCTACTCCTGAAACGACCAAACACTTACGAAATAAAATTGAAAAAAAAAACAAGCTACTCCTCAAAACGGCCAAGCACGTAGTAGCGAATTCCCTTCGAAATTGCTCGAGGCTTGAATAGGATCCGGTTAACGCCCACCACAACGGCGAATGGCACGCGATGATGGGCCCGATGAGTAATGCAAACGCAGAAGCATATTGTACACAACACGCGGCAAGACCATCCGCGGACCTTCATCTCGTACATGTAACAGCTCCGTCGAGCGATACAGTTAGCTGGTCTGTGTCGTACTAAACAACCCCTCTTCGCCTTATCTCGTTCTCCTTGGGAAATCAAGCGTGGGGTGAGGCGAAACGTGTACACTGTAGGCCCCCACCCCCTTTCCAACTCCCCCGTTATATGTATGGACTGTCGATTTGCATAAACACAATTAGTTGCTCTCTCATTGAATTATTCAAAACTGCGTATGCCGCGCTCGAAACGAGCAACTATTATCGACATCCATGCCTCAGCCACTCACGAGGCTGCTATACGACTGCACACCTTCGGGAAACATTCATACATTTGGAGAAAAAGGATGGAAAAAAATCGATGTTAGTAATGAAAAGGATCGAAAAAAAACGATGTCAGTAATGAAAAATGTGTAATGAAACAACAGAAGTTTGTAAGAGAAGCTACATGAACCAAGGAATTTCAAAACATAGGCGAAAAATACGAGTATGATAAACGATATGAATAAAAAAGTATAGAAATCAAAATTGTAAATGTAAGATGAAGACTCTTGAGAGGGCGTGAGCGGGAGAAAGAAGAGTGAGAATAATACAAATTATATCCACACGCATAAAGGATTCTTTTTTTACATTATCTAATTATTACATAATATAAAATAATTGATGTGGAATGTGATGTAATTTTTTAACAGTATGTAATTATGACATAATGTCAAATTTAATTTTACATTACGTACTCAAACAAGAATTTGAATTAATATCAATACAGAACAAGACGAAAAAATAAATCAATAAACAATAATAACAATAAAAAATGGGGAATCAAATTATAACAAAAGCATGAAGCTATCTAAACCGAGGCATTTCGAAGCATAGAAACAAATAAAATGAAAATAAGAAACCAAATAAATAAAAAAGCTCATAAATAAATTACCAACGTGAAATTGAGACTCAGCTAAAGAGAGAAAGAGCGAGCGAGAATCATAAATACATGCAAGTGAATATATTTATGATTCTAACAAACTTTACATTATATACTATTTAATTTGACATTATGTAAATTCTTTAAATATTATGGACTTGCATATACTTATAATTCCCATTTATTTGTAATTCCCATTTATAATTTTTATCTTAGATGAGTCTTCATTTTACATTTTTGGTATTTTATTTATATACTTTTCAATTGACATAGTTTCTAATGCTCATTTTTTCTATGGTTTGTAATACCTTTGGTTTATATAGCTTCTTTTTTTATACTTCTGTTATCGTTTTATTGCATATTTTTAATTGTTATTATTGTTTATTCTTCTATTTTTTCGTCTTGTTCTTTATAGGTATTATTTTTTCCTAAAGGTATGCACCAAGGCATGCAATAAATTATCAATCAATCGATCAATTTCTCTCTCTCTCTCTCTCTCTCTCTATATATATATATATATATATATATATATATATACATGAATAAGTGGACGGCATAATTGTATGAGACGGCGATCCCCTTTCACTCTGATGTCATTAACAAGAGGCGATGGACGGTGAAAATCAAAAGCTCCATACATCGAGCAGTGCGTGTACAGTATTTGGTTCTGGGCGGAGAGAAAGTGATATCGATTGAGGGAGACAGAGAGCAAAAGAGAGGGAGAGAGAAAGAGAAAGAGAGAGAGAGAGAGAGAGAGAGAGAGAGAGAGAGAGAGAGAGAGAGAAAGATTAGATCCAGGCTTCATGATATTTCATGCTGCATCACGCACCAGGGTGCAAGGCGTTTTTCCATTATGCTCTCTTACACATTGTTTCATTCACGACGAGCGCGTGTCTAAACTCTCGGCCCCAGATTGCTCGACTGTCAGCCGAGCGATACGACGTGGGGTTCGCGTTATTTTCTTTAATCTAACTCCCGTATCAAATATCACGAGTGCTTAGCATCTGCCGTGCGCCGCCACGACTCAGCAAAAATCGACTCTTCGTGTGTACATTCTTGTACCCTTGGTGGAAATGCAGTCTACAAAGATTCTCGCGATACCGTCACGTGTACACAAGGGAGACGAAGATCGCCGAGGGTTTTTACTCTTATCTCGCGGCCTGCAGTCGATGGAAATTTCTCGGATTTCAGGGTTTCGCGTTCATCCATATGACGATATTTTTTACACGAAGGTGTCCCCCTTGCTGCACATTGTCAGTATGATTTTTACCACAGCATCGAAATCACAGTCGTGAAGTTAGCCAGACCTTTTTTGAGCCGGACAAGCTTCCATTTGATGCAATCAGGAATTCAACGACGCTGTCTTCTGCGCCCCTCGAAACCCTACCATTTTTGGGTGAAACACTTTTTCATCCCTCGCTTAATTTTTGAAAAAATGGCTCTGGTCGTGAAAGAGGCCATTTTTTGTCACAGGGTATTTGTAGGAAGAGTGGGAGGAAAAAGGCGCCGAAAAGTAGCGGAGAGTGCTGACGACCAAGTGCAACTGCAATAGGTCCCTCTCTCTCTCTCTGTCATCCCTTTATACCACCTACAAACGAGATGCTTCGTCACATCAAAAGCACTCTCGGCCTCTCGTTCTCCCGCTTATGCATCGAAAACCCAGCGAATAGCCACTACACAAAGCCCTGCATTTTCCCACAGCCACCCACACCCTCGCGCCTACACATTTGCGTATCGGTTCGGTCGTATCGCCCTACGGCAGACCCTAAAATTTCACCATTATCCGCGTTCTTCCACACCCACTTTTACCACCGTGCGAAACGCGTTACCGTACGGGAGCCCACGGAATTTAATCACTTTACGCACCAGCATCGGCTTGCCTACTCTTTCGTATGACGCTTATATAGTTATGCGTCATACACGGTCGACCGCGTACACGATTTGGATTATAGCTCGCAACTCTGACAGTGAAAAAGTACGTGTACGCGTATATGGTTCACATATCGAAGCCACGTGCTTGAAAATTATTCCCCATACGCACCGACGTCTTGTAACTGTGGAATTTTAGGTCCATATGGGGTCGGGGCATTTCGAAGATCGATATTCTACGATGTACGTTGAGCTTTTATTACTATTGGGCTTGGATGACCACGTGTGGGGTTGAATGAAATTGACGAATGATCCTCGGCTCGATTTAGGCCCACGGTTCTTGACCTACTATATATATATATAAGGATCCATATACAAGGTGACAATTACAAGCTGGCCATGCAATTTCTAAGGGTGTTGTGAGCAGTTTTCGTGTCCAAATACAATGTGATTTTCAATGGTTCTTCAAGTCCTATTCGAAAAAAATAGAGCCTATCTTTGTGACGAATAGTATAGGCCAGAAAAAAAATCGAGCGTTCGAAAAAAAAAAAAAAATCGAAATCACGTTTTGAGCACAGCAGGATGATGAAATTTCAAGTACGAAACACTCCTGGAAAACTTTTTGTGCATCCCTCCATCGTGAAAAAATGATCAAATATAAGTACATTTTAAACTGCGTAAAGATTACTCGATTCCATGAAAAAAATATTTGGTAGGAGTGTTTCGTATTTGGAATTTAATTACTTTCATCTGGCTGAACTCAAAATGGAATTTTGATTTTTTTACCAGTCTACTTAATTTTTTGGGTAAGTACTGCAAATCACAAAAATGCGGTATATTTTTTTTTCGAAGACGTCTTGAACAGTCATATAATATCATATTTTTCTCGGCATCGAAATTTTGGTGCTGAGCCCTTAAAAAACATACGGCCACCTCGTAATTGTCACCCTGTATATATCTATAAATTTATGCATGTATGTGTGTATATATATTCAAAGAGGTATGCGTAGAGTCGTTTCAACGAGCTTCGCTCGTCCAGCACACGTGACATTATTGTTGCATTGTGCATCTCGTACTTTATGTTATTGCTCGCCCTCGTAACGACGCCCTATCTCGCGCTCGACACTCGGCGCACGTTACTCGTACAATCCACGCTGCGTTTACACGCAAAATTCTTCACGCGACTGTTCGTTACCCCTGCGGTGACGATTAGGAAGCAGAATTTACCAGCAAACACACGACGACCACCCTCGTATATGATCCTTCATATCGCTAGGCGTATACGCTTTGAGCTTTCCTTCGCGAGAATTTATTGGCGATCTAATATGCCGCGTGACAAAAAACTGCCCTGCGTTCGGTGCAAATCGACGAAATGAAAGAAAGAAAAACCATGAACGTATGTATCGCTCGGGAATAAAATTGTGGAATCCAATTGTAAAATATCTTGTAAGTGCTGTAAATACTAACAATAAGAGATTGAAAATACATATTTTGCGTGCTTGATGATGTTTTCAGAAAGTATAATTTAGGATAGAAGGAAATTCAGGATTAGGAACGGAAGTATAATTTAGGAAAGGAAGTACATCTAGAATCAGGATAGAAGGGATAATTTAGGATTCATATTTAGTATTGGGATAGGAAGTATTATTTTGGATAGGAGGTACATATAGTATTAGGTTAGAAAGTACATTTAAGATTAGGATAGGAAGTATAATTTGGAATAGGAAGTACATTTTGGATTACTATACACTGAAAAAAACAGAATAGTTAAATGTGCAAAATGCATTTTGTTGTCTCGAAATTTTGTTGTTTTAACAGTTGCTCAGACATGCTAAGTGAGCAGATAGTTTAAATGTATCTTTGGTTACTGCCCAACTATACTGTTTTGTTAAGCCAATCAAAAATCAAGTTGAACGTATTTAAAGATACAATTTTGTTAAACCAACTGAATTTTGGATGGACGAGCGAATTCTTTTTTCAGTGTAGGAAGTACATTTAGGATTCTCACACGAGGTATAATTTAGGGTAACGAGTACATTGAGGATTAGGATAGGAGTTATAATTTGGGGTAGGAAGTATAACTTAGGATAATAAGTACATTTATGATTAGGATAGAAAGTATAATTTAGGATAGGAAGTACATTTTAAATTAGAATAGGAAGCATAAGTGTTACTATTCTAATTCTGAATACTATTGTCATTCTGAATGTACTTCCTAATTAGGAAGCACTTAGGCAAAGGAAGTACACTTAGAATTACAATAGGAAGCATAAGTGCATCCTAAATAGAAAGCACTTATGCTTCCTATTCTAATTCCAAATGTACTTGCTTTCCTAAATTATACTCCATATCCTGACCCTGATTTAGGATTCTATCCGAATTTAGAATTAGAATAGGAAGCATCTATGATAAGAAGTACCTTGAGGATTAGGGTACGAAGTATAATTTATTACAGGAAGCCCATTTAGAATTAAGGTACGAAGTATAATTCAGTATAGGAAGTACATACTCGCCGTTTCATGTAAAAAAATAATTTCGTTGGGTTTCCGGGAACATAATTGGTTTATCACGTGTAATAAGTCGATCACTCCCCCTTTGACGAATGTGGAGGCACTTGTTTTCAGGAAAAACGGAGATAATATTTGCTCGCGCACACGTATATACCTCTACTTGTATCTCGAGTCGATTTTTCGTGATGTATATCTATATACGCAGAAATTCATTTCATCGACACTCGAATGGTTCGTGTAGTGTTTTTTCAGGTTAGTCGACGAGAGTTTGCGGACTGGGTGTCTGTACGAACTATGGGGAGTATTCGTTCGCCCAATATTGGGTTTTATGCGCCGCTGTATCGATACAAGAGATGAGCCTGGATAGATCAGAAGCATTGTCCGGTTATAGTGAAGAGAGCGAGGGGGAGAGAGAGAGAGGGAGAGAGTGAGAGAGAGAGAGAGAGAGAGAGAGAGATCCAGAAGTGTTATCCTTAGCCTACACATGTGCTATCCAATTTTTCTCGCGTATCCTTCGCCATTCAGACCCTTCCCTCCTGTACTTCGTGAAATTTTCTCTCCCCCGGTATGGGTGTACGATAACACTTTCCTGCCTGTAATATCGAAAAGCTCGTATACCGATCGCTGGCACTCGGCAATCGAGTGCGTTAACTAGATCGGAATAGAATTAAGTATAATTAATACTGAGAATAATTTTTGTCCCGAGTGCTTGGAAGTATTAATTCTCGGTTGCGTGAGGGCGAGCGATGCAAAAGGCGAAAAAAGCGATCGTAGGGATTAGAGAGGGGTGCGTCGCTCTGGGCTGTGTGAAAAAAGAACTTCGTGGCGATCGCGATGTCGTGGCGCTCGAGACGAAGGGTATGAGAACCGTAGGGCTCGGGTCAACCCAACAGGATCCGAAAGCTGGCGAGTGAAAGAAAAATGTTACGTAGCCTTTGTACGTGTCACTCCAAAGGTCCGATAGAAAGAGTGGAATTTAATATTTCACTTATTATATCTTCGCTGGTAATCTGCTTTCGTCCCTTCTCTCACTTCCGCAACGACAGGCCACTGACTTTGAAATGAAAATGCACGAGGTCGCAGATAGCCCACTCTGAGGTCCCTTTGCCAAACTACGTATACGCGATCGCCGGACCATCCAACCCCATTGAAAATTCACAGAGAAACAGACAGAGGGTGGGCGGACTGGGGAGGTGGAGATAACTGACGGACAACCCTTATAAATATTCAAAATGGAACGTGAAATACCGCGACACGCGAGACCGAAGGTATTTCTTATCATTTTACCTACGCCACGCTCGTGTACCTTTACTCAGACCTATAAAACCCTCGTCCTGCGTAAAATGTGTGTACGAACCCTCCGGGTACAAGGGTTGTTATCTTCGCGAGTCGCGACTCGCCGGTACGCTTTGTGATTCTTGCGCGAGGACTCACCCAGCAGGAGAAAGACGGATAGAAAGGACCTTCCGAGGGCTCGTTTTCTGAAAATGGGGTTTTTAGGCCGAAACAGCGATGCACCGATTGATCGTTTTTTTTTCTTCAATTTCTCACATCCGACAAGAGGAGCGGATTGTACTGTAAGTGTGAATTTGTAAGACCGGGTTTGCAGCAGAGGTGAGGCAAGGTGGGCAACTTTTTTTTTCTGTATTGGACGTGTACAGAACAGCTGAGGGAATATATGTGGTGGTTGCATATGAAGTCGCCCATTTCTGAACGAAAGAAAAAATAATGGCTTCGTACCACATCCACGAGCTGGTTTATTCGAAGTATTGCTCTTTGAAACAACCTTAAGCCACTTTTTGCTTTTTGGAACCTTGGACCATTTTTTAAAAAACAGTCAGATTCCATGCAGAGAGAGGTCGGGTTCTCTAGGGACAATTCAGTCATCTAGCCATTTTTTATTCCTCCGTACGAGGTGAACCACTGAGCCGTGGGCGCTAGTAACATCGACCGGAACAAATAGTAATCGGAGGAAGCGATGTCTAGGGAATATGGCGGGTGGGGTAAGATTTGCCAGTTTCACTTCTTCTGACTACTGCTTAGGGGGCTATACCAGTATGACACTTTCAAAAAATCGATTTTGTTTGCCTTTTTCGACAGTTTATACTTTCAAGAATATTCTGTAGAAATTTCAAGGCCGTTTCTCTAATCATTTTATCTTGCAAAAATCGATAGTTAAATGTTTAAACGCGTTTTCTCGAAACAAGATTTTTCAAATTTTCTGACTTTGTAACTCAAAGAGCAATTATCCGATTGACTTGGAATTTGAACTGAGTACTCTTGAATATATTTACTGTGGAATTACGTAGGATATTTTTGATGGGATGAAAATTGACGATTTGGCATTGAAGAGAACGACCATTTTACAGGCAAGAAAACAGACTTTTTCATAACTACGCCATTTTGTTAGATTCTGATATTTTAAAAAAATTCTACGTCATTTTACAGAAAATACCTTCCAGTTTAACGACATTTTTTTCCTTTTTCGGTTTCAGCTATTCAATCGGCCGGAATCATGTCAGCAGTGGAGGAACTTTTTTTTTTGGCGCCTCCGAATGCAGCGCATAAGTCGCTTGGATCTCAATATTTTTGTATGAAAAAATTATGTAATATAGGTCAAATATAGCCAAATATGTTCATAATTTTCCGAAATATTTAATTGAGCACTTTTCTCCCAAAAAATTCCCGAAAATCACCCAAATTTTCAGCGTTCACACTGGTATAGCCCCTTAGCCGCTTGAGCAGCATGCGGCCTGGCGTTGTCATGCTGCAAAATGAACTTCTCATAGTGGTTCCCCCATTCTGGCCTCTTCTTGTGCAGAGGTCGCTCCAAACGCATCAGTTGCAGTTGATGACGATCCCCAGTGATGATTTCCGACGGTTTCAGCTGCTCGTAACAACCGACACCCCTTCTTTAGGTGCTTTTCCGCGGCTCTTGTCGTCCATAGAGAAATCACCACTTTGGAAGTGGCAAGGCCACTGTTCACATGTCGGAGCGCATGCTTGGCGTACACTTCCTCCAGCCAACAATCCGTTTCCGCGGCTGATTTCTTTGCCAGGAGATGATGGAGCGTAACGTGCAGCAAGTGTGACTGATTCGGAACAGAACTTGCTATTGTAAGCAGGATTAGAATAGATGATAGTCAACACGTTGCACAGTCACCAATGGCGTTTCAGCGGGACTCTGTGGACTTATCATCATTTGTATTGCCAACTTTCAATTCGAGAAAACGGTGTACATCACGCCATCTATTGCCAGTGGGCGGCTTCATACGCAACCACCTATAACACACATTTCGCGAAATGAGGACCGGGGATTCTTCAATAAAACATCAAATGTTGGCTTCATCAGCCAAATGTATTTTGTCGTCTCCAAAACCTGCCTCCCCAAGTCGAAATTTTCAGCCTATTTTGCCCCTCCAGATCCTCACAGTGGTAGGAGATAAAGGCAGTAAAGTAGCTTCGTATTCAATATAAAATGAGCTCCTACTTAAGGCGTTACCCCCACTTGTAGCGCAAAAAAGGCCATTTTCATGAATTTTTTTAAAGAAAACTACAAAACTTTTTTAATTGATCAATATACCATCTTAAAGAACACATCTTAAAGAACTTTCAGAAATTTTTTTATTGAAAAATATTACATTGTTTAGTGGCAAATGGCCGTCAATGAAATAATGTTTTTATATACACGGTTTGCGGTGACCAACATTGCGGCGAAGTGGATCATCTGAAAAAAAATGCGGATGGATTTTGTCAAATATAAGTATAAACTAGTCTTTAATCGAAGGATTTTAAAAAATATTCATTTTTCACAAAATGGCGGACAGTCAAAGTTAATGGTTCGATTTTAACGAAAAAAAATCGAACGATTAAAGACTACATTTTTGTGTATTAAATAAGCCTGCAACATTCCAAGAAGATCGGTTCATTAGTGTTCGAGTAATCTTGGTCACCGACTTCAGAAATGCCATTTTGAGAAAAACGCGTTTAACGTTTCAATTTCAGTTTACACGAAGAAAATATTTATTTTTGTAAACTTACATAGTCATCTATACCGGGCATCAAAAAAAAACTGCACTTCAAATTGCACTTCAAAAAAATGCAATAAAAAAATCGATTTTTTCAAAATCGCAAGTGGGGGTAACCCCTTAACGCCTAGAGCGGGAACAAATTTCCCTTTTCTCTACTTGCAGGCGCTAAGGAGGACGTCGATTGGCACACGTATACACGCAGCCGCATACACCCTATTACGCATATAGAAATACATATGCCTGAATACGCGCATGCGTAAACACACATATATACCCGCACACATACATGCCTAAGCATACACCAACACACGTATACTAGTGCCTATACGTATGCATGTGTGCCTGCTATAGGGATCCGCGTATACATCCATGCATGAGGGCAATTCCTATCAAAACTATTGTAACTGTTTATCCAAGATCCATTTCTTCCACTTTGGAGAGTTGCTGGAGCTGCAGAGGCAAGTTTGAATCGAATGCGAAAGGCTCGCTGGGTGGAGATAATGGAAAGGCCATTGGAAAAGTAGACCTCTACGGCGAACGCGCGGTCCTACCTAGTCCAACGCATGACGGTTACTGAAAACTATCAGACCCGCTCTTTCGAATGCGAGCATCCCCAACCTCGTTTCGTCGAAACAGCCAAATGCGTGATAGGTCCAAACGCAATCAAAAGAGGAGCTGTAATGACTTCGGCTAGGTTAGGTAGGAGTATGAGGGCCTATGCAGAAGGTAAACAGCAAAGGAAGAGCATGTTAGGACCCATAGTAGGACTTCTAGCAGCAAAAGATCAGCTGCAATGACTTCAGCTAGGTTAGGTAGGAGTATAAGGGCCTATGCAGAAAGTAAGCAGCAAAGGAAGAGCATGTTAGGAGCCCCTGGTAGGACTTCAAGCAGTAAACAGACTCAAGTGAGGCCGACATAGGATCAAAGGCCTATAAGGGGTTACCCCCACTTGCGATTTTGAAAAAATCGATTTTTTTTATTGCATTTTTTTGAAGTATAAGTATCCGGGCCCATACTTCTGTATGGGCTCGGAATAGATGACTCTATGTAAGTTTACAAAAAAAATATTTTCTTCGTGTAAATTGAAATTGAAACTTTAAACGCGTTTTTCTCAAAATGGCATTTCTGAAGTCGGTGACCAAGATTACTCAAACACTAATGAACCGATCTTCTTGAAATTTTGCAGGCTTATTTAATACATAAAAATGTAGTCTTTAATCGTTCGATTTTTTTTTCGAAAAAAAATGGCCGTTTTATAGCCAAAAAACGGCCGTTTTTTTTCGTTAAAATCGAACCATTAACTTTGACTGTCCGCCATTTTGTGAAAAATGAATATTTTTTAAAATCCTTCGATTAAAGACTAGTTTATACTTATATTTGACTAAATCCATCCGCATTTTTTTTTTCAGATGATCCACTTTGCCGCAATGTTGGTCACCGCAAACCGTGTATATAAAAACATTATTTCATTGACGGCCATTTGCCACTAAACAATGTAATATTTTTCAATAAAAAAATTAGTGAAAGTTCTTCAAGATGTATTCTTTAAGATGGTATATTGATCGATTAAAAAAGTTTTGTAGTTTTCTTTTAAAAAATTCATGAAAAAGGCCTTTTTTGCGCTACAAGTGGGGGGTAACGCCTTAAAATGGGCTGGAAATTTCGACTCGTGTCATCCGATCTGACACTGATGACCAGTGATTTCGATGGAACCACTTCTTACAGGCACTTTCCAGCACGGTCGTCAGCTCCTTCGACAAGTTCTGTTTGACGGCTCCAAAGGACTCAAAACGTTCTCCACAACGTGATAATTTGAGTTGGGGGAAGAACAAAAAAATCACACAGGCTCATATCTCGCGAATACGGTGCTTGGTCGATGACATTCATTATATATATATATATGTGTATACGTGGTGCGAGATGGGGGGATATGCTGAAAAAGACGGAACTTTAATCGACACCGACGTGATGGACACGGTATTGAAACGCATCAAGTTCGGAGGCCAGTAGAGATAGATATGCGTGCGCTGCTCTTCGGCCCATTTTTCTTCGTCACCCAACGAATGCACGCATAGGGTAGACTTGCCTAAGTCGTACCTCCCAGGGACATTTGTTGTTCTTCGAACATTCCAGGCAGCAGCAGCAGCATCAATTTTTTCAATTCTTGCCACCCATCATGGCAGACTGGTCGTTCCATTTGCATCTATCTGTTCCACTCGACGATTTGGCCGCAGGGAGAATTTAGGCAAGTCCACCCTATAGGAGCCCGTTGTTTTCCCTCTTTTTGGCAACTCGGTAGCGTCCACCCGCTTGGAATATCGTTTTTTTTACACTTTTCTTCTTCTTTTACGTTTTCTGTCTCGTCATACGTGATCGAGAACATTGCGTGCGGCTTTTCCTCGCGGCTCGGGCCCGTCAAGGCTATTTTCATTCATGAAAAATAGCCGCAAATACGCCCGTGTGCTATAACAATAATATCAATATAAGCTGGTGAAAATAGAGACGGGCAGGGGAGACCGGGACATCGCGTATACGTGTATGCGCGCATGAATATATCTCCGGGGAAATGTACTCTGAAACGTGCCCATGGGCGAACACACAAAAACAAAACGCGCCGTCCAATTGCTTTTACTGATGTTTCTCTGCTTTAACGATTTTACGTATCTATACCGATCGGTTATGCTGAATTTTCGGGTGTTCTCATACCGCAGCGATAATACGAGAAACGATATACACGCTCTCATTATCGAAATCCATTTATCGTTGATGCGAAAAAAATTTAATTTATATATAAATGGGGAACGGGTATTTTGAATACGTTATATCTTTTATAATTATCGGGGCATTTACTACCAGGACATTGACTATCAGGACGTATGGTTATTTTAAGGACGGTCGTTATATTTTTATAACGTATCCTTGATTTTTGGGACTATCTGTCCTTGGAATGATCTTTACACAAAGATGCTTCAGTTGAGTTCGATTCAGAAGAAATCATGGGGTGGAAAATGTTAAAATGTGGGAACAGGCTACTACGAGGATGGTCCCCAAAAGATCTTCAAATCACTTTTCTTCGTATCTATACTGCGATTAAGGCCTTAGGCCACAGTAACGGGTATAAAATCATGTGCGAATTTAACAATTTTTTTTTCGTATGAAAAAATGATTCGCTCATAAAATTAATTACACATCTATTTAGTACGAATATCAAGCTGTTAGAAAATATGTATATATATTTTTTCGGTGTACAAAATGGTCGACTACTAACATTTTCTTCTGTTATCTTTTTTAGGCGCTCCGCAGCGTGACATTTAGCATCCACCATTTTTTACCTAGAACAAAAAACAAAAATTCTCGTGAATCTACATTAGAATACCCAGAAAAGCACGTACGGAATTTAAAACATATTGTTTTATTCAAAAGTTGTTGTAGGTATTTGAACTTAAGAAATGAATTTTCAGTGAAAAATTTCGTCATAACTGGTCATATAATAAAAGTTTTCGACTAATCAAAAATTCTGTACGAACTTCTCTGCGAAACGCAATTAGGGACATAACTTTTAAATTTGAAGTAAATCGAGTGAAAATTGTTGCAGTTATTTGTCACTCCGATTGGAAAAAAGCTGTTTCGAGAAGTTTCGAGAAGTCGGCCATTTTGTACATCGAAAATAAAAATATTTATTTTCTAACAGCTTGATATGCATACTAAACAGATGTGTAATTAATTTTATGAGTGACTCACTTTTTCATACGAAAAAAAATTGTTAAATTCGTTGACGGAGACTTTGTCCTTGGAGTGCCATATTTCAGGTGTTTACATTTTATTTTTTTTAAAAGGAAACGAGTAAAGCTTTTTGAGTGTGGTTTTTTTTGCTTTTATTCATGATATACAGAACGTTAAAAAAAATTTTTTTGAAAAAAAAAACCAAAATGGCGCCCGTTGCAGCTCCGCGAAAACAGGTCCTCAAATTGCGGGAGGTAAACGGCTGACATCACTGCCCCCTCTTTGTTGATCTGAAACACAAATTCAAAGCATATTATCAATCTGTGACCCTTTGGTCATGGAATGACGGATGGGTTTTTCGTTTAGTACAAATTTCGGAAAATGGCGGCAATTTAAAAAAAATCGAATTTTCGCGTTTTTTTCGCATAAAAAGATAAATAATAAATGCAAAAATGTATCTATCGAAAAAACGATCCGTCATTCCGTGAAGACATATTTTCTGAGTATGCTCTCCAAATTTCAGGTCGATATGTTAATTACAGCGGTCAGGAGAATGTCAGCCATTTTTAAAAACGTGTTCTCGAGAAAAACGCGTTTAAAGTTTTGTAATGTGTTTACACAAATGTGTTTATAATTACCGCTAATCGGCAATGCCTGGTCCATAGAGGCATCCCTCCTTTTCTTCTAGCTGCTCATGTTGAGCTCAAATTGATTTTTTGAAAATTTCAAGGACAAAGGCTCCCTTAAATTTGTCCCGCCTTGAGCGCCGCTTTGTCGTTTAGGAGTAGGAGATCCCACTGCCCCTTCCCACCCGCCGGTCGGGTGAGGGTTGAATATTGCACTACCCCCACCCATCCACAGATCGGGTGGGGGTAGTATATCCCACTGCCCTCTCCCACCCACAGGTCGGGTGGGGGTAGTGGGGCTTGCTGCTCAGTACCGTAGCACCATAAGATTTGTGCAGAGCCCCTTTGGCAACGTGGAGAGGGTAAAGAGGGAGGTGCTTTAGACGGGATCTGACCGTACCGGACGCATTTAGGTTTGGAAACCTGTCGTTCTCTCGTTGAACGCTGCATAGACGTGTTTTGATGTTGACCCTGATTGTTTCGATGGTGACCCGAGAGAGCTCGAATCTTCGAACCCTCGCCAGTCCCCCAGGTCCCGCGAAATATATTATTTTATAAATTACGAAAACTCACTACCAGGTCGAATAAAACGCCAATCATTCGGCTTCCCTGGCGAAAGCGGAAATCGTTATGAAAATTGATTGGGAAAACCGTACCGCTCCCTCGTTAATATTATTATTTCATCGCTCGCTGTTAATTGCTGTTGCACGAACGTAAATCTAATTGTAAAAAATTCATACACCATAAATTACAAAAATATTTCACGTTTCGCAGAATTCAAATACCATATAATAAAATTTTACGATCCAACGAAAAAGTCTTGGCAAGTTGTCGAAGCAATAGTTCTTGTTCCATTTTATTTGTATCATAACAGTGCGGCAAATTTTACAAATATTTTTCGTTCCCCTCTGGGTTGTAATTTCTGTTGATTAACGTCATTAAATTAATCGCCCCATGCGCGCTGACAAATATACGCTCGTTAAAAAGGTCCGATAAAACGAAACGCCCGATTTTTTTTTCGTTGCTTTTCTCATTATGTTAATTCTCGCGCACGAAAGACCGCGACATTTTTGCGAGCCGCCTGGTTCGCCCTTTTTTTCTTCTCTTTTACTTTTATTCCGGATACAGCGTGTGGACGGTGCAGGAATATAACGATACATTTCTCACGTAAGTACGGGGCTTTGGGCTCGCGTGAACGATATCGACAAACGTAATCGAACTTTGTGTGCATGGTACATGCACCGTGTCGCCGTCTCCGTCGCGATCCACATGATCCAGGCACGACGAGCTCTCCTCGCACCGAGACAAACATATACGTATTACGTGTAAATCGTGTACGTGCAAATGTTTCGTTCATACGTAAGAAAATAAGAGAAACAAGGTGGGTGGTTATCGGCTTGATAAAACAAGGCTCGTGCCTCTTTATACATTCGCTTTATGCAGAAAATTTATGGCAAATAGGGCCGGTACGTACCTTCGTTCCTATACTCAGGATCGAAGATACAAATATGTAAATTCTCTTTCGCAATATGACTGGCTGCATCTTCATTTTGTGGGCGGCAATGTTGAAAGTAATGGTAAAAATCGTTCACATCATTTTATACGTAAATATATGCTTGGTTAATTTTTTATCGGAATCGTAATCTATGGATCATTTTAATTATTATGGGGTAACAATTATTTGGGGATCCGAAAAATGAATAGGACTTCAAGATTTTGTTGTGCTTGAAAAATGTACCCTCTTCTCAAAGGTATTCATTGTACGTGTCTTAAGGGGTTATATACAGTCAGGAGGCCCAAAAATATCGATTTTTCAAGTATTTTTCTTGAGAAGATCTTTAAATCTATTAAAGTGAAAATTTGTACACATATTTTGGTAACTTTTAACGGTATTTTAACTTTTTTATTTGTAAAATAATTATTGAGAAAGCTGCTAAAGCTGATCACCGGGAGCACCTGTAAAAAAAGGGTTCTTGCGGTGGGCACGACATCTCTAGACTGGATCATCTAAAATGAAAAAACCAAAAATGTTTCGTTGATATAATGGATTATCTTGTAATTGATCGAAGGAATAAGCGAAATAATAATTTTTGACTAAATGACGCCTTCTTAAAAAAATCGATTTCGGCAAAAATTTAGGGCTCAAATTGTTTATAAAATGGAAAATATTTATCGGTGAGAAAAAACCTTCGATTAATTACTAAAAAATATACTTGAAAAGATTGTGTTAAAATTTTAAACTGAACCGAGACTGTTTCCGAGAAATCTTGCTCACCGACTTTAAAAACACAGTTTTAAGAAAAACGCGTTTGAAGTTTCAAATCCACTTTCGAACGCTCTGACACGTCATTACTAATGTACATATAACTTCGAGAATATTCGCCGGATTGATAAGAAATTTTAAATTTTAACTGTACATAACCCCTTAATGAGTATAAAGTGGGTGAAAAAATGTTGATATGTAATGAAATTCTGACCTTAAAAAAACCATTTTCACCAAATACAGATATGTAAATCCTCTTTCGCAATATGACTAGCTGCATCTTCATTTTGTGGGTGGCAATGTTGAAGGTAATGGTAAAAATTATTCATACCATTTTATATACATGCCTGGTTAATTTTTTATCGCGCTCGCAATCTATTGATCTTTTTATTATTATTATGGGGTGACAATGATTAGGAGATCCGCAAAAGGGATGTAACTTCAAGTTTTTTTCGAGCCTAAAAAAATGGACCATCTATTCGAAGGAATTCATTGTACGTGTCTTGAAGGGTATAAAATAATTGAAACAATGTTGATATTCAATGAAATTCTGACTTTCAAGAAAAAAGCATTATTTTCATAATTTGCATGATATTAGGTACAGAAATGATTGGGGCTTGAAAGATATAATTTTTTAAATACAACATGTGTGCATTCGATAACAAGTTTCACTTTCGAGAGGCATATTGCAAGAAATTGTTTACAGCAACTACACGAGTAGCTATTTACGAGTTTTCCAAAAATCGAGAAATTCCTACAGATTTCCCAGCATAATTCTGTTTCGAATATAGTCTCAAAATTGAGGGGGAAGATTTAGGCGAGGGGGAACCTTTTGGGGAACGTTTAGGCGAGAAAAAAATTTGATGTTTTTCATGATTTTTTTTTAAAGGAAGATTTCTTCGCCATTTTTAAACTTACAGTATGTTAAATTACAACTTTTGGCTGTTACATGGTATTTATTTATTTATTGATCTTTAAAAATGACGCAGGTATAGCACGGTCTTCGAAACTCCATTTCTAAAACTGGCATGACGTATATCCTAAAAACTAATCAACCGATTCTGATGGAATTTGGTATAAATCTTTCTAAACTCTTTGTCTAAAGCATGACCCTAAGTATTTTTTGAAAATTGTAGAAAAAAAATGTTTTTTTTTTTGCAAAATGTAGCCATTTTTTCCGGAAAATTCAATATTTTTGTTTCAAAGCATACCACTTAATCGATTTTCAATATTTCTTACTTTTTCTTGGTTCATATTCTGTATATGAGGGTTAATGAGAGAAAAATCTTTGATGGTTTTTTTTCAGATCGTTCCCACCGACGCTACGTGTCACGCCGTCTGACAACATCCGCCGCAACCCGTTTAGAAGACCGTGCGATATCTCTGGCATTTTTAGAGATTGGTAAAAAAAAAATACCATATAACAGCCACAAGTAGTAATAAAACACACCCAAAGTCTAAAAGATGCCGAGAAAACCGTTCCTTAAAAAAAAAAATCATGAAAATCAGCATTTTTTCCTCGCATAAAGGTATCTCCCTCCTCAAAGATGAACCGGACAAAATTTGTTCGTTTCAAGCCGCTTCGAATTCGCAAAACGTTATTCCGAGAAAAGCCTGGCTAAAGGTTCTCTTCAATATTTATATCTTAGTACCAAATTCTTTTTTTAATAATGCATTTCACCACTCTCGAAAGAACGTAATCACATTCTTTCGAATCCGGCCAAATGCATAATTAAAAAAGTAATTTTTACCTTCAGCCTTCTCGCACTTTTATAAGACCCTGAAGTACGATTCAAAGTTGAAAAAATCGTTTTTTCAACCCCCATCGCGATGTTGAGCCTTGAATAAAAATGCAGCGTTATCACGACGATATTTTTCGAGGTCCGCATAACTTTGATACCTCTATCGTCGATTTTTCAGAGTTAAATTTAACACGGAACGCCCCGCGTCAGAGCCGGGAGCAGAGAGAAGCAGCATTGCCATTAAAAACCACGAAGCGTCCAATTCGTAAGAGTTAGCGGTTGAGTGAAATTTATTTTCAATCGAGTCGATGCTATTTTTCACCGAGGCGGGTCACCTGTGCACGGGCTGTCTCAGAGGTAAAGTGGATCAGGACTGCAAGAATGGTGGAGACCCTCGAAGGCACGCGGTTCTTTCCGCAACACACTGGCGCATAAATATCCATGTGTGGGTCACCTCGGCGAGGTATCTCGCAATCCCCACTATACGAGACATTCCGTATACATTTTTCTATTTTTCCGCAGCCAGTGTACGATCATGTACTTTTTTATTCTGACCAAAAAGGATACAAAAAATATTAGACTGCGTGCTCTCTCTCTCTCTCTCTCTCTCTCTCTCTCTCTCTCTCTCTCTCTCTCTCCTCTCGCTCTTTCGGCCAAATGCGTTTCTTCTCGTTCTTCCTCTCGGCATAAACAAATGTTGGCACTGCAAAATTTTTCAACGTAACGTCGTGAATAAATGAATTTTAAATTCTGCCACTAAAAACGCGAGAGCTTTAACGCTAAGCGGCAGGGCCAGTGGCATAACAATAGGGTGCGAGGGAGGGGCCAGTAGTAACGGCGATGTTGTATCAGACTCGGGGTGTTGCAACGTTCGTCAAAAGCCGGGGCTACGCGTCAGAGAGATATGTGCACCCGCGATGCATCACCCCGTCAGCCAACCCTCCCTTTGATTCACAAGGGATGATTTTTTTCACTCGCACGTACACCAATCCCAGAGAGCGAGACGTAACGTGTATTCAAGCCACATATGTGCGTGTCATTTCGATGGAAAAAAACACCCCCCCCCCCCCAAACCCATCTCTGGAGCTCGACGTATTTTCACTTTCGACGTCGTATATCACGCTGATCTCTATGAAACATTGATGGAACATTAGTCGATTATATATACGTACACGTGAGGATTTCCCAGGACCTGGACCATTCCAATTTTTTTTTCGGCTTCGAAAAAAGTGCGAAATAAACGTCAATAACATCGCGTAGAGAGAGAAACGGAGAAACGAAATGGATTTTTCTGACTACGAAAATGTCCATTCTGTAGTTTTACTCTAGGATTACGTGGGCGATTGATAGGGGAGAGAGAACATTTTTCGATTTTTTTCATGCAATTAATTAATTTTATGAAAAATGTAGAACGTAGGGCAAAGTGCCCAATAATTGGCGCTTTAAGCACAATTATTGGTAATTTGGGGGCCCAATTATTGACGCATTGAGGGCCCAGTTTTTGGGACTTTAAGGAGCGCTGTGTAGATCGAGAGAAGTGTCAATAATTAGTGGGATGCCAAAATAAGGTCACCTTTAGCGGCTGAAAGAAGGCTTAACTTTGACGATTTTTTTTAGTACAATAAAAGGAATGCGAACTTTTTTTGGAGGGATCATTCAGCGTATATTTAAGCATAGAAATATTTTTTACATTATTATTCTTGTACAAAATGGCGGCTGGAGTGCCAATCTTCGAAATGATATTTTTTAATAAACACGAAGTGTTTATTAAAGTAGCGAAGAAATTTCGTAGCGAAGTAGCGAAGAAATTTCGAAGTGAAGGAATTTCTCGTGAAATATAAGATCTGGAACAAGACGTCAACAAAATGTTCAATCTATATGCTATTGGCTATAGAAGTACGTAGGGTTTTTATTATCTAATCAAATTTTGTAAAAATGTTGCACTTTTGACAAAAAAATTCGATTTTTTGCTAAACAAAATGAGCAAATTGAAAAACCCCTACGTACTTCTATGAATGAAGTAATTATATCACTACTGTCAAAATTTCAAACTGTTCCATGGAACCATGTTGAATGTGTTCGCTAAGATTGAAAAAAATGGTTTTGAAAAAAACGCCCTTTTATGATGTTAAAGCATTGTTTAAGGGGTAACCCCCACTTGCGATTTTGAAAAAATCGATTTTTTTTATTGCATTTTTTTGAAGTATAAGAATAGATGACTTTATGTAAGTTTACAAAAAAAAATATTTTCTTCGTGTAAACTGAAATTGAAACTTTAAACGCGTTTTTCTCAAAATGGCATTTCTGAAGTCGGTGACTAAGATTACTCGAACACTAATGAACCGATCTTCTTGAAATTTTGCAGGCTTATTTAATACATAAAAATGTAGTCTTTAATCGTTCGATTTTTTTTTCGAAAAAATGGCCGTTTTATAGCCAAAAAACGGCCGTTTTTTTCGTTAAAATCGAACCATTAACTTTGACTGTCCGCCATTTTGTGAAAAATGAATATTTTTTAAAATCCTTCGATTAAAGACTAGTTTATACTTATATTTGACTAAATCCATCCGCATTTTTTTTTCAGACGATCCACTTCGCCGTAATGTTGGTCACCGCAAACCGTGTATATAAAAACATTATTTCATTGACGGCCATTTGCCACTAAACAATGTAATATTTTTCAATAAAAAAATCACTGAAAGTTCTTCAAGATGTGTTCTTTAAGATGGTATATTGATCGATTTAAAAAGTTTTGTAGTTTTCTTTAAAAAAATTCATGAAAAAGGCCTTTTTTTGCGCTACAAGTGGGGGTAACCCCTTAAACAACAAAAAAACCATTTTTTTCAAAATCCTAGATTGGTGTTACCCCTTAAGCAATTTTTTTCGTCCGTGCCAAAATGGTAGGAGATTGTGCAACGAAAAAAAAAAAAAAAACATGTGGAGATTACATTTGGAACCGCGCTGTAATCCATTTTTGGTGATCGCTTTCGTCCCTTTCCCCTCGCGCTGTGGGGACATGCTGGAATTGACCGCACCATATAGTTCTATATCATCTTTGTCATTTCTCCCTGCCAGTATCGATATAGATTTATACGTATGTTCCTTCGCGCGTAGACGCAGTTCTCGCGATACACACACTCCAACGAACGATGTACGTGCGGCCGCATAAATCGAACTTTTACATTTCCGTTAGGGGACTCCCTCGCCTATCGACCTGCTGCCGCACGTTCTACTGGGATTTTTCATGCGCGAGGATTAAATACTTCGAAGAGGGATTTTTGCCGCACGATATAACGCTCAGTGGGGTAAAACGGGCCGAAATAAAGCGGCATCAATGTAGTGTCTCGAACCACGAGAATTATTTTTCCAAAATTCTACAAAATTATTCTTGAAGATCTCGGCGTGATTTTAATTTCGGAGTGTCTCCCCGTCCGGATAGCGGCTCAGTTCGCGCCATATTTCCAGTAGATGTACATATTATGGTGATTTGTGTCAGCTAGTATCCGATCGAATAACATATACAGGGTGAAGCACATAAAGTGTTACAGAGCAATAGCACTCAGACTATTGATCATATCCAAAAATGTTTCAGACAAAAGTTTCAGTGTTCGAGGAGGCCGTCATACTGGACCACCCTATTTTTTTATCGGTGGAGGCACTGAAGCTACGCTAAGGTCAACTCCACTTTTTCAAATGGAATGGTAAATTTTTTCAACCATCTCGTGGAGCACCTCACGCCGCACAAAAAAACATCAGGGGCTAAAGTCGTTCAAGGTCATTCAAGGTCACCTATTAATATGAAATACAAATCTAAATATCTCGGATCACTACCAAATATTTGGCAGTGATCCGAGATATTTAGATTTGTATCATCGATAATGACCTTGAATGACCTTGAACGACCTTGACCCCCGATGTTTTTTATGAAGCTTGAGCTGCTCCACAAGATGCTTGAAAAAAATGTATCATTCCGTTTAAAAAAGTAGAGTTGACCTTGACGTATCTTCAGCGCCCCCACCGATGAAAAGTATAGGGTGGTCCAGTATGACGGCCTTCTCGAACACTGAAACTTTTGTCTGAAACATTTTTGGACATGATCAATGGTTTGACTGCTATTGCTCTGTAACACTTTATGTGCCTCACCCTGTATATAATCGTCCGAATAGAATATGTTAAATTGTTTAACAAACTATACTCACGAATAGTTTACACGTATTCGTCCGAATAAAACCTTTATAATTTTGTTTGGTGTGGGTTTGTTTGTTTAGGTTTTGTTTGTTTAAGTCTTTCGTTTGGATGTGTTTGTTTGGGTACGTTTGTTTGTTTGTTTGTTTGTTTGGGTGCGTTTCTTTGAGTTTGTTGGTATAGATTTTTTTGTTTGAGTTGTTCGTTTCGGTTTGCTTGTTTCGGTTCGTTTGTTTAGGTGTTTCTGTTTAGGTTTGATTGTTTTGGACGTTGCACAGTGTGAACTGCGTGAACTGAGCCGCGATCGGGACGCATAACATACGCTTATTCGTCCGATAACCGGACGGCTAGCCGCATCGGTTTATATTTCAAAGATTTTTTTTCAGTTGCGATTGATTAGGATCAACAATGGAATTATGCAAGTCTTTTTGCTGAGGGAATAATTAATTCCCAGTTGGAGTGAAATTGCCCGAAAAGCCCGGTTGAGGAGAACGTTGATTAAGTCCGCAAATTTGCGATGACTCTAATCCACGTTACTCTCTCTCTCTGTTTGACGGATACCCACGAACGGCCGGCAGAGATAAGCTTCCTGATTTTAACAGGTGAACTGTGGTAGAGGGTGATCCGAGCTGATGCTGGAAAGCAAAACTGCATGCAGATCATAGATAAAGAGTGACAGAGAGAAATACTAAAAAGCCACATGGCTAAACCGGGACTGATCGGAATATCTGAAATTCAGAATCAATTGAGAACGATCGTGAACAATAAAAATGGTCCAAGGATGAATATGTCTTGATATCCGTGAATATGGAAATGTCAGGCACATTCTACATTTATTTTCCGGAATGGGATCTCGATTGAGGTTTATTATGAAATGCAATTACAGAGGACATGATTGACCAAAGGCCTCTCTTCCTAAATAGAGATTGCTGGAAGTCTAGAGAGGTTGGCGAGGCAAATGGACAGACATGCAAGAAATCACCGGCCCTTTGAGAGTATCAAGAACGATTCCTGAATACATAGATATGTATATACGTGCATGTGCACTATATACATACATACATACATACATACATACATACATACATATATATATATATATATATATATATATATATATATATATATATATATATATACCACAATTGTAAGGTCATTTCTTTCTTCCTTTTTCCCGCCATCCAATAACCTTCTTCAGAGAAGAAAAAAAAATCGCGGAAGCTGCGAGCGGTCAAAAAATATTCAGAAGTCGCTCAAGCCTCCCAAAAACTCAAACTTTCATTAAGAAATCGATTTTTTTTTCGTCCACTTCTCACCCATGAATTGAACGCTTTATAATTGTAAAATTAACCTCGCGAAAGCTCTAGCTGGCCAATGAATATTTAGTGATCACTCAAGGTTTTCGAAATCCAGAATTTCCGCCAAAAAATAAATCTCGCATGCACTATAATTCCTTGTAGCATAAAAAAACAGCGAAGTTTTTTAAATTTTTTCTGAATTATTTTTCTGAATATTTTTGAATATTCTGAATATTCTGAATATTTTCTGAATATTTTTAATATTAATTTTCTGAATATTTTATTATAATAATTTGTAACAAACACCAATTAGGCGGTATGTGTTATTATGTATTAGTATGTATTATTGTATTATGGCGTCGCTCATCACAAAGTACAGCTACGATTGGTCCGCAGTTTGAATAACGAGACCAACTGTGGAGCGCATGACGAGCGCGAAACACAGCTGCCATTTCAGTTTTACGAATAAAACGACCGATAATTTTGTTTACGGAAAAGAGCTCTAAAGAATTATTTTATGAGAACGAAGTTTATAATTCTTGGGTCAGAAGTGTGAGGTAAATTTGAAAACCTTGTTTCTGCAGAAAAAAGGATTAATTGTTATGAACATTGTACAAAGCGTCAAATTTATGAGTGAGGAGAGTAAAAAAAAAATTGGAAATTTCGAAGCTCGTGCGGGCTAGAAATTTTGCAAAGTTCATTTGTAAATTTTAAATCGTAAAATTCACAGGTGAGAAGTGGATGAGAAAAAAATAGTTTTTTGAATGAAATTTTGAATTTGTGGGAGGCTTGAGCGACGTCTACGTATTTTTTGACCACTCGCAGCTTTCGCGACAATTTTTCTCTTCTTTAAAGAAGATAATTGGATGGTGATAATAAGGAGAAAAAAATAGGGCTCAATATTCTGCCACCCTAATATATACATATATATATATATATTTATACGACCGGCCAAAAGTTTTCGGACACTTCAGATAATTGCAAAACTTTCGATCACTGGATAATTGCCAAATAATATCAGAATAATATTGAATTCATTTCATTTATTATTTCACTAACATACTATATAGCTCTGTATAATGAATTATATTATTCTAATATAACTTTGCAATTATCCAAAGTAATCAAAAGTTTTACATTTATTTGAAAACTTTTGGTCGGTAGTGTATATTCATAATTCTATATATATATATATATATATATATATATATATATTGTAACGTTTAGTTACGAATATCGAGGCTATCCGAGAAAGGTGAGGGAAGCGGGCTGGCGTAGCTTAGTGGTCAGAGCAGTCGACCGGTAATCGAAAGGGTTCGATTCCCAACCCAGAAGTGCACCGCATTTTTTCTCGGATCGTTCACTTCGGTATTTTTTTTCGGGGGATTACAATTTCAAACACACATATATGTGTGTGTGTGTGTATATATATATATATATATATATATATATATATATATATACACATTTATGATAAGAATGACGATACATACATATCGTCATTCTTATGATAAAAAAACATATTTTTGGAAAATGCAATTTTTTCACCCACCAAGGTGTATGTAACCTGTGAATTCAATCCAAGTATATGATTCATATACACATAGTTATTTATATATGTGCATGTAGATTCGGGAAAACGTAATGTTGCAGATTTGGCTATGGCGACCATTTTCGTAGCAGCAAATCGTTCCCAAACTAAATATTCCGTAAGTCCTGATGCCCTCAAGATAAACTTTGGATAAATATAAGTATATTGATATAAATGCCATGGCAAGGACTGCTCGGTTGGCAATTCCACGATTTGCCTGAACAAATTTTAAGGAGTTTCGATACCGGCGATACATTGTTGCAATGCTAAACCATGTTAAAAACATAAAAAATTTCAAAAAGTTCAGAATTTTATAAAATTTGGTGAACATATTTTTTAGTGCCAAATTTGACAATACAACTTTTTTAAATTTTTCTTCTGCACAGTTATCGAGTAAGTTAATACTAAAGTTCACGTGTATAAGCACAGCGTTTCCATATATATAGGAATACATTGCGTATCCCTATCCTAAGGTATTCCTAAGGTATACATTGCAGGCATAAGAAATCTGCTTTAGTGCTTAATGACTCGATAACTACGTGGAAGAAAATTTTGAAAAAAATTGTGTTTTCGCACTTAATGTTGAAGAACATTATCACCAAATTTGATCATTTTTTTAACATGTTGACTTTTGTACCGGAACTCTTTAAGGGGTTACCCCCACTTGCGATTTTGAAAAAATCGATTTTTTTCATTGCATTTTTTTGAAGTATAAGTATCCGGGCCCATACTTCTGTATGGGCCTGGAATAGATGACTCTATATAAGTTTACAAAAAAAAATATTTTCTTCGTGTAAACTGAAATTGAAACTTTAAACGCGTTTTTCTCAAAATGGCATTTCTGAAGTCGGTGACCAAGATTACTCGAACACTAATGAACCGATCTTCTTGAAATTTTGCAGGCTTATTTAATACATAAAAATGTAGTCTTTAATCGTTCGATTATTTTTTCGAAAAAATGGCCGTTTTATAGCCAAAAAACGGCCGTTTTTTTCGTTAAAATCGAACCATTAACTTTGACTGTCCGCCATTTTGTGAAAAATGAATATTTTTAAAAATCCTTCGATTAAAGACTAGTTTATACTTATATTTGACTAAATCCATCCGCATTTTTTTTTTCAGATGATCCACTTCGCCGCAATGTTGGTCACCGCAAACCGTGTATATAAAAACATTATTTCATTGACGGACATTTGCCACTAAACAATGTAATATTTTTCAATAAAAAAATTACTGAAAGTTCTTCAAGATGTGTTCTTTAAGATGGTATATTGATAGATTAAAAAAGTTTTGTAGTTTTCTTTAAAAAAATTCATGAAAAAGGCCTTTTTTGCGCTACAAGTGGGGGTAACGCCTTGAGGGCTGACTTCAAAGCAGTCGGATGTGCTGACAGCCACCATCTCGTAGGTACGATAGGTTCAAATGATCCTTTCCGTACATATATATATATATATATACACACACACATACTTACATATATCTGTATTCAAAGTAAGAGGACCAGCATTATATATACATGGAACCTTGAGGTTTCCTTCAAGTAATATACCGGCACTTGGAACTAGCCCTCTGCCCTCGCCACCGTAACCCCTCATTATAGCCCTATCCCATGTCGGCGATGTTACGTTCGTCCTGCTTGTCCGTCCTCTTCTTCACGGGCGTCTTACCCGCACCTTGATTTGATTAGCATAATTGCACTTGCCTCGAGACCTCGGCCCTTAGTCCCTTTATCGTCACCTCCGGCGAACCGCAAATTTAACCTCGAGCTGCCGAGGGAGCGACAGTGCGGTCGCCGAGCTCCGCTCCCCCGCGACGACGACCAAGAGAACAAAGTCGGACAGACGGAAACATTGTTTCCCATGCTGCACAGCTCACTGGAATTCGAGATGCTAACGGTCTCTTACTTTATTCCCTGCAGATCCACACGCCGCGATCTCCTTCTCGACAAACGAGACACATCTTATTTATCATCGGGTTCGTAGTCTTTTCCGCACTACGTATTTCGTTCCATAAGATACCCACGTCTCGTATATAATGCTTCGTGGATACGAAGTTTCGGCGAACTACTTTGAGGGTTTGGCTGCAAAGGGGGTAACTTTACACATCGTTCCTGCACTTGTGCCCTTACACCATTTTTTTTCTCTCCTACAGCGTGGACGAAAAAATTCTGCTTCGTCGCTCACGGGGTGACTTCAAATTCTGTGAAAGACGATATCCCTTGGCAGGGGGATCCCTCAACGAATGTTTGTGGGCGGCGCAAACGGAGGGTAGGAAACGAAATGGGTAGAAACCATGAGGTTTTATCGTCAGGTGCAGTGCATGAGATCTATAAACCGAACGACTAATGTGTGTGGGTATATATATATATATATATATATATATATATATATATATATATATATATATATATATATATATATATATATATATATATATATATATATATATATATATATATATATGAAGAGTTGGCGAACAAAACCGGACTCGTCCACACTACGTCGAATTAAATTTTTATTTTATTCATTTTTATGCCTAAAAGCTTCCATTTCGCTCAAAAAGGCAGTTTTGAACAAATTTTGAGGTGTTTAGAAACGGATTTGATTCAAAATATTTTAGGAGCTAATCACAGTGTGCTTAAAAAAGACAAAAAAATTGTCGTAATGGGGACAAGTCCGGTTTTGTTCGACAGCTCCTCATATATATATATATATATATATATATATGGGGTATTTAAGATGCATATATACGTATATACACTACCCGTCAAAAGTTTTCGCCCACTTCAGATAATTGCAAAACTTTCCATCACTTTGAATGATGAGAATTGAATTATTAGCAAAATTGTGTTAGAATACTGTAGTATAGAGCTATATGGTATCTTCGTAAAATAATTAATTAAATTAATTATTTTACTTAAATGAATTATTCTAATAATGAATTAAATGAAATATTTTAATTAAATGAATTATTCGAACATTATTTGGTAATTATCCAGTGCTTGAAAGTTTTGTAATTATCTTAAGTGTCCGAAAACTTTTGACCGGTAGTGTACAGATACGCAGATTTATATGATCGGCATATTACAGATTATATAGATCTGCATTAATTATATATATATATATATATATATATATATATATATATAATAAATCAATAAATCAATAAATATATATATAAAAGTACGATTCGAAAAAACGATTTGTGTCCTGAAGATGTGTCGCTCGTTTGTATCGGTGAAAGTGAATTCGAAAATGTCTGCTCTCATGTCAGACGCGGCGACGACGACGTACACGAGAAGACAAGGATGACGCAAGAATGCAAAGCTGCAGAAAGCTTTGAACGCCATCGCCTGTGAAAAGCTTTCCACTTTTTGCTTCCCTGACTTTCTTCTCTTCGCTTCTCATCTTTTGCTTCTCCTCCACTTCTTTTATTTATCCTTCTCCTGCCCTCCTCACTTCGGCACCCGCCCTCATCGCGTCTCCTCTCTTTCCGCCAACCTCCGATTATCTGGAACCTTCACTTTCTTCACTTTCGCCCCTTTCCATCTTCGCCCATTTCCTCTCGTCCATAAATAGTCGCGAGACAGCAAGACGGCCTCTATATCGACGCAATCACACTAAATGCTCGATTGTTGCCACGCGAATGCACGATGACAAAGTAACACTGGACGAGGAAGTAAATATCGTGCTCTTTGGGTATTGGGATGTTCCACGTCCCTCATGGGAGCTTGATTCGTCTCTGGAAGGGCACTTTTTTCTCTCGTCTTTACGGAGAAGGAAAGGGGAGGCTCCGGTGAAAAGGGACGCGGGAACAAGGAAAAGACCTTGGGGAGGGTGGATGACGGCTGTAGAAAAGCTCCTGGAGGGACCCGGAGAGAGGGAGGTCGATGGGGGTCGAGCCAAATTTATTGCCACTATGAAGGTGTCTTTCAAGAATAACGCACATACAGCCAATGTTGAGGAGATCCATAAATTGTGCGGAGGAATTTTCTATGGGCGTGTATGTGGCTATGTGTTCTTTTTGATTCTACTGGTCATGGAAAAAAACTGTATTAGCTCGGATTCGTGGATACGATTTGGAGTTAACTGCAGAGGCTTTGTGGGTCACTGTACCAACAGTGATGAAAAAAAACCGATGGTAATAAACAAAAACGAAAACTCATTCAGATAACAATTTTCATCGAACTCATCGGAACATTAAGGGGCTACATCTACCTAGATGCGCGAACAAATGATCAATTTCCAAGGAAAAACATCTGGGAGCTCGTTGGTGAAAAAGAAGCGCATTTTTTTACACAAAGGTACATCTGTACATATAAAAGAACATGTCCTGACTGATTTCTCAATGTCGAACTAAAACCGCTGATGCTAATTACATGAAATTTGGACAGCAGGTTGCGTTTGTGACGTAAGCACAAGAAGGGACTTTATTAAATTCGTACCCTAAGGGGGTAAAATAGGGGATGAAAGTTTGTATTAAAATCCGTCATCTTTAACGGAGACTTTATCCTTGAAAGCAGCGGGAGATGTTAGCGGCTCAACATGAGCAGCTAGAAGAAGAGGAGGGATGCCTTTATGGACCAGGCATTGCCGATTAGCGGTAATTATAAACACATTTGTGTAAACACATTACAAAACTTTAAACGCGTTTTTCTCGAAAACACGTTTTTAAAAATGGCTGACATTCTCCTGACCGCTGTAATTAACATATCGACCTGAAATTTGGAGAGCATACTCAGAAAATATGTCTTCACGGAATGACGGATCGTTTTTTCGATAGATACATTTTTGCATTTATTATTTATCTTTTTATGCGAAAAAAAGCGAAATTTCGATTTTTTAAATTGCCGCCATTTTCCGAAATTTGTACTAAACGAAAAACCCATTCGTCATTCCATGACCAAAGGGTCACAGATTGATAATATGCTTTGAATTTGCGTTTCAGATCAACAAAGACTGGGCAGTGATGTGAGCCGTTTACCTCCCGCGATTTGAGGACCTGTTTTCGTGGAGCTGCAACGGCCGCCATTTTGGTTTTTTTTTCAAAAAAAAATTTTTTACGTTCTGTATATCATGAATAAAAGCAAGAAAAAACCGCACTCAAAAAGCTTTACTCGTTTCCTTTAAAAAAATAAAATGTAAACACCTGACATATGGTACTCCAAGGACAAAGTCTCCCTTAAAGTCAAATGCATGAAAGTCGGTATTTGGCATTTAGGTTAAAAATAAAGAAATACATACTTCAGGATTTTTCGAAATTCATCCCTTGAGAGGGTTAGATAGGGGATGTTAGTTTGAATCGGAGTTTCGTTACTTTTCAGGTTAAAACCTTGAACGATGGTATTTAACCTTTCAATTCGAAAGAAAGAAGGACGTGTGATAGGATTTTTCGAAATTCATCCCCTAAGCGGGTTAAATAAGGGAAGAAAGTTGGTATGGAAATCTATCAGTTTTGAAGTTAGAAATATAAAACTTGGTGTTAGAAACAAAAGTGATTTGCTACAACTTTTTTCGAAATTCATCCCTTAAGGGGGTAAACTGTAGAACTAAAATTTGCATGGAAGTCTGTCAGTTTTGAAGCTAGAAGAATGAGACTTGGTATATAATCTCAGGTTAAGATGATCAGCTTACTCATTCCTATTTGCATTTTTGATTAATTTGTATTTATTTTGATAACCACGCGGACAAAGTTGCGGGTGGAAAGCTACACGTATTGAGAGCCTTTGACAAAATCACAAAAAAATACAGAAAAACCACAAAGACATGGTCGTCCGTAGATGATGACATTTTTGTCGCGACGTTTGGCGGTGGTCACTCTCCAGCTTAAACGTTCCATCTGAAATCTCAAAACCAATCGGGTTATTCAAGTTAATAATAAATACGAGTTGCTGACGATCTTCGATTTCTAAAATCATTTTTTTAAACAACGTGGTGACGACTTGAAACTCGAGCATAAAAAATCTATTAAAAAGGTAGTCATTTTTACGTAACTATTGAAAAATAAAGATGGATTTTATAAAAGGGAGATCGTCAACGACCTTTAAATATTTCTCATCGTATCTCCTGTAAATTTGGAAACAATCCATCTAGTGGTTCTTCAGGCATGATGTCCACCGACTTAAGAAATATTACAACAACAATTTCAGGGAATATAGCTAAAAGGTGACACTATCGAATAAATATATTTTTGGAAAACGCAATTTTTTGAACCACCTAGGTCGAAAGTGTAGCCTGTTAATTCAATGCAAGTAACGTGATCTGATGTACAGCTGAATAAATCTTTGCGGATGAGCTTTCAATGATTTTTTTTTACAACCATCGTGATGACCTATGCGATGAATAATAATTTGGCCAGCTCACAAATACTTTTCACCCAGATTAAAATTGATTTTCGCTGAAAATAATTTCGCCAAATTGCCGCTGAAAAGCGTGGAAAATTGATCAGCCTTTTATGGTCCTTTTGTGATTGGAGAATCAGAGCTCGAGCTTTGGGATACCTCGGTGAGATGGCGCCATTGAACGTGCTACCGACGAACGAGAATTCATCCCCCGATGCGACTGAAACTCCCTGCATTTTCCGGAAGCTCTCTACTCGATGGAGCGAGCTACTGTTGCTCTTGCAGTTCCTGATCGTACTCCGCGAAACAGTTTTTCCCCGGGCGTGATTCTCTCGTTCAATTCAATCTCTCCTGAGTGCGGTAGGTGCAACGAGCTGGCGCGAGAATCGTGCGTACAATTTTACCAATACAAAATACACCACAATTTCCGCAACACAATTTTTCACTACTTCTCGAATCAATGCGAAATAAATATTCGATATTTTTCGAGACATTTAATAATTATGGAAAGTACTTAAAATTAATACAAATAATAATTCGTTTCGAACCAAATTCGAAAAAAAAGTTATACTTTGCGTAAAAAATTCCGTAATTGAAAAGACTGTAGATTGAAAAACCGAGCTGTGCTATCACTAACGAAAACAAATCGAACGGAAATTCTTCGGTCCTTTTAAAGAGGGTACATTTTTTCCCCTGCTTTCTCTTCACTGCCTCGATAAATGCAACTCACGTAGGAAAATAAAGCACCGGGGGCTGCTATTCTTGAGAAAAAAAAGTCACCCGTGTTTTTTTCAATCTAGGTCGCTAAGTCGCCGCGATACACCCCTGTGTTAAAATAATGTTGTGCAATCGTGATGATATATATATATTCTCATGTATATTTCTGAACCCGAGGGCGAACGTGAAACGCGCATAAGTTTTTGTCCGTTTTACCGGGTGGTGCTTTGGAAGCAGGGGAGTACATTTATAATTGAAAATTGTCATGTGATTCAACATATCTGTATGTTCGAGCGTCCAACCCTCGAAACCGTCCATCGAATATATGTATGTATGTATATTCGATGTGTATATATATATATATATATATATATATATATATATATATATAAGACTGGCCCAAAAAAAATTGATTCAATAGAAATTTTTATTGACAATGTTGTGGAGAATGACAAAAAATGAGTGCTGACCAAGTTTTAGCCGTTTATATCAGTATTTAGAGGTCCCCCATCGCGATTTACTATTTCCCATTCACTCGAAATAGTAAAAGGTTTGTTTGCGGCTTCTCAGCTTTATAACTCGCCGACGGGTAAACACACGGAAATACTGAAAAAATTTAACGCTCTACAAAAAAGGTCTTCATACGATAAAGTCACTCGTTCGAATTTTATTCAACGTCAAAGTTGAATCTATGATAAATTTCTTGATTTTGGGAGATTTTTGGACTTTAACAACGAAATTATTGATTTTTTTTCTTCTAATTCATCTTAAAAAATATTGTATCCTTTTTAATTATCCCCTAGATAGTTTCTGAAATTCCCAATGGATTGAAATTTATTCTTATTTAAAAGTACATTCGTACAAAACTCTATTCTTAAACCGAATTCAATTCCCGTAGCATGATAAATAAATATCCAGGAAATAATTTCAGAAAAACAATAAATCAGAAAATCAGAAAACAATAAATCAGAAAAAAACAACAACGAAAAATTAATAATCACAAAAGTCCAAACATCGCACAAAATCATGAAATTTATCATCAGTTCAACTTTAATGTTGAATAAAATTTGAACGAGTGAATTCATCGTATAAAGGCTAAGAACCTTTTTTGTGAAGCGTTAAATTTTCTATAAACAATATTTTTAGGCGTTTCCGTGTGTTTACCTGTAGGCGAGTTATAAAGCTCAGAAACGGCAAACAAAACTTTTGCCATGTTGAATGAATGGGAAATAGAACAACGCTATGAGGGACCTCCAAATATTAATATAAAGGGCTAAAATTTGGTCAGCACGTATTTTTTGTCATTCTCAACAAAAATTTTCAAAAATTAAATTTCAATTTTTTTTTGGTCCAGTCTAATATATATATATATATATATATATATATATATATATATATATATATATACATATATATTTATTTACAAGGTGCCCTGTTATGAACGGATAATCCTGCACCTGTCGATAGGTCAGATGATGGAAAACCAAAAGCAGATGATTTTTTTTCAAAAAATAACAGAAAGCCCAAAATTTCGAAAACCCTGGGACTGTTGCTAAACTGAAATTTTGGCATATAGTAGGACATGATCCGACCTATCGACAGTTGCAGGATTATCCGTTAATTACAAGACACGCTGTATATATGATGGAAAAAGTGCGCCAACAGCTTATCGCCAAAAAAGCCACGCAGAGGTCGCTGCATTTATGGATTTCCGGAGCTCGTGCCTTTTTCCGTCTGACATAAGCCAATAAGATAAATGCGAATGACTCCAAAGCAAATAAATACCGATTCTCGTTGACACACGTATGAAAATAAAAATCCATCTGTATCCGCGAGAGGAAACTATCGGCTGGGGAAACGGAGAAAGCCGCCGAAACTTTTGGTAGAAATTTGTCATTCGGATGGAACACACACGGTGATACACCGTTCTCGACCATTATATCGAAATAAACAAGTAAGCTCTGCCCTCGAAACGAGTCTCCTGGGGTGTGGAATCTGTTTCATAAGACTAGGAAACATAGTGTGGCATCGATATAAAACCTTAACTGGGATACAAAACGACCCCAGAAAAACCTCCAACACGACGATGAGGCATAAGGGAGAAAGGGAGGTATAGGGAAAAAACAAGAGCGACTATGTGTGTGTATGTGAGTTTGTAAAAGAGACAGAGCGAGAAAGAGAGGGGGGAGGCAACACGAATATAGGGCACTATGGACTGCCTTAAGAAAACAACGCGCGCGGTAATCCTTTGGGGGAAGGTACGAGTAAGCGCTGTGTTTGGGATTTTCGGCTGTGGTATCGTCGTAGTGACAGGTCGACACTGTATAGCAAGTGTCGTTTCTGCCTTAGGGGATGTTTTTAGGAGGTGCCGTAAGCCCTTAGGTACATCCTAATACACACACACTCACACACATATGTAGGTACATATTAAAACTCCGGAAATATATCGTTGTGATGTTATAGAATTGTAGTAGCTGTCTGTCAATCCATTTTTTCAGACTATTCAGGTATTTGAGTGACAAAACTTTATGGGGAAAGGGGGGGGGGGGGGTGAAAAATATTTTGAGTCGACTTAAAGAATATGCCAATCTATTCATCCCGATATGTCAATTTTCTTTCCCCGAAAAGCTTACTTAAAATATTTCAGAAGAAGAAACAAAAGATAGAAAAATTCGAAAAATCGATACTCCAACTTTGAAATTTTGCCAAAAATCTAAAAATGGATTGAACTGAGTGAATCAATCGACATTTTGTAGAAAAAATGATAACGAAGAGAATGAGCATGGAGTGGAGTCCCAAATCGAAAGGGAAAAGAAATGGTCGACGATTTAGTGAAGTAACTTGTTTTTGGGGAAGATGAGGAAAATTTGGATCATTAATTTTTTTTTTACAAATTCATGTTGATGGATTTTTATCCCTCGAACACGAATTCGCTATTGGGTTTATCCTGAACCCTTAATTTCCATAAGAAATCGTCAAGATGTATCGGGACTTGTTTTTCGCGTTTTCCCGGCTTAACTTTGAGCTTTCGGAAAAAGCTGGGGCGTATTCGTAATTGGCAGAAAATTTCCCATGAGAAAGACCATCACAATCGTTCGAAAGACATTTGAAAAAAAATCGACATTTTTGGCACTTATTCAGAATCACCAAAATCGTGAAATTTCAAGCAGTCGTAGCATTGGTTCTATTTGGGTGATGGAGATTTTTTTGTAGGGGATTTCAATGGATTTTGGCAGACGTAGATATTCATCCTCATATCTCCATTTGATTCCACGGAAAGTCCACTCGAAAAGTGGCGGAAAATGAGGCAAAGGAAATGTGTGGAAAAATTTGCAAAAATCGATAGTTCAACTTTGAAATTCTGCCAAAAAACGAGAAATGAACGGAGCTCAATGAACCAAACGGTATTTTGTAGAAAAAACGATAACAAATAGAATGAGTATAGACTGGAGTTCTGAATCCAAGTAGAAAATAAATGATCGACGATCCGGTGAAGCCACTTAATTTTGGCCTAGATGATAAAAAGACCTTGGATTTAAAATATTATTTTGACAAGTCCATGTCGATGGACGTTTACCCCCTGAAAACGAATTCACGATTAATTCCCCCCAAAAACCTCAATTTTCATTAAAAATCGATCAAAATGAATTTAAGGTGGTTCACCCCCTTAAGCTTGTTATCCGGCAAAAATGGAAAGGTACATAACCTCTAATTTTGTCCCCCTTCTAAAGTGTTACCCATTACGTTTAATTTAATTCAACTCTTTTGAATGTTGTTCGAGAGAAAGAAAAATTAAGGGGTGGTTCTTCCCTTAATTTTCGTATTTTTTTCAACGTACTGACAACGAATTTCTGATCGTTTTACACTCGAAGAATGTTCGTTTCTTTCTCACTTAAATCAGTGCTTGTGGGTGAAACTGCAAAAAAACGACACCCCTATTTCCAAGGGGTGCTTTCACCCTTTAAAACCATTTCTGCGTGGATAAAAAAAATACGTATCCGATAGTTTTCTATGCTCTACCACATACATGAGTTTCAAATTTTTTTTTTCAAATTCCCCGCACCTTTTGTCGTATCGACGACACGTCAACGTAGGATCATTTTCAGACCCATCGCAGCGATTTTCGTTCGAAAAATTGTCGATGGAAGTATCCTAATGGCTTCCGCACGCAACGAGAAGGATAAAAATGAATGATGAATGACACCCGTGGCAACAGCGCCGGCACGAGACGACCGAGGCAGACATGGAAGGCGCTTTCTCGTTTTCCAGCTCGTTCCAAATAATTTTGGTTTTTTTTTTGCGTAGCCACAGTGGCACTTTGGCCCAGATCGTTACGCCGGGGCGCCAGCCTGCTAGGCAATCCGGGACCATTCAATGTGTCCCACGTTTTCTCGGCTAATCGCTCCCCAAAAAGCGATAAAAAAAAGAACACGCCCGTGACACACAATGGTGGCTCGTACGCGTACGTGCGGATGTGAGAAATTCGACGTAGAATCAACCGATCTCGTGCGATCACGGGAAAAAAGTATCTACCATGTACGAAGATTGCCACTCCAGCAATTTATAATAAAAGTAATCTTTTGTCTTCAAAAAAGCTTACTCCCCCTTAAGGCCTTAGGCCACTCTAGAGGTCAAAAAATAGGCTTTTTGGGTTTTTTTTTTCAAAAAAAAAACTGATTAATTTCAAATTGGCGGCTGTGCAGCGTTAATCTCAAAACTGCATTTTTAAAGTTGGCCGGAAACATAACTCAGACAAATTTCAACCGATTCACTTGAAATGTTGAATATATCTTGAAAAATACATTGTCTATGGAAGTACGTACGATTTTTTGTTTTATATTGCATAGTTCATTTGTTATTAACAATTATCTGACGATTTTTTAAGCAAATTTTTCGCTTCCCAAAAATTTGCCTAAAAAATCGTCAGAGAATTATTAATAACAAATTAAGTGCAGATAAACGCTGCCCAGCCGGGATTTTGAAATTAATCGCTTCAAAAAAATTATTGTATACAGTCACTGATTTGTATGATGAACACCCTTTTTTGTAACCTCGATTTATTTTGTAGTTTTTCTGAAAAAAATCCCCAAAAAGCCTATTTTTTCTGCCTCTAGAGTGGCCTAACCCCTTAAATCTTGCTTGCCATTTTTTCATCAATGTTCCCGTAAGTTCGTCAACTATTGGTGACATTTGACAATTCGTGAAAAAAAACGCTGCTAAGCAAGATCATTGTTTAAAAAATTGTCCAATTCGGTAGAGTCTCTTTTCACGTACCGACGTGACATGAAATTATCGGAAAATTTGCGAAAATCCAAAAGCAGCTGCAAATTCGACACGAAACAGCCCGTACTTTTGTACGATCGAGCTGGGACTCAGTTTTTGGCGACGCGACGCTACGACCTCCTGTGTCGGCCGCGTTTCCCGCGGGACTTGCATATAGCTCTGTATTCTCTCATCCCTGTAATCGCTGGAGTAGGTCACAGCCAGCGAGCACGTACGTACCGGGTGATTCGAGGCCTGACGGCTCCTGCTGTTGTCCCTGCCTACATATATGAACGACGTCCCCCTGGACCGGAAACGGCCGCGTGTCCATTCGGCAAATTCAGGTTATTCGATCAATCATGCATCTCACGTGGAAAGTGAAGAATGTTGTTCTTTCGGTACCACGCGAATGCGCGACCACGCTGATGGGCAGCCCCAAAAATCACTCCTCTTCATACGCAAAAGTGCAATGGCCCCGATATTGGTGGACCCGCCGAACCAACCCAAACAAAAATTAGTGCTGATCCTCGTTGAATATTGCAAGTTTCCTTGCTTTGGAAAGTGAAGTGTGACAAATAATAGAGTCCAAAAATAAACAATTGAACGAGCCAAGGGAATTTCATCGAAATTCCTCTTGGGCACATCCGGTATGTGTTTATATCGCGAATAGTGGGAAAAGCGAGCTGGTCGATCCGTCACTTTGGCGTATCATGTGCGTTCCATCGTATAGTTCGTGTCCCAGTAATCTCCGCCATATGTGGCATCTCGTATACAGGGTGTCCTGTTATGAATGGATAATCCTCCAACTGTCGATAGGTCGGATCATGTCCTACTATATGCTGGAATTTCAGTTTAGTAAAACTCCCACGGTTTTCCAGATGTTGGGCTTTACATATTTTTTTTTTTGAAAAAAACCATCTGTTTTTAGTTTTTCACATGCCATATCTACAAATGATATGGATCGACAATAACTATGCAACTTTTCAAAAGGGTTGTATGCAGTCAGGAGGTCCAAAAAGATCGTTTATTCAAGAATTTTTCTTGAGAAGACCTTCAAATGTATTAACGTAAAAATTTGTATACATATTATAGTAAGTTTTAACTGTATTTTAACAATGTTTATTTGTGAAAATGATTATTTTTAAAGCTAGCTGACCTCCGGGAGCACCTCTAAAAAAGACGTCTTGCGGTGAGCACGATATCTCTGTACTGGGTCATCTAAAATGAAAAAACCAAAAATTTCGTTAATATAATGGATTATCTTGTAATTGATCGAAGGAATCAGCAAAATAAAATGTTTTTACAAAATGGCGGCTTTTAAAAAAATCGATTTTTGACAAAAACTTAGCCCTTAAATTGTTTATAAAATGGGAAATATTCATCGGTGAAAAAAAACCTTCGATTAATTACTAAAAAGTATACTTGAAAAGATTGTGTTAAAATTTGAGACCGATCGGTTCAGCCGTTTCCGAGAAATCTTGCTCACCGACTTTAAAAACACACTTTTGAGAAAAACGCGTTTAAAGTTTCAAAAGCACTTTCGATGGCTCTGACGCGTCATTAAAAATGTGCGTATAACTTCGAGAATATTCGCCCGATCGACAAGACATTTTCTGTGTGTGTACTTAAAAATATGTACATTACGAAAAAACAAATCGATTTTTCGAAAATGTTAACTGTATGTAACTTCTCAAGTAATTGGCACGACATACGTAATACAATTTTTTACACCGCAACCTATCAAAGTCAGATGTTCGAATTGGTTTGTACGAAAATTCTGCATGAGATCTTTTTTCATGAAGTTTCCGTAACATTTAAGGTTAGAAAGACGACTTGTCTAGATAAAACAAATAACCAAAAGTATTTTTTTTTAAACTGGGTGAAAAAAGTTTTCATTTGTAGAAATGGCATGCGAAAAACCAAAAGCAGACGATTTTCATTTCGAAAACCGTGAGACTTTTACTGAACTGAAATTCCAGTATAAATAGGACACAGTCTGACCTATCGACAGTTGCAGGATTAACCATTCATAACAGGACACCCTGTATACACACACACATATATATACATTCATCTATCCATATAGGATAGATGAATCCATGCCCTCATACCTATATCTGTAAAAAGTAATCGGTATGTTCACACACACGTCCTCGATGGTGCTGGAACACGGATGTATGTTACTTTGAGTCTAAGACCCCGTCATTTCTTGGCCGGCGATCGGATATCTATGGGCTTCGCACAAGGAGAGATATCGCGTATCCAGCTTATTGTTTCTATCTACGTGTTCCAGAGTATGACAGCGCCAGTTGGTGCGATAATATCGGGTTTTCTGTACTGGAAGATGATCGTTTTCTTTTGCAGACACACACACTCACACGCGCACACACACACACACACACACACACACACACACACACACACACACACACACACACACACACCCCTATATAGATCGATATACACAGACACAGTGCAGGCTCGCTGGGGTTGAAATGTCGGAACCGGAAGTCCCAAGGGTGACGTATAAACGTCGAGCTAAGTGAACCGTTTCGATCCTGTTCCCTACTCGTTTTATCTCAACGACCGAGGCAACGTTATATTCCGTTTGTTCCGGAAATTCCCAGCGAAAAACCGACAAAACATCGCGGATCGGCTCTTTGTGTCGATCTCGTTGTACGATGAACAAAGAGAGCTCATTGAGGCGTTTCGAAAATTCGATTCACAATCAAGATATGTGGAACATTCCGTACAGTATTGTAGTTGCCGTTACAATCGTCATGAACCTTACTGTCCCTTTTATTGTGCTCAGTTTCACTCATAAGAGGCGAATAGTTGGTTGCGAACGTTCCCATGAAAATCGAGTGGGCGCAGACTTCACGGTGAGTGTACCGAATGCACGTGCGAAGATTGCCTTGTCCGTTCGGTCTTCACTTTTCTTATTTCCTTCTTGGGGATTTTTTTAATCGTCTCGACGTCGACGTCAGGGTTGGTGTAGTGCCAGCGTCGGTACAGAAGAAGCTCAGGGTAGAGAAGAGATCAGTGAAAGTACCACTCGCTGTTTCACTGGCTCGCATCCAGCCTCCTTAAACTTTTTTATCTCCTCTCCGCGTTGGGTCTTCCTTCAGCTCCTGTCGTCATCATCTCTTTCCCTCTCTCACCCTCGCTGCCCCTCGTTCTTTTTACTTTTCGACAGTGGAGCTTCTCCTTGAAAAGTCACCCTCTCCAAATTAGCCGACGGAATAATTTTCTTTTCAGGAAAAACAAAATCTCGTTATTCGATTGCCGCAAGACCACAGCGTGGGAACACGTGGAGGGGCGCAAAAGAGGGAGGCAAACGCCTCGCAGTTATGATTCGATAGTGTCTGAAGCGTCGAGGAAGATTTGGAATGGTAATGGGCAGTGTGCAGGGTCAACTTTGCTTCTCGTTACGGATTCATCAAGAAGTCTCACCATCCACGTGAGAAATGGCATTCTCTTGAACGACGTTGAACTTTTGTTCGGTGCGAAAAGAAAATGGCGGAACAGCAGTGAAGTCTTGGGATCCAGGCTCCAAATTGATTTGCCATTCTGGGTCAGCTTCGGGCTACAGGCGAGCTCGAGTTCAAGTCCAAGATTTCGAGTTTACGTTGTCATTTCGTCGTCTCGGAGATTGGCGGTTCTAGGTCGACCGCGAATCATCGGGTCAACATTTTCCGTTCGCCTCGTACCTCCAGCCTTTATCAAACGAGTACGTTGATCGGTCTTTGCGGTTACTCGTTCCCAAGGGATCCGTACACTTGCGCCGATAAAACTATGATCTCACGCAATACGTATGCACGATGGATCTTCAATCGCAGAGCGATCCAATCTAGCCGCACGAACGTATCTGCTGATGGATAGGCGTGACTTCTAGGTGCTTTTTGTGTGAGATATTATAGGTTTGGTATTTTTTTATTTATTCGACAAGAGTTTGGATTTCTAGCTATTTTAAAATAATTATTAAGAATGTTCATCAGCATCTAAAATATACGAGTGTGATCTGCTGATGGTTAGGTGTGAGTTATAGGTGCTTTTTGTGTGAGATATTATAGTGTTGGTATTGTTTCATGTATTCGAGAAGAGTTCCAGTTTCCGACTATTGGTAAAATAATTATTAAAAATGTTTATCAGCATCTCAACTATAGAAGTGTGATCGGCTGACGGACAGGCGTGAGTTCTAGGTGCTTTTGGTGTGTGATATTATAGTTTTGGTATTGTTCCATGTATTCGAGAAGAGTTCCGGTTTCCGACTATTCTAAAATAGTTCTTAAAAATGTTTATCAGCACCTCAACTATAGCAGTGTGATCTGCTGACGGATACGCGTGAGTTCTAGGTGCTTTTCGTGTGTGATATTTTAGTTTTGGTATTGTTTGATTTATTTGAGAAGAGTTCTGGCTGGTAGTAATTTCGAAATAATTATGAACAATTGTTATGGGCATCCCAACTACCCAAGTGTGATCTGCTGATGGATAGGCGTGAGTTGTAGGTGCTTTTCGTGTGTGATATTATAGTTTTGGTATTGATTGATTTATTCGAGAAGAGTTCTGGCTTCTAGAAATTTCGAAATAATTATGAATAATTTTTATGGGCATCCCAACTACACAAGTGTGATCTGATGATGGATAGGCGTGGGTTCTGGGTGCTTTTTGTGTGAGATATTATAGTTTTCGTATTGCTAGGCATACTCGAGAAGAGTTTTCGCTTGACGCTGTTTAAAAATAATTATTAAATATGTTAATCAGCATCTCAACTATACAAGTGTGATTTGCTGATGGATAGACGTGAGTTCTAGGTACTTTTTGTGTGGGATATTCTAGTCTTAGTATTGTTCCATGTATTCGAGAAGAGTTCTGGCTTCTAGAAATTTCGTAATAGTTATGAACAATTGTTGTGAGCATCCCAACTATACGAGTGTGATCGGCTGATGGATAGGCGTAAGTTTTAGGTGCCTTTTGTATGAGATATTATAGTTTTGGCATTGTTTGATGTATTCGAGAAGAGTTCCGGCTTTGACCTATTTTTGAATAATTATTAACAATTATTATCAGCATCCCAACTATACAAGTGTGATCTGCTGATGGATAGGCGTGAGCCCTAGGTGCCGTTTGTGTGAGATATTATAGTTTTGGTATCGTTTGATGTATTCGAGAAGAGTTCCGGCTTTGACCTATTTTTGAATAATTATTAACAATTATTATCAGCATCCCAACTATACAAGTGTGATCTGCTGATGGATAGGCGCGAGCTCTAGGTGCTTTATGTATGAGATATTGTCGTTTTGGTAATGTTTGGCGTACTTGAGAAGAGTTCTGGATTCCAGTTATTTTAAAATAATTATTGAATAAGTTTATCAGCATCTTAGCTATACAAGTGTGATTTGCTGATGGACAGGCGTGAGTTCTAGGTCCTTTTTGTGTGGGATATTATAGTGTTGGCATTGTTTGATGTACTTGAGATAACTTCTGGATTCCAGCTATTTTAAAATAATTCCTAAATATGTTTATCAGCATCTCAACTATACAAGTGTGATCTGCTGATGGATAGGCGTGAATTCTAGATGCTTTTCGGGTGGGATATCATAATTTTGGGATTGTTTGATGTACTCGAGAAGAGTTCTGGCTCCCATCTATTTTCAAATTATTATTGCAAGTGTTTATTAGCATCTCAACTATACATGTGTGATCTGCTGATGGATAGACGTGAGTTCTAGGTGCTTTTTGTGTGGGATATTATAGTTTTGGTGTTGTTTGATGTATTCGAAAAGAGGGCCTTCGGCACGCGTGTACACGGTGGTCGATAGATCCTTGCACAATGTGAGAGATGCGAGCAATCGCAATGAGCAATACCAGGGGCCTCTGTCCAAAGCCCGCATTCGGTGCATCCTCGATCTGTTTCCTCGGCAATGGTCCCGCTAAAGGGTGGTAACCCGGATGCGGGATGGATAGCCTCGCTTCCACGTTGCCTCGTGCCATGAGAGCTCTTTCGTGCATGCTGCCTTAGGCGGAAGAACGTGGCGACAGAGAGACAGTGCGAAATGGAGGCCAAGGGACAGACCTAGAGAGGAAGAGAGGGAGAGAGCCAGGTCCCTCTCTCTCTCTCTCTCTCTCTCTCTCTCTCTCTCTCTCTCTCTCTCTCTCTTTCTCTCTCTTCATTGCAGGAAGAGTGGGAGATAGAGCTTCGTCGTAATTTACACGAAGCGGAATTTCCGCACAAAGCTACCCCTTCTTGCCCCCACACGCGCAGCCCTTGTACTCATGTGGCCACCACAGCCTTGCGGAGAGAGCTGTAGGTAGAGGGAGGTCGGGAGAGAGAGAGCTTTCAAGCCTCGGTTGTTCTCCATATTGAGGTCTCTCGGTTCTCGCTCTACAACGAGCTTGTAACAGAATTACTGGTATTAGCGTGCGGAGCCGAGCGTTTACAGGCGTACGCTAGCTTAGCCCGGGATGTTATGGTTGCCCGGAATTACTCGTTTGATCACCGCACAAACTCTAAACTGCACTGCAACCCCATCCCTCCGTGTCTTCGTCCCACGTAAACGGATGTAGCACACACGGACGGCACGTTTTGTGCTTATGTCGCGAAAGTTGACGTACCTTCACGAGAAAATCAAATCTTCAGTTAATTAGTGGGAACAAAAACAGGCACTACACAACGAACTCTCGTTAGCCAATCTTGGTGCTTTTCAAGATGGGATAACGATGAAACGCGAGAAGAATCAACTCCAACAATGGTCTCCCAAAAGTTGTTTCAATGTCCGCGAAGAAGAATGCTTCCTCATTTAACGGCAAACGAGGTTGGCAAGACGAGCCGTGACAGCGCACTGGATTCTACGTTGTCGCAAAGTCGGACGCGGTTTTAGACATTTTTACGAGAAACGAAAAGCTTCTCGCGGGAAAAGTTGTATACCCTTTACTCGTGTAATCCGGCCGCGTAGCTCGCAGACGTCCAGGCAACGATGAGAATGAGGGAGAAGAACCGCAGGCCATTATTAACTCGAGTTTCAAGCAGGAGCAGCTCGCGGAGCGCGCCGAGGGCGACTTGGAAATTCAATAACGTCCAATAGCTCGGATCCCAAAGAGACATGCGGACTCTCCCTTAAAAAGTATACATCTAGGGATGTATGCACGTATACAGAGGGAACCGTGATTTCGAAGACATTTGACTTTGGTAACCGAAGCAGCAGCCTATTGCCCCCATACTCAACATTGCGTAAACCCCGATGTCTTCAAAGTCACCTGTCGATAATTGAAAGCATATTTATGAAAACGTCAAGGGAAGTCCCATCTTCAAAACCGACGAATTGTTTAAAGAAAACGCAAGCGATGTCTTCATTGTGTAAACCTCGATGTCTTCAAAGTCAGCTGTCGATTATTGAAAACATATTTATGTGAACGTCAAGGGAAGTCCCATCTTCAAAACCGACGTATTGTTTACAGAAAACGCGAGACATGTCTTTAAATTCACCTGTCGATTATTGAAAGCATATTCATGTAAACGTCAAGGGACGTCCCATCTGCAAAATCGACGAACCGTTTAAAGAGACCGCAAGAGATGTCTTCAAAACAGCCAGATGTGCCAACGAGAGGGGAACGAAGCGTAAGCGAGATTGATATATTATTAAGGATCCGGGTTGGTGTACATTGAAGAAAGCATGACGATGGTGCGGGAGATCTGGAAATTTCAAATATATGCGGTTGGGGTGGATGATGTTCGAGGCGTCGCGAGAGAAAAGCGAAAAACGAACATCTCTCCGTTTCCCTTCTACGACTGAGGGGGAGAGTTTCGAAACGGAAACAAAGCTAATGGGGGTCAGCTAGAAAAATGAAATGTATTTTTCGTCATGAAAAAAACGTTTTCCAGTTAAATCAAGCTGCGAATAAAGCTCCTTATTTATGTTGCGGGGGAGTCTATATAGGGGCGATTGCGATGCTGTCTTTCGTCCGATTTTGCATACCTTGAATTATTCGAGACTACCCACTCGATCAAAAAAGATTTCCGGCCCATGATCCTCCTTCACTTCTTTCCCGCGATGTTTCACTTTTTTACTGTACAGCGAAACTCCCTCCGGTCTCCTTCAATAGTTCTCTTTCCGCTCTGCACTCGTCATCAAAATACTGTCATTCTCAATTTGCTGGATTTTACGAAAGTGCAAATAAATATTACCCTACGTTTGGGTACATATTTACGCTGCATTTTTCGACATAGGGCTGAGTCTCGATACGCGCTGATCGTTATCCCTCGATTCCAACTGTGAAAGGGCCATGACTCGGTGGAATTTGAGAAGACGAAGAAACGATGGGAGAGTGAGCAAAAAAGCGAAGAAGAAATATGACGGTACGGGGAGAAACGGGCACAGCCTGAATTTCCAACTGCAAGGGGTGCTTAGGGCTCTAGCGCGGCACGTGTCTCGACTCCCACGGTTCATAGCTGCAGCACAAGTGCACAGGTCGAAAACCAGAGAGGGGACCACTCGGAAAAGCTTGCAGCCATACGGCAAGAATGGAGAATTCTCGTCAATGCTCACGTCAGAGAAAAATGTAACGTGTGGACAGAAAGAGATGAAAAAAAGCAGCAAAAAGTGTGTAAATCATTGAGCACTTAAGATACGTCTTTTTTAGGGAGAGAAAAGAAAGAGATCGGGTATGGAGAGAAAATGGTAACCATTTGCTTGTCATTCGGATAATTTGTGTGTGAGCGTGCTGAGAAAACGTTTAGTGACGTGCAGACAGGTCGAGGTTCTTATATAGGAAAAAAATGTAAAGAAAGAGATCGGGTATGGAGAGAAAATGGTAACCATTTGCTTGTCATTCGGATAATTTGTGTGTGAGCGTGCTGAGAAAACGTTTAGTGACGTGCAGACAGGTCGAGGTTCTTATATAGGAAAAAAATGTATCAAGAATGGATTTGTTGAGAAAACGATGAGCTGTTGCTGCAAAAAAAAAATTTCAGCTTTTTTTCACACATCAGGAACATTCGAGATGAGTGATTGGGGTCCCAGCGACTAGTCACGTTTCTTCGGAATAATGATTCACAATTCCGTCGGCAGGAGATTATTATAATTTCTTTATGAAACAGTTAACACCCCCGGGTTTGATAAATTGAGACTTCGAGTATGATGGATCGGTTAAATGACTCTCAGTAATTTTAAGGGGCATACTAGTGTGACACTTTCAAAAAATCGATTTTTTTTTGCCTTTTTCAACATTTTATACTTTCAAGAATATCATTATCATTTATATCATTTATATCAATATCATTTTATCTTGCAAAAATCGATAGTTAAATCTTTAAACGCGTTTCTCACGAAATGAGATTTTTCAAATTTGCTGACATTGTAACTCAAAGAGCTATTATCCAATTGACTTGAAATTTGAACTGAGTACTCTTGAATATATTTACTCTACAATGACGTAGGATATTTTTGATTGGATGAAAATTGACGATTTGGCATTGAAAAAAACGACCATTCTACAGGCAAGAAAACAGACTTTTTTTATAACTACGCCATTTTGTTAGATTTTGATATTTTTCGAAAATCCTACGTCATTGTACAGGAAATACCTTCCAGTTTAACGACATTTTTTCCTTTTTCGGTTTCAGCTACTCAATCGGCCGGAATCATGTCAGCAGTGGAGGAACTTTTTTTTGGCGCCTCTGAAGGCAGAGCATAAGTCGCTGGGATCTCAATATTTTTCTACGAAAAAATTATGTAATATAGGTTAAACATAGCCAAATATATTCTTAATTTTCCGAAACATTTAGTCGAGTACTTTTCTTCCAAAAAAATCCCGAAAATCACCCAAATTTTCAGCGTTCACACTGGTATAGCCCCTCATTGGATCATCCCCGTGAAACCCATAAACCACTTGATACAGATTCAACCCCAGATGATTGGCAAATAATCAGATTGCCAAGATCCGTCGTACAGACTTATGAACAGATGCGAAAAATATGGATATTCATTTTACGAAAGAATAGTCATTTTCACCACTTGCTCTCTATTTGGTCAAAATGACTATTCTTTCGTAAAATGAATATTCATATTTTTATGTGGAATATTATAGTTTTGGTATTGTTTGATGTTCTCGAGAAGAGTTCTGGCTTCCAGCTTTTAAAAATAATTATTAAAAATGTTTATCAACATCTCAATTGTACAAGTGTGATCTGCTGATGGATAGACGTGAGTTCTAGGTGCGTTCTGCGTGGGATATTATAGTGTCAGTATTGTTCCATGCATTCGAGAGGAGTTCCGGTCTGCAGCTATTTTTAAATAATTATTTATAACGTTTATCATCAATCCTGGCAATCTGATGTTTTCCAATCATCCCGCGTTGAATCTGTAATAAGTGGTTTATGGGTTTCACGCGAATGGTCCATCCGATTGCGGGATGAGGTGAAACTGCTGATGGCTTCTTCACGCTCGAACGAAGCTACAACTCTCATTACATTTATCCGTCGGGCAAGTATCCCTGCCGTGGCTCTCTGTGGATACGGATGGTCGGTTAACACACCCCAATAATATGGACTCTGGTGTTCACTGCGAAGGGGTTCTCCGCCACACACCCCTTTAAACATAAGGCCGTTGAACGATTTAATTCAATTTGGGGCGGGCGGACACGCTGCTGGGACAAATTTAACGCCTCTCTCGTAGTCGAAAATGTGGCTCCCTTCGGAAGCCCCAGCACCCAGATTCTCCACCATTCATGACCCGCTCCGTTTCGCGAAACAACGGAGAGCTCAGCATTTTCGTCAGCAACACCAACATCAAGAGCATTGTTCAAAACAATCGTTGAAAAATTCGACAAAAATCGTTCACGGAAACGCTGATACATACGTAACTTTTGACTTTCGACGCGAATACAGTTGGCTATGTGCACAATGAAAATAGATACTGTAAAATCTTGATTTCACTGTACGTTACTTCGTGCTCGTTCAAGAATTCCTCTCGCGCACGAGATTTGCCCGAGTCTCTCCGCGAGCTTCGTTTCTCATCTCCCTGCACAGCATCGTCCCTCCGCGTCTTTTCTTCGCGAATCCACTCCCGTGCAGCGCGAATTGCAGAACAATGCGAGAAACTTCGAGATAACTCCACAGCAGTAGCAGCAGCAGCGGAGGAATCAACATGAAAGGCGAAGTTTCCATCTCTAATTGGTATTTAGGAGATCCGAAACAGAACCAACCCAGTCTCACCCACTCACTCCCCCTCTCTCTCTGTCTTCCTATCTCCTCCTCTCTCTCTCTCTGTCTTCCTGTCTCCTCCTCTCTCTTACATATTCGAAATCATGTGCCGAGTGTACAGCCTTCCTCTTGTTCGTTCTTGCCCAGCTACCCCTTTATCCAGCTACCCCTTGATATTTCTACCCTTCCATCCTTGACGACGTTAGTATAGTATGGAATACAGTCGTATCTTCCTCAAAGGCAGCTGGCAGCTGAAAACGCTCGTTCTCTGCGACGAATTAGCAATTTTTTCCAGCCAGGACAAACGTCATCAGAATAAAGCTTGAGCTAAAAGGAATGAAGGCTACGAGAAAGTCAAAGTAGATGCTGGAAATTAGGGTTGCTTGAATATAATTTACGGCAGCTACTACTATAAATATATATGGAGATTCTTCACCGTGAAATGATAAGACCGTTCTTCCGACTTCGACGAGGAGCCGAGGAGCGATCCAGTCAGCTTGCCACTTGATGTTTATCATCCAGTTCACGGGTTGGCGTGGAATTAAATTATGCACGGTTCGTCGTTCCAAAAGAGTATTCCCCCATCTTCCTCGTAGTGATCCTCTATTTTGCTTCTTCGTGTGTGTTGCTCTCAATCGCGCTTTTATCCTATATACATACTATATGCCGAAGAAAGAAAGATAGAGAGAGGGGGGGAGAACGCTATCTCTCGACATTCACGAGCTGCCTGACTGCTTCTCGCAAGAGTCTTGGATGAGAAGCGAGTGACACGAATACGTTCACCAAATGGGGTAGTTCATAAGGATACGGGAATCTGTGTATGGGGTGACTAAAAGTCGCTCCGGTGCTCTCAAGCTCTTTCACTAACCCCGAAAGTATTATCCTGGCAGGAGATCTTTTTATCTTCATTCATGCACGCGTTACGCCAAGGGTCTTTCTCTTCTCTCCTTTTTTCTCTCCCCGTAACCGAAACTTCATTCTCAGCTGCTTGTTCCGTTATTCCTTTTGCCGAGCGATGCCTAGGTAAACGAGTACGATTGGATTGTCATGATTTCAACGTCCGATAATTAACACGTCAGGTGAGGACATTTGATAAAGTAGTGTGTGATGGGAGAAATCAATGAAACGCGATCAATATCATAGAGGTGATAAAATTGGACAAAATACGTTTGGGTGTACCGATTTATGGATTGGAGAGTTGCCCACTGACGTTCAATGCCCCGCAGGTCGTATTGCAGGCATCTGCATCATCGTGGTACACCAAGCGAAACGTTGCTCCGTTAGTTACTCAGGGGGTAGTTCCAGGTGCGAGGGTTCGCGAGTCTTCCGAAGGATGGCGCCACCGGCAACAACCTACGAGCTCCGCCGTGGTCCACGCTGTGTGAGTTTGAACCTCCAACCCCTCGTGCAACGTTTCCACGAGAGTGTTTTTCAAGCTTTGGGTATCTTACCTTTCAGCCATCGCTGTCATCTTTCCTCTTTTCTCCATGCATATTTCATGGCTTCGTTATGTACATTTTGTCTTGCTCGTCAGCCTGACGGGAGTGTCTTTCCATCAGGCGGCCGAGAAATGTGGAGGAAAAAAATCGAGCCCACGGTACTTCCAGAAGAAATGGTGTCTCCAGAGAAAATCTTGACTTCGGGATTATCCAGTTATTTGCTTCCAGACTCCTGGCTTTTCTTCTTCCTTGTCCGAAAAAAAACTCGCTTATTGTTCTATATGACGTACACGAAAGCCACTGCAAACATCCTCCAGGGTTGATGAAGACTCTCTCGTATTCGCCGAAGAGCCAAAAAAGGAAACTTTTGAGGACACTGATCTCCCATTGGAATTACCGCGCGCTAGGCAAAGAGTACTCGGGATGACGTTCTTATTTGGAAAAGGGATGGGAGGAGAGTAGACTGTTTTGATCGAATTCTACTAATACAAATCCCAGTAGTCTCTCCGGCCATTGTGTTTCGTCGCATTCTTTGTGCCAGTGTAACGTGTTCTTTGTATACAGAACTCAGCCAGCCATTGCAGGAACGACGAACAAAAGGAGCGCGTTCACGAAAAAGAAGCTTCTCTACTGATTGTGATTTGGAACTCATCAGCTTTATAGAACCACAGACACATCTTGAACGACATGCCATAAATTCCGCGCAATAAAATCATCAAAAGTTGAAGATTATCGCAGCTGGGATTCTCGCTGAAGTACAGCAAGAAAAGAGTCACGAATGGCCCCAATCGAATTAGTCATAAAGTGCAAGCTTTCCCACTAGGGCGTCAATGACGTAGTCTGACTCTTTCAGTATTGTCGGTGCTTCAGTCTGTCAAACCAAAGTGGATGGGCAGTCCCGACGAATCTTGCGTGCTAACGATATAACGGCTTCTTTGTACACACGAAGATGTGGCCCCTGCCAGGATGTCTTGAAAGGAAAAACCTTAGGAAAGACTTCTGTATCCTTTCCAGGGTTGGAGCAGTCCAGTTTCAGCAATGGCTGCCCCATTCAACAACACATCGAAAGGGAAGTGGCTTCTAATAGCCGTTGGATGAGAGCGAGAGAGACGACGTTGGAGTAGAAAAGAGAAGGTTCATGTTGGAGGAAGGACAAAAGCAAGAGAGTACAGGGGTGTTCGGTCCTCGACTTGGGATTCTCGTCGTCCTCGCGAAACTACTCGATCACCTCATTCTCCTACCCCAGTGGTTCCTTCCGGCTATTCCTTCGAGCAGCGACAACCCGTTTCTTTCCATCTTCCTTCGATCTCTCGTTCCATTCTTTCGTTCCAGGCTGAATTCGAATCGGGGAGAGGGGTGGAGCACTCGGACTACGTATACTCCTTGGGTCAGAGCTCTATTAGCAGTTTTTCAGAGCGCCTTCCAAATGGCATTCCTATTGATGCTTCGCGCTGGTCAAGCACACAGTTGGGCGGGGGTGTACCTTAACAGCCTGAGGGGAAAAGCTCTCGCCCTTCTCCACCGGTGGTACACACGATTCAGAAGTGAAGTTTATGGGCTGCGCAATGGCCACTGGATTTCCTATCTTTTCTCATGTCTGGCGGAGTGTCGAAAGACGAACCACCAGGCTTCGTTTTCCTTGGTACGCTATTTCCCTCTGACGGTTCTCGCCCTTTTTATTTCTATCTCTTTCACTCGTCTCGTGTAGCACATGGTCGTTTTCTCTGGTGAGAAACCTCCTTCACCGATCGTTTCATATACCACCCTCGACCGACGGCAATCTCATATTGGCTTCTTCGCCAATTCTCGCCGATTCCTTTATCCTCACGGTCCCGCCCACACGCGAGAGCCCCCCCGTGTAGTTTCCTTCGTCTTCGTGTCTCACAGCGATTACACGCAGGGCCAAGAGCGCGGACAACTTCCTCGGACCTCAATTTAATCGCTAGTGGATCTCGTCTGGGGTTGCTTTCGATACTCGGCAATCACATACAAATTTATATATGTATAAAGGGGCCCGTGAGCTCGGGAAAACGCGATCGTTTCGCTAATTAATGGTCATTCGATTCCCTTGCGATTTGGCAAGTACCTCGATACCGTACATCCGGGCTTGGCTTTTATGGCCTTATTTTTTGTGTCGGTTGGCAGAAAACGCGTTGCTCTCCGCGAATCATGAGAAGAGAGATTGTAGCAACAAATAGAAAGCGATCGTCTTATTGATGGGAACAGATGAATCTTTGGAGGAAAAAACTATGGACTCCAATGAGGAACAAGTTGTAGATTGAAATCGGCAGTTGTCGGCATCGTTGCTCGCCTCCTTCATCTAGGCTTACGAAATTCGTCGAAAAGGGACACAAGACTTTTGGAATGTCATTCGATGTTGGGATATTTAAATTAGCGTCCACTAAGTGTGACTTGCGGAGCTGGAGACGTGTCGTATTTGGCTTCTGGATCTTTCGGCTGTTGGGCCCGGTGTGTACCAAGCCCAGATCCTTGAGCCTAGATAGAAAAACAATATTGTTGTTTCATCGGGCAGTCCACTCACGTCCTCGAGAGTGACGCGTGCGTCTTGGCCAACCAACAGCATCAGCGGTAGCACCACCACCAGCAGGGGGAGCACAAATTGGATTATGCTCGGGGAAAGAGATATAGATGGGTATAAGGGAGAGAAAGAGGATCTCGTGCAGCTTCGCCGTGGATATATACCACAGCCTCTATTCTTTTTCCTTCTTGGCTGCCACATCGTAGTTAGGTAGCCATATTCTTCCGACGTGTATCGCGCGCTCCAAGACGGATCTTGTTTTGTCACGTGTATTCTTCCGTCTTGATGGATCGGCTTTTTAATGCAATGGACATGTCGATCAAGGGATTATATCTCCTGTTATTTTATGAAGGGAGAAAGTGACGAGAATGGTAGCAAGTTTGACTAGACCTGAGTGACGCAGAGCAGGGAATGTAACTCGTTACGGCTGACGATGTGAAAAATAACAAAACCAATAAAAACATCGCGCCAAGCTTCATCCATTTGGAGTTCTAGTCAAGTATTCTTCGTATTGCCACTGTTTTCCATCAGTGCATCAGTATGCAACGCTGCATTTCTTGGAACATCCCAATGCGCAGGGGAGAAGCAACATGTATCGGATTGTGGCTTAATATCGGATGGTGGACTATCTCGAGTTTTCCTATAGCGACATCGGTTTTTTATTTTATACACTATAACTAGTCGTAAGCTGTCGCCATCGCAAAAATGTTGGTTGCCTGACAACAAAAATGGCACGACAGTGAACTGATGTTACTTTTCGCCGAGGTGAAAAACTATTTTTCGTGTTAAAAAGTGTTGATGTCATTGAGGTAAGTCCAAATGATTTGTGTTTTTGTTAATTGTTATGAACTATAGCATTTATTTTGCTTCGTAAATATGTAATGTTCGCAAAAATAGCAATATGCACAAAGATTTTACTGTTCATATTCGGCAATGTCAAATCTCAATATCGGATACTTCATCGAGCCTAATATTTTTCAAAGGTTGCGCCAAAATGTTGCTACCTAATCCAAGATTAACTCATGAAAACTGATTTTTTTATTGGGAGTACAAATAAGTCCCCGCCGTTTGACAAAAGATGGCATTGACAGGATGCTATGGTTGAAATTGTCGGATGTAAAACGTCATATCGCAAGGTTGGACATCTAGCAAGACCGTAACCTTGAAATATTAGCGATTTTGTATCAGCATCACATAATTTTTTTCGCGCGAAAATATCGAGTTTTGAGCCGAATAAGCGTCATTTGCGGGAACTTTTGATTTACTTCTTTAATTTGAAGGAATCTGCAGTTGAGGTGCATCGATTACTTGTAGAAGCATATGGTGAGGCTGCTTTAAGTGAGAGAAGTTATTGTGAGTGGTTTCAAAAGTTTAAGAACGGTGCGTTTGACGTCGAAGACAAAGAACGTAGCGGAAGGCCAAAAGTGTACGAAGACGCGGAATTGGAAGCATCATTGGAGGGAGATTCGTGCCAAACGCAAGAAGAACTTGGACTTACATTAGGAGAGACTCAACAAGCAATTTCACATAGTTTAAAATCGTTGCGAATGATTCAAAAGCAAGGAAATGGGGTTCCATATGAACAGATGCCGAGAAACGTTGAACGCCGATTTTGCACATGTGAAATGCTGCTTGCTAGACATAAGCGAAAGGGTCACTCAACACACTCAATTGGGAAGTTTTACCCCACCCGTCGTATTCACCAGACTCCCTCTGACTATCATTTATTTCGATCGTCGACGCATGGCCTGTCTGAGCAGCACTTTACATCATATGAAGATACCGAAAATTGGGTCGATTTGTGGATAGCCTCAAAAGATGAAGCGTTCTTCCGACGCGGTATCCATATGCTGTCAGAAAGATGGGAAAAAGTGGTGGCTAGCGATGGACAATACTTTGAATAAAACATAAAGTACCGTTCTGTCACAATAAATGACCAATTTTTTAATAAAAAACTAAAATACATGTAATAAATATTTACAAGTGGGGCTCCAGCTATAAAAAGGGTTTAGAAATTGTGTACCGAGTCGATGTATTTCAGGGCACTTTGTTTATAATATTTAAGTCGGGGGAAGACAATTTCAACTCTTATTTCATAACCCAAACAAACGTATTTCAAAAATCGAATATCCTCCGGCAATATTTTTTTTCTTAATAAAATACCCCTCCCCCACCATAAAAAAACATATTTTGATACTGCAGAATAGCCCCGAACACGTGCAAAAAAATTTGGAGCCGGGCTGGTTTTAGGCTGAAATTAGGGCTGGAGCCACACTTGTAAATATTTACCCAACATGATAATTACAAAGTTAAAACAATAAACAATAAACAATTTGTTTTATTTTACATAAAAATAGTCCTCTAATATCAGACATAAGAAAAATAGAGTTTGGGCCCTTATACAGGATCTCCGATGATAGGCATCCTTTTTTAAATCCACGATTTCAGTCATTCTTTGTAAAACTCAATATATCTCAAAACATTCAAGTGTAATGTATAAAATAATGATTAGCATCTGTTGTATATGGCATGTATATCATAAAATCCTAAAATTTGAAGGTCTCAGCACTACATTACTTTTTTTTCAAATTCAAGCAAAAGCATCCGATATATGGTGCCTCTCCCCTAAACATCCCAAAAGCCACCCCGATGTCAAGTCACTCGACCGATTGATTGGCTTCACCGTGGAAAATCCTCGCCAAGCTTGAAATTGCGAGGTCGAATGAGATGGCACGAGGATTACAAATATCGTGTCGCTAGAAAGCTCGATGGTTTCGACCCCCGGAAATCCGGGGATACGAGAAACTCAAGGTTTCTGGTGCGAGTACGAAAACGACAATGCTACAGTTTGCATTGGCTCGAATAGTTAGCAGGCAAGGGACAATGGTTGTTCGCTTACATACGTACGTATACGTATGTCAGAAACAAGAGAACTCGGTGTACGAGGAGGGTCGCTCGGGAGAGTTGAGGGAAACCTGCCTGGCGATATTAAAGCTGGAACGTTGCCAAGACGCGTCTTGAAGCGGTGTACAGTGGGAGAGCCGTATACTCTCGTCGTTTCCATAGTCAGTCGGAGCAAAGGAGAGAGAGAGAGAGAGAGAGAGAGAGAGCCAAGGTTTGCCGTTGCACATCGAGCAGGCTATTTATTCGCATTGTTTTGGACTTAAATACGTTCACGCTCTCGGGAGCCCACTCAATTTCTGCTTGTAACGACTGGGTCTTGGACCAGGCTCCAAAGGAGGCGCCGAAGGATTCTTCTCCCTAATGTCGGCGATTGTTCACGTGTGTGTTTGTGTGTATGTGTATGGACCTTCCGGTAGGTTCGCGCGCCTCCACAGACCTAACAAACAAGCCTGCGGTGGGCGATGATAATTTAGGGGCTTTCGAAGGAATTTCGATAGCAATGGTTTCGGGTTAGGGTGTCGTTACAGCTTTTCGTGGTTAAGGACTCCAGCCCCACGTGCACCTATACATATATCAGCGGAAACACCGGCAAGAGGGTTGGAACCAACATTGAGTTCTGTGGAAGCCTCCACGGTGCCTTCCAAATCGTTCAAGGAATTCTAGGGTGCTCGGCCAGGACTATGCAACCTTCCGGCTACTCCAGCAAACGCCTTCTACCTCCGTTTTCTCTTGACGCAATTCACCTATTGACCGTCCTAATACAGGCTCCAATGCCTATACCTGAATTAAGGGGCTATACCAGTATGACACTTTCAAAAAATCGTTTTTTTGCCTTTTTCGAAAGTTTATACTTTCAAGAATGTCATTGCCATTTATATAATTTTATCTTGCAAACATCGATAGTTAAATCTTTAAACGCGTTTCTCACGAAATGAGATTTTTCAAATTTGCTGACATTGTAACTCAAAGAGCTATTATCCAATTGACTTGAAATTTGAACTGAGTACTCTTGAATATATTTACTCTACAATGACGTAGGATATTTTTGATTGGATGAAAATTGACGATTTGGCATTGAAAAAAACGACCATTTTATAGGCAAGAAAACAGAATTTTTTTCATAACTACGCCATTTTGTTAGGTTTTGATATTTTTCGAAAATCCTACGTCATTGTACAGGAAATACCTTCCAGTTTAACGACATTTTTTCCTTTTTCGGTTTCAGCTACTCAGTCGGCCGGAATCATGTCAGCAGTGGAGGAACTTTTTTTTGGCGCCTCCGAAGGCAGAGCATAAGTCGCTTGGATCTCAATATTTTTCTACGAAAAAATTATGTATTATAGGTCAAACATAGCCAAATATATTCTTAATTTTCCGAAACATTTAATCGAGTACTTTTCTTCCAAAAAAATTCCGAAAATCACCCAAATTTTCAGCGTTCACACTGATATAGTCCCTCATTGGATCATCCCCGTGAAACCCATAAACCACTTGATACATATTCAACCCCAGATGATTGGCAAATAATCAGATTGCCAAGATCCGTCGTACAGACTTATGAACAGTTGCGAAAAATATGGATATTCATTTTACGAAAGAATAGTCATTTTCACCACTTACTCTCTATTTGGTCAAAATGACTATTCTTTCGTAAAATGAATATTCATATTTTTATGTGGAATATTATAGTTTTGGTATTGTTTGATGTGTTCGAGAAGAGTTCTGGCTTCCAGCTTTTAAAAATAATTATTAAAAATGTTTATCAGCATCTCAATTGTACAAGTGTGATCTGCTGATGGATAGACGTGAGTTCTAGGTGCGTTCTGTGTGGGATATTATAGTGTCAGTATTGTTCCATGCATTCGAGAGGAGTTCCGGTCTTCAGCTATTTTTAAATAATTATATATAACGTTTATCATCAATCCTGGCAATCTGATGTTTTCCAATCATCCCGCGTTGAATGTGTAATAAGGGGTTTATGGGTTTCACGCGAATGGTTCATCCGATTGCGGGATGAGGTTTGTTTGGGTTTTTTTTGGCGCCTCCGAAGGCAGCGCATAAGTCGCTTGGATCTCAATATTTTTCTATGAAAAAATTGTGTAATATAGGTCAAACATAGCCAAATATTTTCTCAATTTTCCGAAACATTTAATTGAGTACTTTTCTTCCAAAAAATTCCCGAAAATCACCCAAATTTTCAGCGTTCACACTAGTATAGCCCCTTAACGTTTGTCCAAATTCTCCGTTGGTTACTTATCGGCGATTGGTCCTTTGCCGCTGATAGCTGAACGATTCGTCTATGCCGATTCATCAGCTGTTAGACGACGGTACGAACTTTGACCCTCCATGCATTCTGGCCATTCGACCACTGTCTCGGAGACCTCGGATGACCGTCCGCGAATATGCGACTCTCCGCGTACTTGCTCCACAGGGCCTATAGACGACTGCATTATTCTCGTTTCAACAATGCGAAATTTCTCGGCTACACAGACCGGCCAATGTTATGCGGGAGTACTGTGTGTTTGCTACGGGGAAATAGTCGCGTATTCAATGAGAATTTCGATCGAATAACTAATCACCGGGGCTTCCGATCTTAACCTGCCGTCGTGGGAAACTTGTCCTGAGAAATTGAGCATCCCTTGCTATGCTGCAGAGAGGCAGCGTATAACGATATGCTGGCTCGGACTGCGGCGATAATTATCAAAATCAGAGCAACTTGCGGTGGAATTATATTGGGATGTTGAATAAGTTCTCGCAGTTTTTTTTTGTGAAATGTAATGCTTTATGTGAAAAAGCTCGTTTCTAATGCTTTCAAACGTTTCGAAACTGTTGAGTGATCAGCTGTTGATTATTTTGCAAGTTTAGCTGACGTGTGACATGAGTCTTCACGAAGTAATGCCTCCACTTCACCACGCCAAAATCATTATTTTTGGCAAGAGCGCGATATCCCGGGCGTAAAGATTTGACGGTGAATTCAGGGTTATCGAGTCAAAATAAACAAAATATGATAAGTGGTAAAAGTTGATATTTCGCTCATTTTGTGTTCAAAATATAATTTTTCGATAGTTATCGAAAATGACGATTTTTTCGAATTTGAAAATTTCAAGGTACATCATGCAAGGTAACTTGGAAATTTATAGTTTCAATGGTGTCTCAGGAGCCGAAAATATATTTTAAATACCACTACCATGTTTTTCTCGCTTATAAGTGCGACTAGACAGAGAGTAAAGTAGTATTTTTTATCGCTACGAGTCCGAAGAGGGATAAAAGTATACGGTTCATCCCTCTTCAGACTTGTAAGGCTCTACGTTTGTGTAAAATATATCGTTTAGTAATTTGGTGTAGTAATTATATGGAACAATTTTTATTGTTATAAATAAACGGAGAATATGAAATAATAAAGCATTATAATCTCGGAATTTGTGTTGAAAATCATACAAATACTATGTTTCCCCAAACAAATGTAAACCCAAACAAACCCAAACACAGAAGTACTTTTTGAAACTTGCCCGGTCAATTTCCATTACTTGCGATCAAATAAATATATTGTATCGGGGCCGGGTCGAAATTCTGAACTTTGAATGCTCCGACGGTTTAAAAATCCAAATTTCAATGTTCCGAAATTGAAGATGGGGCCGGGTTGAAATTCCGAACTTTGAATTATCAGAACGCTCAAAACTTCGAAAGAATACTACCCCGAAAGATCAAAATTCCGAACGAATTTTACACGAAAGACTAAAACTCCGAAAATTTGAACACCGTCAAAATAATTCGGCAATGGAAGTTTGAAAAGTTTCAAAATTTTCAATAAATCGACGAAATATTTAAAGAATTTTTTTTTATTGAGAAGCGATTTGGCGTCAAATTAAAAATTTGTCTAGACAATGTTATAGGATCTACATAATTTACAGTTAACTGTGTAGACTTTTGCTCGCGGGATCTGGAAAATTCTTGAAATAATTCGTCGATTTATTGAAAATTTTGAAACTTGAAAACTTCCATAGCCGAATTAAGATGTTCAGATTTTCGGAGTTTTGGTCTTTCGTGCAAAATTCTTTCGGAGTTTTGAGCGTCCTGATAATTCAAAGTTCGGAATTTCGACCAGACCCCATTGTACCCATGAGCCAACAACAACCGCTGAATTTTGGCGTATTTCCAATTACCGCTAAAAGAGCTCATAATTCCTTAAAGGAGCTGGAACGGCAAATTTTTTATTCTTGAAATTCTCACTATTTTGGTTCAAATATCAAGAATCAACGGTCAAAACTTGGGCCTAGATATCGTAATATCCCCTTATTTATGAAGCGTCTAAACCAATCTCTGCATGTTGTTTCCGACAGTGCATGGTCGCCGTAAGTCTCAAGAAGAATTCTGCGTGCTTCAGCTGCAAATGTTTTTTTGAATAATGTAATACAGAAAAATTCCCCGCAAATAATCTTTTTGGCACGAAATTTGACATATTTAAGGTAGTCCTATCGTCAGGCTTCAATCCATAGGATTTCCATAATTTCTTTTGAGCTTCACTAAATATATTAATAATCGTCTCTGTAAAATTTCACGGATGTTTATCGACCTAATTACAGAGAAAAGAAATATTAAAATTGCGTATTTTTGTGAATTAATTCCGAAACGACATACAAAAACCCAATTTCCGGTCGCTACAAAAGTGTATATAATAGTGGGAATCCGTCACATTCTTAAAAATAATCAGATTTACATACTTAACACTTGTAGTAATCCAGTGCTCTCCGAAAAAATTACGCTTATTGACCTAATTTTTATGTAATATCAAGTTTAATTTGAACGTCCGGTATTGGATTTATTACCACTTGCTACGATAAAGAGACGTGACAGCAAGGCAACAGCTGACTGTAGTCCTAACCTCATCTCACTCATTCGAATTTCCACACATATTTCATTTTTAACCGACATATTTCGCCGACACAAATTTTCCACGCTTTTTACCAGTCGTGGCCCGAATACAATGCTTTATATTTCCCGCACCTGACATTGTTTTGACAGATCGACGTTGAAAAGCATGGAGGTTAAACTCGCCTGGTTGAGTAAAAAGAGACGGAGATAGAACCAATGTTGCCAAATGTCAAACCTAGAAATACTGCGCGAATCGTTGGAATAACTATTTTTTCATTTTTCTAATTAAATGTGAACATTGATTAAACAATTTACACATGGAAAATTTAGTTATTACAATTTTTTTCCATATTTTACAAATATAAATTGTACAAGTCTCAAGTGTGATCAGTGGTATGACTAGGGAAAGCGATAGGACTACATTAACACGATGAAAAAAAGTTGTTTAAACTTCAACGAAATGACATACACTGAATTTCAAGCTTGCTTATAGTACTTCTTTATTAATGCGTTGCCATCTTAAGGCCTTACCCCCACTTGTAGCGCAAAAAAGGCCTTTTTCATGAATTTTTTTAAAGAAAACTACAAAACTTTTTTTAATCGATCAATATACCATCTTAAAAAACACATCTTGAAGAACTTTCAGTAATTTTTTTATTGAAAAATATTACATTGTTGAGTGGCAAATGGCCGTCAATAAAATAATGTTTTTATATACACGGTTTGCGGTGACCAACATTGCGGCGAAGTGGATCATCTGAAAAAAAAATGCGGATGAATTTAGTCAAATATAAGTATAAACTAGTCTCTAATCGAAGGATTTTAAAAAATATTCATTTTTCACAAAATGGCGGACAGTCAAAGTTAATGGTTCGATTTTGACGAAAAAAAAACGGCCGTTTTTTGGCTATAAAACGGCCATTTTTTTTCGAAAAAAAAAATCGAACGATTAAAGACTACATTTTTATGTATTAAATAAGCCTGAAAAATTTCAAGAAGATCGGTTCATTAGTGTTCGAGTAATCTTGGTCACCGACTTCAGACTAGACTTCAGAAAGACTTCAGACTAGCCGGTCGTTTACACAACGGATTCTCCTCTTTCAACGCTCATATCTCAGTCAATTTTGTTCGGATCGACTTGAAATTTTCAGGACCTATTCTCAGATACTTATACTTCATAAAAATGCAATAAAAAAATCGATTTTTTCAAAATCGCAAGTGGGGGTAACTCCTTAATCTACAGCGGGAACTTATTCAACGTCCTAATATTTTGAGGTTTTCGGGCCGAGTGATGCGAAGTGGGCAATCGATTGGTTCGTTGACAGAATTCGGCTTTTGTCGTTCGCGTAATCCTCGATGGTACATTGGGGGTGGGATGTGCAGAGGGGAGGCTTCAAACGATTACCGTTCGCTCGTTCGCCTCTTTTGACATATTTTAACGATACGTGCACCACGGACATACCTGTATTGTGTGGGAATAATCTACGAGAGCTCCTGACGAGCCTCGATAGTCAATGGCTCTCGTAAATATATGAACGTATATCGGGAATCATTAGCACGCCTCGTTAATGGCTCACGATTTAATGAGATTAAGCGAGAGCTTTTATACTTTTGTTGAATACGACAATGTACCCGCGTGCGTGGCCGTTTCGCCGGACGAGAATATTCCATTAGCGATTCGTCGAGCCACTGTATGCGCACCGGCGTATCGCATAATTTAATACCCGGACGATATTCCGTTCGATAAGCTTCACATACGTTATAAGCGTGCGCGCGAATATCGCCGGAACCAAAAAACAAAATACTCGGTCACGATGACGTACGACACGAGATGATTTTCTGCGCCTCGGAAAGGCGAATGGAGTTGAAAATTGAAAAGATCACGTGGCGAGGGAGGAAGAATTGAAATGAACTTGAGTTTGTGCTAAAAATTATTGGATTTTATGGAAAAATTAGTGCAACTCAAAATGTCGTGCTTGCTAATGTGAAAAATGCCGATAAAGTTTGGTGCGTCCGAAAACATCATTTATTAACGAAGGTATTCGCTCGTCTCATTTTTGGTTTTGTAGTTTAAGGCATACACCTAGTGGACATTTTTGAAAATATCGATTTCTGGTTTACGACGGATTTAAAAAATATGACATGGCAAAAATATTCTCTGAAAATTTTAAAATATTAAAACATCATTTATCAACGGAGGTATTCAGCTCGTCTCATTTGGGTTTTTGTACTTTAAGGCCTAGACCTAGTGAACATTTTTGAAAATATCGGTTTTTGGTTTTCGACGGATTTTCAAAAGATGACATGGTAAAAATGTTCTCTAAAAATTTTAAATAATAAAACATCATTCATCAACGGAGGTATTCAGCTCGTCTCATTTGTGTTTTTTTACTTTAGGACCTGGACCAAGTAGAAATTTTTTAAAATATCGATTTTTGGTTTTTGACGGATTCTCGAAATATGACAGATCAAAAATGTTTTCTGAAAATTTTAAATAATAAAACATCATTCATCAACGGAGGTATTCAGCTCGTCTCATTTGTGTTTTTTTACTTTAGGACCTGAACCAAGTTGAAATTTTTGAAAATATCGATTTTTTATTTTTGACGGATTCTCGAAATATGACAGATCAAAAATGTTTTCTGAAAATTTCAAGTTGATCCGGTCAAAATTGAAGGAGTTATGGGCGCTTATAGATAGGTTCCGCGGACCGACGAACTTCAAGGGAGATTTCTACTTTGTGGACCAATCTTTTTTGTTTTCGATTTTGCTGTATTGGAAAGAATTTTGAAGAAGCGGAAGATGGACTCTATCGTCCTGGCATATCAGATTCGGTGTGAATTTGAAACTTTTTATTTTATTCACACATAAATTTCAGTTTACCTTTAAACGCGTTTTTTCTCGAAACCACGTTTTCCAAGTTTGCAGAAGTGCTCTTACGCGCCCTAGATAATCAATCGTTCCAAAATTTGGCAAGCACGTGGACAACAAACGTCTTTAATAGTTGAATTATAATTATCCAAAAATCTTCACACGTTGCTATTCTATAAGCAAAAAACTGCAAACATTTTTCATAAAAAAACTAAACTTTCGCTTCGTTCTCTCACTATATTTTTATTTTTCAATTTTTCTTCTTTGTTACAGTTCGACTTCTACAAAATATTGTACAAAGTGAAAATATGTTTGATTTTTTGCTTCGGATCACCTATTCAGGACTTGGGACTTTCGCAAGCGAAGAATTCTGACGCTAGAGCCATTCTCGCGAGGCACGTTGAAATCGAGACGCTCTGCGGCACGCAGTATACCTGACGCGAATTCGAATCAGGACAAAACTTGCCAATTTCTATTAACTTACATGATTATAGCTAGATAAATACGTAGGCGATTTTGAAAATAATAATTTTCGTGTAATTGGCAAGCATTTAGAGTAAAAACTCACTTTTCGCCAGAAAAAAGGACAATTATTTGTTAAGGGGTTACCCCCACTTGCGATTTTGAAAAAATCGATTTTTTTTATTGCATTTTTTTGAAGTATAAGTATTCGGGCCCATACAGAAGTATGGGCCCGGAATAGATGACTCTATGTAAGTTTACAAAAAAAATATTTTCTTCGTGTAAACTGAAATTGAAACTTTAAACGCGTTTTTCTCAAAATGGCATTTCTGAAGTCGATGACCAAGATTACTCGAACACTAATGAAACGATCTTCTTGAAATTTTACAGGCTTATTTAATACATAAAAATGTAGTCTTTAATCGTTCGATTTTTTTTTCGAAAAAAATTGCCGTTTTATAGCCAAAAAACGGCCGTTTTTTTCGTTAAAATCGAACCATTAACTTTGACTGTCCGCCATTTTGTGAAAAATGGATATTTTTAAAAATCCTTCGATTAAAGACTAGTTTATACTTATATTTGACTAAATCCATCCGCATTTTTTTTCAGATGATCCACTTCGCCGCAATGTTGGTCACCGCAAACCGTGTATGTAAAAACATTATTTCATTGACGGCCATTTGCTACTAAAGAATGTAATATTTTTCAATAAAAAAATTACTGAAAGTTCTTCAAGATGTGTTCTTTAAGATGGTATATTGATCGATTAAAAAAGTTTTGTAGTTTTCTTTTAAAAAATTCATGAAAAAGGCCTTTTTTGCGCTACAAGTGGGGGTAACGCCTTAATCAATGATGTTATAATTAACTCGTGGAAAATCCCGTACGTATTTCTCTCCGGAATGTTATTTTAAAGGTGTGCTCAAAATTTGGAGTGAATCGAATGAAAATTGTTGGAGTAATGTTGCGTGCCGTTTTGAAAAATTGTGTCCCGTGAAAAGTTGTCGACGTCTCGCACACAGGCCAGCCACTGCCACCGCAGACCCCCTCAGGCCTGCGGGCCTTTTTTTGCAGATACCAAACTTTTTCCCCTCATTCTAAATGGTTCAGAGCGTCTCTCAAGCAAATTAAAAGAAATCAATTTTTTGAAAATTCTCCAACGGTACCCCTTAACATTCCTTTCAACAGGAGTTCAAAATCGCCGCTAATCAAATATTCGCGTACAATAATGCTCGACAAGTGAGTTACCAACTTGTCGCATCAATCATTTACATGTATATTCCTAAAAAACGTCTCCGCACTGATACCCCAGGACGATTATTTTTTTCGCCGGTTATCTGTGTAACGTGTAATGGCCGGTACCGGGGGCAATTGCACTCTTTTCGCGAGAGCTCGCGGCGGGGGCGCGGACTCCAATTAACGACGGTTGGGGCTAGGAAAAGGGGATTGCGATCACCGATGGGTCTCGTGTCGTCGCGAGATTCCGCCTCGACACGCGAGCTACCCAAGAATCTTGGGTAATATAAAAATTGCCGAGGCTCACGTACGGTCACCCACACGTGCCAACGCGCACCCACACGTGGACAGTCCTTGATGGCTCAGAACGGGAAGGGCATCATCGTGGCCGCGGAATGATGACATTGGCGGCCTTTCCACGTTGGAACATCGATACGACGGAACAGACTGTATCGTTGTGCAATCGGCAATGGTATAGCACGAGTCGCGAGCATGCAGCACCGAAACGCAACGGGGAATCGTACAGGAAAGCACCCAAGGCCATAGAAAAGCGTCCGGTTGTTCGCGGGCTCTCGCGAAGGCAAAACTACACCTCTCGTACACGATATACACGTATAGATGTACGCTACGGCAAAAGCCAGCGAACTTTGCCGTAATAGCATTCCCATTTGCCTAATGATTGCGGCTGGGTTGTTGTACGACGCTACCACCATCACCAACCGCATCAACTGTACAGCTCGTGTGTTGGCGCGACCTTACGTATATAATATCGCCTACCGCAAGGCCAGTTTAGACTCTACGCGGCAAGTCTTATCGCACTTCCTCTCGGCTAGACACGAAGCCTTTCCTTTCGCACATATCGTATCGCAAATGCGCTATTGCATTCTCTCTGTCTCCTGTCGTATTTTCCCGTCTTCTGGCCAATTGGGGCTACATCTACCTAGGCTAGTAGAAAATGGCCTTTTCCAAAAAAAATTTTCTTCGGTATCAGTTTTATTCGATATCACCTTTTAGCTGCATCTCCTGAAAATTTCATTGAAATGTTCCTAAAATTGAACGAGCTACAGCTTCTAACAGTCAGGCGAGCGGTAGCGGTTCAAACTTCACGAGCGTTTTTCTCGAAACATTATTTTCAAAGTCGGTGGACGAGCTATCTGGAGAACCGCTCGATGGATTGTTTCCGAATTTACAGGAGATACGATGAGAAACATTCGAAGGTCGTTGACGATCGGACTTTTTATAAATCGATCTTCATTTTTTAATAGTTACGTCAAAATGACGATTTTTTCATAGATTTTGGATGCTCGAGTGTCAAGTCGTCGTCACGGTGTTAAAAAAAATTATTTTAAACATCGACGATCGTCAACGACTCGTATTTATTATTAACTTGAATAACCCGTTTGGTTTTTAGATTTCGGATGGACCGTTTAAGCTGGAGCGCGTCCACCGCCAAACATCGCGAAAAAAATGCCATCAGTACCTTCGTGTTGAAAAAAAATGCTTTTTTTTCCCAACCGTTTCCCAGAAGAATAAAAAGCCTCTAGGTAGATAACGCCCGTTGACGATTTTTCGAAGCGTGCGTCGTTCACGCATCGATTGCCAACAGTCATGTCATCAGCGAGAACTTTCACTAATTCTCGGATTGGACGAATAGCCAGGGGGATAATTTAGGATGGGTACAGCATACATCAGCTGATGCTGCTCTATTCGAACGAACAACCAATGCTGATGAGAGAAACTTCTCCGTCCAGTCATTCGATTGACGTTTCATCAATCGTCCTATTGTAAGGAAATTTCCGATCCACCAATTCTCGGGCATACATGTGGGTGTGTACGTTGCGTGTATAGGTAGGCATGCATAGTCTTGATCAACCGGGCGTGAAATGTCCAACGAATTCTCATCGATATCTCTCATTAGCGTTCGTCGATACCGGTAACGCCCCAATGTCCCCGTTTCTTCAGGATGCAACTTTCAAACACTCGTGTCCCGTCATGTCGGACGCTGGTACCGAGGAAAAAAGCCTCGAGCGATTGAACGCAGGTGCGTCTGCCTTCATCGTGACGATGGTGACGCCTGCTGACAAAGAGAAGGGCGTAACTTGTGCGCAAGCATAAACGCAACGGGATGTGAGACGCGATCTTTCGTTTGCTTGGATACGAAAGTGAACGTTGAACAATGTGATCCAGCAATGTATCTTGATCGACATCCCGTTTTTGCTCTAATCGCACCATTGTCCCAGCGTGCAGACGTTGAGTGACAACATTCCTCCGGTATGCCGAGGATACATAGATACATGACGGTAAATAAGACGCACTGTGCATCAGACGAAGAGTCCGTGGAGTGTAGATATGGACAACTTCTCGTAGCCTGGTATGGAGGCATCGGGGCTCAGACTTGCTTTTACATCGAACACTCGAGCTGATAATCTCCGGGCCTCGTTGAAACTTCTCGCGTAGCTACGTAAAAGCTCTAGGAGGCTCTCCCAGCCACTAATAAGCACGCCTAATCTCCGGTGGCGAAGAGTGCCGCCAGACGCCTTGATGCGAGGCTTCGCGATGTGATATGTTGCAGTCGTTGCTAAAGAGATCCGCGGGATATGTGTCATCTATTTTGCACTTCGGTTGGAAGAACTTTGCTTTTAAGGTCATTGGAATGTTCACAACACGTCAAGTCGGTGGACGTGATATCTGGAGAACCACTCGATGGATTGTTTCCGAATTTACAGGAGATACGATGAGAAACATTTACAGGTCGTTGACGATCGGACTTTTTATAAATCGATTTTCATTTTTTAATAGTTACGTCCAAATGACTACTTTTTTCATAGATTTTGTGTGCTCGGGTTTCAATTCGTCGCTACGTTGTTAAAAAAAAATATTTCAAAAATCGACGATCGTCAACGACTCGTATTTATCATTAACTTGAAAAACCCGTTTGGTTTTTAGATTTCGGATGGACCGTTTAAGCTGGATCGTGTCCACCGCCAAACGTTGCGAAAAAATGTCATCTGTCGTTGCTAAAGAGATACGCAGGATGTGTCATGTATTTCGCAGTTTGGTTGGAAGAACTTTGCTTTCAAGGTCATTGGAATTTTCACAACACCAGCTTTTTTGCTATAGAGAATTGTGCAAATTTCTTCCACATCATTTGATTGTGCGCCCAAAGCTTTCTCAGTGAGGAAGCCAACGTTGAGAAACCGACTCGCTGTATCAATTCCTCTTCCGCATGGTGCCTTCTTCAAAAGCAAGTATCCTCATAAATTCCATCAGCCGTTAATCCTTCAGCTTCGTACGGAAAAGCCTGTGCGACGTAAACATCATATATAGTGCCTATATTCCACCATCGCTGGGAGATTCGGTCTGGTTTCGCGGCGGGAAAGACGAGAGACGAGAGGTCCAGGGAACCGCAGCATCATAGGAGATCTACTCGCGAAGTTCTTCTCCAGTGGCTTCGAGAATCCCGCCATCGCACTCGCGCGCGCGGTTCAACTAACTTGGAAAAGTTTGAAAACGGCTGATGGCTCCTGCGGCATCGCCACTGATCCTGCATCCTCTTCGGTTTCTCTGTATCTTCGTACAGCATCCACCGGCAGTACGCTATCTGCCTGCGCATAGATCGGAGAGGCTTTATAGTTTCCAATGTTGGGAGTTTCCATGCCTGGGGAACGATTCGAGAGAGAGTATGGCCCGCGTCGGTGATGGAGCACGCGGGTGGACGGCGTTTCTATGAATGTGAGACGAAGGAGATTGACTCAGTTGCCGTTCGCCACTTGGGATCATCGGGAGCGAACTAATACTGGAGGGAAATGAGCTCAAGGGTTTTCTCGTTCCACTCTCCCTCTTGCTTCGTCCCTCGCAGATGTGGAGAATCGGCAAGGTACTTGGTTACAATCCCATTGGATTAACGAACGAGATGTTTTTGCCATCGCGAGAGTGATGGAATAAGCCTCCAGTTCAAAATCCCAACGCGATTGTGAATACTCGTCCCATTCGCACTCCGCGTTGAAAAGGACCCTCTCCCACGAGCACTAAGTACCGATAAATTCCCCAAAGTAAAATACCACTTTTCGTCTACAGAAGAACAAAATCTCCCTGGGCTTTCTCCTTCGACATTGTTCCGTGGTAGCTCCGCAAGCATTTCGGTTCTTCGGTCTGCTCTTTTTTTTATATCATTCGCGAGAATGTTTCTCTGGAATCTATTATCAGAGGAGAATAAGGGTGCGGACAAATAGCTGGCAACACGTACAGACCGGGGACAACGGGTAGATGAGCCACCCCCCGAGCTCTAAGTAATTGCGGTCTGAAACCATGAACGACAGCAACGACGATGTTGCTCTTCGCTGTTCGCATACGTATGACAATGCTCCGCGTCTACGGTGTATACACACCCACATATATATGTAGATTTATAACTGAGGGTGGTGAGCGGAGACGTGGAAACGTTGCCTGCCACTCTCAATACGCGTGCCGCAGAATAGTGACTACAATACAGTTGCCTTTTCTATTTGCGGCTCTGTCAAGGAACGACGAAGCATTGGCCACCTAGCCGAAGCCCGAAATACAGTCATCAGCACACCTGCGTATCCTCCTATCCAAACGTCATTGATGCACCGATTCTTGGGGCTGTTTTGTCCGGTTATATTAGCAGCTGACTGAAACTCGCCACCAAGCCTAGTTGGATTCAGCAGGAGTGGCGTAATTGTGGTAACATCGGTACCAGCGCTGATGCCAAACTTCACCAAAGTCTCAGCTGCTGATACCTAGCTGTCCATTTTCATATAAATGTCTCTTTCTGGCTGCTAGTTTTGGTATTCCGTAAACTGCCAATGGCTGGCGGTTTATCGGGGCATTGGTGAATGACTGTACTCGTTGTGTAGTATGGAGAACGAAGACACTAGAACGAGAAGCAACGCGCCGTCAGAATCGAGAAAGCCTCGGCGATTATGTAAATGTTGCGCACGGAAGCGCAACAGATGCCTCTACTTCTTACTCGCTGCTCTTCCTCCTTCAACGCCACGTCTTTTTACGTCTCCGAGCAGCCATCCGCACCACACGCACACACAATCTCGCGGAAATAGTCTTCTCAGAGGCACGATATGTATACCGCATACATCGGCACTGTCTCTTCGCCTCGTTCATAAAGCCAGAGAAAGAGAAATACAGAGAGAAAAGAAGGGGAGAGAGGGGAAGAGAGAAAGAGAGAGAGAGAGAGAGAGAGAGAGAGGTGAGTGGGTGGAAAGAGGAAACAGAGGGAGCTTGCTACCTTAATCCTCCCAACTTCTATCTCCATAGGCTGAGTGAATCAGAATGTGGCTCGCTGTCCTTGGGGATTTCTTGGCACTCCGCGAGATACGTTTCTTTCAGGACAACCAATTTGTTAGCAACCATTTGAGAACAACTTTTAAAGCGATGTAGTTAGTTGTTCGTAATAAATATTGATGATTATCCGTACACAGCAATTAATTAGAAGCCACAGTGCACCCACTATTCTCATGAAGGCCTCAGGCCACTCTAGATGCCGAAAAAATAGGCTTTTTGGGGATTTTTTTTCTTCACGAAAACTACAAAATAAATCGAGATTACAAAAAAGGGTGTTTATCATACATGTCAGTGACTGGATACAATAATTTTTTGAAGCGATTCATTTCAAAATGGCGACTGTGCAGCGTTTATCTCAAAACTGCATCTTTTAAGGCGTTACCCCCACTTGTAGCGCAAAAAAAAGGCCTTTGTCATGAATTTTTTTAAAGAAAACTACAAAACGTTTTGAATCGATCAACATACCATCTTAAAGAACACATCTTGAAGAACTTTCAGTAACTTTTTTATTGAAAAATATTACATTGTTGAGTGGCAAATGGCCGTCAATGAAATAATGTTTTTATATACACGGTTTGCGGTGACCAACATTGCGGCGAAGTGGATCATCTGAAAAAAAATGCGGATGGATTTAGTCAAATATAAGTATAAACTAGTCTTTAATCGAAGGATTTTAAAAAATATTCATTTTTCACAAAATGGCGGACAGTCAAAGTTAAGGGTTCGATTTTAACGAAAAAAACGGCCGTTTTTTGGCAATAAAACGGCCATTTTTTTTTCGAAAAAAAAATCGAACGATTAAAGACTACATTTTTATGTATTAAATAAGCCTACAAAATTTCAAGAAGATCGGTTCATTAGTGTTCGAGTAATCTTGGTCACCGACTTCAGAAATGCCATTTTGAGAAAAACACGTTTAAAGTTTCAATTTCAGTTTACACGAAAAAAATTTTTTTTTGTAAACCTACATAGAGTCATCTATTCCGGGCCCATGCAGAAGTATGGGCCCGGATACTTATACTTAAAAAAAATGCAATAAAAAAAATCGATTTTTTCAAAATCGCAAATGGGGGTAACCCCTTAAGTTGGCCGGAAACATAACTGAGACAATTTTCAACCGATTCACTTGAAATGTTGAATGTATCTTGAAAAACATATTTTCTATAGAAGGACGTAGGATTTTTTTATTGCATAGTTCATATTAACAATTATATTAATAATTATCTGACGATTTTTTAGGCAAATTTTTGGAAAGTGAAAAATTTCGTCAGATAATTGTTAATAACAAATGAACTATGCAATATAAAAAAATCCTACGCACTTCAACATTTCAAGTGAATCGGTTGAAAACTGTCTGAGTTGTTTCCGGCCAACTTAAAAAATGCAATTTTGAGATAAACAATGCACAGCCGCCATTTTGAAATTAATGGCTTCAAAAAAATTATTGTATACAGTCACTGATATGTATGATAAACACTTTTTTTTGTGATCTCGATTTATTTTGTAGTTTTTCTGAAATAAATCGCAAAAAGCGTATTTTTTCGGCCTCTAGATTGGCCTAACCCCTTTACCGAATTTATACATGCTGATGAATGACTGGAATTCGAGCTCGATTCTTCTTACCAGCCAAGAAATTAATTTCACAAAGTTAGATTGTAAATTTGGCATGATAAAATATAGTATGAAATCTTCATGGTCGCGCATACGATAACGGTATGTCAAAGAGGGCCCGTCATTTTGAGTTTTACGAGCCGACAAGGGCAGAAGAAGGAGCGTACAATGTGTGACACGATTACCTTTTACGAGCGGATATATAGAGAGAAAAGCCGGCAGAGGGAGTGAGACAAAAAGGAAAAGTACACGAGGGATGATTTCGATATGGTAGATCGGTCCATCCTTGCGGCTCTTTCATTCTCTTCTTCCATCGATGGTCCAACGTTACGGTATCCTCTGAAAGAATCGACCTCTCGCACGACCGGCCAACGATCGTTTTCTCGTGACCACATTTCCGCTTGCTATTTCCGGTATGCTTTGTCCAGAATATCGTATCATGCACCCTTCTATTTTTGCCCCGAAGATACGTAACTCGGTTACTCTTGCTTTTCATCCGAAGCTCATGCCTGACCAATGACAGCAGCGCTCGAGTGCCTTTCTCGTTCATGCAAATGTTGCGTTTAGGGTGGACTCGCCCAAGTCGTCTTCTTCAGAATGTCTACTCTTATTCGCAACATGTTTAGGCGCAAAGCAGTGTTATCAGGTTGAGGTATTAGGCGGTTGCATAATAAACTGCCACTAAGGCATTGGGTGCATTATTTTCTCTAATTGGAAGTTGAGTTCATAGAGTCTCGCTAACACACAATTGGTGACATTTGTGCAACCCGTCACCATTGTCTATTCAAATTGTGTCTACAATAACAAGTTTTGTTCCAAATAAGTCACATTTGCGGGGAGTTGTGATCCACTATCTCCTGGCAAGGGAAACGCTCCATCGAGTACAACGTGCAGGTGCCATATTCTCCAGACATCGCTCCCTCTGATTACCGCTTGTTCCGATCGATGCAGTCAGCGCTGACAGTTCAGCACTTCACCTCGTTCAAAGGTGCCAAAACATGGCTAGATGACTGGTTACATCTGAAATCGCCGCTGGCAACAGAAGGCATTAGGTGCCTTACTGTTTCTGATTGAAAGTTGATAATCCACATAACGATAGGTCCATAGAATCCTGCTAAAACGCCATATGTGACATTTGTGCAGCGCGTCACCATTGTCTATTCCAATTGTGTCTATAATGGCAAGTTCTGTCCCAAATAAGTTACATTTGCGGAAAGTTTTGATCCACTATCTCCGAGCAAGCAGTCCTGGATTTTCCAATAGGCCGTATAGGCAGGCCTAGGGGGGACAGACTTTAGGGCGGCGGATTTTAGAGGCACCTAAAAAGTCCTAGGTAAATACAAGTGATTCAGATAGGAGGGGTGGCACAAAGTCAAGTGGCCTATACTTAAGGGGTGATGTGCAGTCAGAATTTAAAAAAAAAATAGTTTTTTTTAACATTTCCTTGAAGTATGATGTTTTGAAAATATTCCCTGAAAATTTCAGGTCAATCGGATGGATAGTTTCCGGGATATCCCACAATTAGTGAAGGGGCGTCGGGTATCGGCCAGGAATTGATGATTGGATGTAAGTAATTTTTTAACCAGTATTTCTATACATAAATCAAGTGTAAAATTGGAAAACTTACAGAAATTTTCAAAAATGTATTGCTCAAAAACTATAAACTTGAGCAAAATCTTATAAAGAATACTTTCGTTTTAAAATTGCCCAAAATGTTAAAAAAAATAATTCATCCCGAAGAACTTTATTTTTTCAAAGTGGTTTTAACAATTGGCTATAAACAATTGAATGCTCGACTTTTCGGCAAAAGTAGTGATATTCGGATTCAGCGGATCAAAATACATGAAAACAGTTTAGCTTCATCCATCGAGCTCAAAATTATACGAACATATAATACCGTATCCACATAGAAAAACTTTAAACGCGTTTTTCCTGAAATTATGTTTTTCAAGACGGTGACCACTATAATTCAAAAACCACTCGATGGATTTTGATGAAATTTGGTGTGCTTATTGATAGCATTAAAAACTAGTTCTTAATCGAAGGATTTTCATGTTTCTTGAAAATGTCCATGTTTTTAACAATGAACGAGGGGTCCGACAAATACGGCGATATTTTTATAAATAATCGATATTTTTCTTTGAAAATTTGTACAAGTCAAGTTGAAATATAACATAAAAAGCCTGTGTAACCACTTTTGTAAAACAAACTTAATTACTATAAATTTTTTTTATTGAAAATGCTCGTTTTTTCACGCCTCTGACTGCATCTCACCCCTTAAAAAACGTATAAATCCGGCACTGCTGGCAGGGGAATCGGTCGCGCATCGTTTGCTCGAGAGAGTGTACTATTCCAAACATACTCCGTCGAATACAACGCCTGGGTGCCATGTTCTCCAGACACCGCTCTCTCCCTCTGATTACCACTTGTTTCGATCGATACAGTCACCACTCACGTTTCAGCACTTCACCTCGTCCAAAAGTGCCAAAATAGGACTAGATGACTGGATTGCCCCCCAAACCTACAAAAATTCAACAAAAATTGGCTTTTTCATCAACAATACAAAAATGGCGACGAAAATTTTTCACGCTCGATTCCTATGTCGTGGGTGGTTGTACGAGTTAGCTGCGGGGTCGAAAGCGGTACACGCGGATCTCATTTCGTCGTGTCTGTGCCACATAATCGGTCACGAGTCGCACGCGAACGGTACCTCACCGAGTTACCCGCACCGGTGGCTAAACGCGACTCGTTGGGGTAACCTGTTCCGTCGGAGCCAGCAAACGTGCAACGACACAACGTATGTATGTAGCTATCGAAAGAGTAACAGTACCGGAGTAAGAAGGAGGGACTGGGGAGAAAAGCAAAAGGGTTTGAACGTGTGTTAGTGGCGGAGAAGCTTTCTCTCTCCACCCCTTTTCTTTCTCTCTCTTTCATGATCTGTTTCTTCATTCCTCTCTCGCTTTTGCACCGCATTCCTATCTCTGTCTCTCAGATATCGCAGCACGTTAACCATAGCAATTTATTGCCAGTAGCCAGGCGGCTACTGGAACTCGACCAAGGTAAAGCCCCGCGCTGTCGGGGCCGTCGCCTGGTGGTGCATGAAGCAAACAAGACCACTCGCGAGTTCCCAAAGCTATAGTCAGCCGATGCTGTGTTCCTCGGGGCCCCAGTTGCAACTCGGTAATCTCACTCTCGCGCGCTCTTTCGCTCCGCGGGCGCCCACCCTTGCGGTAACCGTAATGATTCATCGGGGGCGATATTCTCGCGAGAGGCCTCAGATGGCGCCGTATTCTGGACTCCACCAGTCGCGGGGGTTCGCGGCGTTTTTCCTCGAGGATGAAAAAAAGGGCCGCGGGGATAACACAAGCCGGAGAGAATTAAATAGGATGAACCCTTGCAGCTACCCTTTCATAGTCCTGTACAAAATTTCTAAAGCAAGCACTTTTTAGATATAAATACGCGAAATTGATCTAAGAGTATTTGGATGACGCTGAATCAAATGGCGATGATAATTTTGCAACCAACTTCCGAGAATGTTTCATAATGTCAAAAATGCTTGACGCCTTCGTTGGCAGAGAGAACTCGACAAAAAGTGCCCAAAATGTAAGAAACATTTTTTATCCTGAAAACTTGTACTCTCGGGTTTTTGAGGGTTTTTGAGGGAAAATACAAATAATACAGATTGATTCGAGTGAAATGTTCAATTTCGGTCCGCCTTTCTAGCGCCGCCATTTTGAATTTTCGAATTTAAAGTTCAGATTCGTAATAAGCGACCCCAAAGACCCCGGAGTACTAATTTTCATCTAAATCGAGTGAAGTTTTTGGATTTTGTCTGCCATATTGGCGCCGCCATTTTGAATTTCCAAATTTTGACTTCGAATTCGGATTCAGCGAGCCCAAAAACCCCCGAGTGAGGCTCCGATTTCAAATCAGAGCAAGTTAAATTGGGAAATAGAGGTTGACGCACTATTGCGTCAATGCCACACAGAGCATGGAATTATTTGACGCACTATTGCGTCAATGCCAACGAAGGGGTTAAAAACCGTTTAATTCGGAACCTGATAATTTTATGGAAAAATATGTCGAACAAAAGTTGTTTAGGACATAAAAGTACGTAAAAAAGTATTGAACGTTCGTCTTCGTATCTTCTAAAATGAGGGAGAAAAAGACGAATGAAAATGTTTGCCAGACAAAATCGCTTTGCAGCCGAAGCACCACTGGGAGTGTAAGGGACGCAAGATACTCGTTGGAGCGCGTTGCGCGCATGCGTGGCGGAACGATAGAAAAAACCTCCTATGAGTGCAAACGGCATAGCTATATAGTGCGTCTCTTTCTGACAGTGATCCTCAACCAGTAACTTTGTCAATGTTCAGTCGTCATTTTTTAATACTTATACAATAAATAAAAATAAAACGAAATTCTAGAAAGTTAGATTAACTCTTATTAAAGCAATATGTTACAAAAAACCCGAGATATTTAGCTATTTGATTTATTTTTTTTAACTTCGAGATTTTCATCCCCCAATTGAATGGTTTTTCGTTTTTTTCTCCTTTATTTTTAAAGATACGAAGATGAACGTTCAATACTTTTTTACGTACTTTTATGTCCCAAACAACTTTGGCATGACATCTTTTTCGATAAAACTACTAGGTTTCGGATTAAACAACTTTTAAACATAATTGAACATTTTCTCGGGGATTGATTGCAAAATTATTATCGCCATTCGATCCAGCGACATCCAATTACCCTTAGATCACTTTTGCGTATTTATGCCTAAAAAGTGCTTACTTTCATGCTTATTTCCTGGACTATTAAGGCGTTACCCCCACTTGTAGCGCAAAAAAGGCCTTTTTCATGAATTTTTTTAAAGAAAACTACAAAACTTTTTTAATCCATCAATATACCATCTTAAAGAACACATCTTGAAGAACTTTCAGTAATTTTTTGATTGAAAAATATTACATTGTTTAGTGGCAAATGGCCGTCAATGAAATAATGTTTTTATATACACGGTTTGCGGTGACCAACATTGCGGCGAAGTGGATCATCTGAAAAAAAAATGCGGATGGATTTAGTCAAATATAAGTATAAACTAGTCTTTAATCGAAGGATTTTAAAAAATATTCATTTTTCACAAAATGGCGGACAGCCAAAGTTAATGGTTCGATTTTAACGAAAAAAAACGGCCGTTTTTTGGCTATAAAACGGCCATTTTTTTCGAAAAAAAAAATCGAACGATTAAAGACTACATTTTTATGTATTAAATAAGCCTGCAAAATTTCAAGAAGATCGGTTCATTAGTGTTCGAGTAATCTTGGTCACCGACTTCAGAAATGCCATTTTGAGAAAAACGCGTTTAAAGTTTCAATTTCAGTTTACACGAAGAAAATATTTTTTTTTGTTAACTTACATAGAGTCATCTATTCCGGGCCCATACAGAAGTTATTCTCAGATACTTACACTTCAAAAAAATGCAATAAAAAAAAATCGATTTTTTCAAAATCGCAAGTGGGGATAACCCCTTAAGGGAATGGAGCTTTTCGTTTCGCGCTCAAGTTTTTCAACCTCTCGGAATTACCGACAAAAGTGGAGAGAACCCTACCAGTTTTTCCACTTTTCGTATATTCCTAGTTTATTTGTCTCTATGGGGAATTTACTCGGAATATTGTAAATCTGCTTTCTTCGGTGCCGAGTAGTGAGATCAGAGGGGGGGGGGGGGGGGGGGGGGGGGGGGTAGGGATCCAGAAGAGGAGCTCGGATTCATGCACAAATTCGTAGCTCGGGAAATCGGATTTTGTTAGGATTAAACTTTTGCCATAGCCCTTCAAGGGTGAAGGGCCATATTTTGTGATTTTTTTCACAAAACGGCACTCGAAATAATATTCCGCCGTATATACAGATGTGGCTCGAGGGCTTGGCTCTTACGGCCTGAATATCTTCCACACGGGGCAATGCAAATTTTCGAGTTTGGCGTTCTTTTTGCAGTCTGCTTTTTCTTCGAAATATATACTCGGGAATTTTATGCGGCATGGGTACGCCGCTTGGAGGAGGCTTAACCTCCGCTCATAGGCGCAAAGATAAGATTTATGAATTACGAGAAAATCTCGCAGGGACTGTTCCCTCCCCTCGTACAGTCCTCCTCGGCTTCCGGGCTTTCCGCCGATGCTCGCGCAGCTTTTCCCCGAGGAAAATGAGCAAGCTAGACGGAAAAGGTAGCGAGCCCGATCCGCATAGCTTTCCGGACCTTCATCTGATTTAGATCACACCAAGAGAGCCTCCGGAGTCGAGGGATTTTCCGCTCGGAATCCCGACTGCATATATCAAATGATAATTGCGAATGAGGATTATTTCTCGTTTCACCTTTTCGCTGAGTATGGAAAAAAAAACAAAGTTAAAAATGCGACCTTATTTTTCACCGATCATTTTCTCAACGGAGAAAAAATCACAGGGGATCGAAAGTTATTTTACACCCAGTTGAAAGAGCTGAAGAACTCTTGGATTCTTTTTTCACCATGTTAATCTAATTTCAATGCTACTTTCAACCGACACTGAAAAATCGTCGTAAAATAAAACACACGGCGATCTCGTGTCCCTCCAATGAATCGTCCCGGATCGTATTTCCGCTTTGCAATCGCAACTCAATCAAATAACAAGTATAAATCACGATCTTCCGAGTTCTCGTGTTTTTCTGTACATAAGCAATACTCGATAAGACTTCTGTGCTTTTTTTTCTTCTCGATGCACTATCGTGGTCTCGTTTCATCGTCGATGAGCCCACTAATATAAGTGTTCGTTGCATCGAGTTGCCGATCGAGTTTCCATTTAATTGCGTTACCACCTCGTCGTTCTCGTACAGCAAACACTAAGAGAGAGAGAGAGAGAGAGAGAGAGAGAGAGAGAGAGAGAGAGAGAGAGAGAGAGAGAGAGAGAGGGATAGAGTTCCAGCGAGCTTTAGATTGCCAGGATTGCCATTCGGAAAGTTAAATTTCTACGAGGAAAAATTTACGAGGGCACAAGATATGAAACGGAACTAGCTGAGAACTTCTTGAGTACCAATGTATATAGAGGGTGTCCCTCTTACCTCTGACAGCCGAAATAACTCGGTAATTATTTACGTCACAAAAAAATGTTCCATACAAAAGTTCTATGAAACTGCAATGTCGACTAATTTTTTTCATTTCGGCGGAGGCGCTGACGCACAGTGAAGGTCACCTCCACTTTTTTAAATGGAATGGTACATTTTTTTTCAATAATTTTATGGAGCACCTCAAGCCGCATACAAAACATTAGAGGGTCAAAGTCGTTCAAGGTCATTCAAGGTCAGTATCGAACACCTATTGAAATGAAATACAAATCTAAATATCTCGGATTACTACCAAATATTTGTTAGTGACCCGAGATATTTAGATTTGTACCATCGATACTAACCTTGAATGACCTTGAACGACTTTGACCCTCGAATGTTTTTTATGCGGCTTGAGGTGCTACACAAGATGGTTGAAAAGATGTACTATTCCATTCTAAAAAGTGGAGGTGACCTTCACTGTGCGTCAGCACCTCCACGGAAATTTGAAAAAATTGGTCCCATTTGATGGCCCCCTTCACACCGTACAACTTTTGTCTGAAACATTTTTTTGTGACGTCGATAATCACCGAGTTATTTCGGGTGGCAGAGATAAGAGGGACACCTTGTATACATATATATATATATATATATATATATATATATGTGTGTGTGTGTGTGTGTGTGTGTGTGTGTGTGTGTGTGTGTGTGTGTGTGTGTGTGTGTGTGTGTGTGTGTGTGTGTGTGTGTGTGTGTGTGTGTGTGTGTGTGTGTGTGTGTGTGTGTGTGTGTGTGTGTGTGTGTGTGTGTGTGTGTGTGTGTGTGTGCGTGTGTGCGCGTGTGTGTGTGTGTGCGCGTATGTGTGTTTGTGCGTGTGTGCGCGTGCGTGTGCGCGTGCGTGTGTGCGTGTGTGTGTGTGTGTGTGTGTGTGTGTGTGTGTGTGTGTGTGTGTGTGTATGTATGTGTGTATATTTATTTATAGGTATATAAAATGTACATGCATACTAAACGGCGCTTCTTTGTTTCCGGTTATTCGCTCTCGCCGACGATGTAGACACCAGCAAAATGTCCAGGAGTTCTATAACATGGAGATGCGGCGGGAGTTTCTCGCGTGTTCTTCGCGCAGCGGCGCGGAGCTCGCGATAAGGTACAACAGTTTGGATTAGTTCGCGTGGAGGAAACGCAACGTACAACTATACAATTCAAAGGCTAAATATCTTGCTCAATCTCCATACCGTTATACCTATATAGGTTTAATATGTTAACCTTTATGTTTCAATATTTATATTATATTATCCAACTTAACTTTTAACTTTACCTTTTATATTTGAACAATTTTGTACATAAATTAACGTCAACTTTTATATATAAAACGGGACACCACTGTGACGACTGAAAAAAGATTCTTTTTTGCATTTTCTCAAAGTAAAGATATTCAAGAATATGTGAAAAAAGTGTCAAGTTGAAAAATTGAAAAATGACCAAGTTATAAATGATTTAGTGAGAGCCAACGATTTACGTTACTAAAACTTTCAATCGCAGTTTTCTCGAAACGACTCTTCTCGATTTGGCCGCAATCATAACTATAGTTATAATTGTCCGATTTTCAGTTTTAAAAACCAAAATTTTCGTAATTGCGGTAGCTGTCGTTGTGCGTGGCCGTTTTCTTGTGATTTAGCATTTCAAGCCCCCGAATATTAATTTAAAAATCGCCAAAATTACACTTTTGTTTTTGAGCACCGTCTTGTGATTTTTTTTCTTCATAAAATGGCTACGTAAAGGGAGACCTATATTTATATAAATTATTTTAAATATGTATTTTTATTTTCCTAAGCAGCCATTGCCAAGTTATCGATCCGGCCGTTGGACCACATTTTTTATACAGAGGCTCTATTATACCTACTTCAACAACGTTGTTAATCTTTCATTTTTGTAGACAAAAATTTACACGGAATAAGTTCAATGTATGCTTAAGGGGTTACCGCCACTTGTGATTTTGAAAAAATCGATTTTTTTATTGCATTTTTTTGAAGTATAAGTATCCGGGCCCATACTTCTGTATGGGCCCGGAATAGATGACTCTATGTAAGTTTACAAAAAAAAATATTTTCTTCGTGTAAACTGAAATTGAAACTTTAAACGCGTTTTTCTCAAAATGGCATTTCTGAAGTCGGTGACCAAGATTACTCGAACACTAATGAACCGATCTTCTTGAAATTTTGCAGGCTTATTTAATACATAAAAATGTAGTCTTTAATCGTTCGATTTTTTTTTCGAAAAAATGGCCGTTTTATAGCCAAAAAACGGCCGTTTTTTTCGACAAAATCGAACCATTAACTTAGACTGTCCGCCATTTTGTGAAAAATGAATATTTTTTAAAATCCTTCGATTAAAGACTAGTTTATACTTATATTTGACTAAACCCATCCGCATTTTTTTTTCAGATGATCCACTTCGCCGCAATGTTGGTCACCGCAAACCGTGTATATAAAAACATTATTTCATTGACGGCCATTTGCCACTAAACAATGTAATATTTTTCAATAAAAAAATTACTGAAAGTTTTTCAAGATGTGTTCTTTAAGATGGTATATTGATCGATTAAAAAAGTTTTGTAGTTTTCTTTAAAAAAATTCATGAAAAAGGCCTTTTTTGCGCTACAAGTGGGGGTAACGCCTTAATAAAAATCCCTTTCTTCCAAATCCCAAATAAATAATTTAGTAAACAAAAAATAACAAAAACCCAGGTAGGAAATTAAAAGGCTGACGATGGAAACAAGCTTGTGCGAGCCTTGTTTCACCGAGCCTGAGTGAGACAGATCTGGCCCAGGTTTCATTGCATCGTTTGGAGCAGCCTGGAAACAAGACTGGCTGCTTAGCCTAAACTCAGGGTTATTTCAAGCTTTATTCAGCCGGTGAATTTTGAAGCTGAAAAATCAAGGCTGGATGCAGGCTTGTTTCAGGTTGTGATAAAATAAAATAAGTTTAAAACAATATTTTTTCTGTACTTGTATGAAAAAAGAATTTAGCAATAAATTTGTCGGGTGCGAAGGCACGAAAAACGAAAGCGAAGGAGGCAGCTCAGAACATTTAAACATATTCTCTTATCGATATTTATGAGGTACACAAAAAAGTGTATACAAAAATAAAAGTACGCAATAAAATAAAGTATTGTTTTTAAAAATATTTTTTATATATATTTTGTAACAAATAATATAACAAATAATAAATATATATAATAAATCAAATGAATTCTTTACAGATTTATTAAATTTACCCCAATGTAGAATATAGAAAACTAAAAACAGGCCTCATATAGCCTCGGGAAGAGTTTGGGAAAAGCCTGGTCATAAATGCTCGAGAAGGCTTCATTAAGGCTCGTTTTGAGCCTTGTTGTTTCGTCGTTTCAGGCTTAGTACAGGCTTTTCTACCAGTCTTTGGTCAAGCCTGTGTGCAAGAGCCTGAAACCGCGTTATCATTCAGAGGTTCAGCTAGGCCTGAAATCAGGCTGGTGCTCAGCCTGAATTAAAAAATGTGAGCCTTGTTTCAGAGCTTGGCGAGCCCTTTTTTCATCGTCAATTCCTACCTGGGAAAGCCCTTCGGCCCGTCACAGTCCTCCCTTGAACAATTTAAAATGTTCAAGGGAGGACTGTCAAAAGTAAACAACGTTTACTTTTATATTCAAACAATTCGAAATATAAACTTAACTCTAACATTTATTTTATGCCAATTTTAAATATAAATTCAACTTCAACTCTGTTGCTTTAACAGTTTTAAATATAAACGTATTCTTCAGTTTTACATTCTTACATTTTTTCCTCCCCTTTTGTCCCTATTCTATAAAATGTCAAACACGCGATCAATCCGGTAGAGAGTGTCTGGAAGAAAAGGGAGGAAAAGTCGAAATTGTTGAGAAAAATTCCAGCGAGTAGCTGGCGCGGAAGAGCTAAGGGGGTCGGAAGTGAGGAGAGACAAAGGACTGACAAAAATGGAGAAAGAGGGAAGTCGAAAAAGAGCACGAACGAAACGAGCGGTGGGGAAAAGAAAATTCGGCAAGAATCGAAGATCGTTCGATGAGCGAAGTTGAAAACGTGGCTTACATTATGCCTGTCGAGGGTCCCTTTGACGAGGCACTATACCGCGACGACAATGAATTATTCAATCAGCTAATCCCGTTCGTGTCGCGATTGCGAATCATCCATGGAATAGATAAAGTCAATTCCATCTTCAACACATTTTCACGGCTGTCTTTTCGTATTCCTCGTAACTCTTCACGGAACATCGTCATTCCGACGGAAATTATGTCACATCTCGTGACGCGTTAACTTTGTGATTTCTCATTGGCAATGGAAAATTCGAGAAAGAAAGGAAACTTGGATAAAGAAAAAAAAGAGCGAGAGAGAGAGAGAGAGAGAGAGAGAGAGAGAGAGAGAGCAGAGTATCCTGATGAGTTCCATCGACTATCGTTCAGATGTTCATTCAGCCAAGTCCCTTCCTCGTTCTTTTCGTCCCTTTACTTAGCTCGCTTCTCCATCTCGGAAGTTCGTGCCCGCAACCCTTTTCCCCCCTTCCTCATCGCCCTCTTCTTCTTCGGCGTTTTTTCTTCTTCTTTCATCGGGGCATTGATGAGCTTCGAGACCAGTGCGGTTCGGTCAATGGCATTCCCCTCGCCCTTTGTAATTATGTCATTAATTGTGAATCCTCATTCCACCATCGAACCGCAGCTTCGTCTCGCAGCTTCTTCCTCTTTTTGCCGCTCGCGTGCGTTGGGCCCACATCTGTATTACTCTTTACAATGCACAACGCCGGTGCAGTGCATAATGGCCGCAGGGGCATTGATTCGACATTGAGCAGCGATGCTTGTAACTTTCGGTCTTTTGGATCCTCCGTTATCTTCACGCGTGTAGATCTCGCTTTTGTTTCCGTCTGGACTGCCGAACTGATTGCACGATTTATCATCGTCGCGCAGACGTGTGAGAACGATCCGGAGAACAAAACGTGATCCGTGGATCATCGATGTTCTCCAGCGTTGATAGGGCTTGCTGTTAAAAACATTTTTCATTGATATGTTTGAGAGCGAACATTCTTTGGAGGGCTCGGCGAAAAACGACATTTTTCTAATGTCTGATCATACTTCAGGGTCTTGAGGGGGAAGATACCTTTAAGGGGTCTTCTCAAATTAGACGCTATAAAAAGGCTATTTTCATGATTTTTTTTGATAGTTTTATATTATAGATATTGATATAAAAGTTGTTACACTTAATAAATACACGTTCGAAATACATTTAATAAAATGTATGTATTTATGTAACCCAAACAAACTGTAAACGCGTTTTTCTCGAAACAACGTTTTTCGACGGCTTGTTGATAAAATCTTCGAAACTACTGAAGCGACCCTTCTGAAATGTTAACCACACATTCTTTGCAACTATGGTTATAGCGCATATCAAGGATTTTATTTTATTTTTATATTTACTTTTTTTGCCAAAAACGGTGAAAATAGCACGTTTTTTTGTTTTTTCGAAAAATGTCTGCCATATTGTTATTTTTGCACATATCAAAAATCGTATGATATGCGCTGTAGCCATTAACATGCTAAATCTGGAACCGTTTGATTATTTTGCTTCAGACGATCAATCTCCGAGATTTCATCAACAGCGCAGACCTACAATTTTTTAAAGACATTTTTTAACAACCATTTTCGTCTATAAATAGTAGCAATAATTTTTTTAATTTATTTTAAAAGTGTATTTATTAAGTGTAAGAACTTTTAGATCAATATCTATAATATAAACCTATGCAAAAAATCATTAAAATAGCCTTTTTGTCGTCTAAAGTGAGAAGACCCCTAAAAGTAGGAAAAAATTAATGATTTTCATTATTTTTGTTTTAAAGGAAAGATTTCTTCATCTTCTTTGAAACTTAGGGTATGTTTTATTACTAATGTTGGCTGTTGCATGGTGTTTTTATTTTTTCACTAATCTTTAACAACGGCGGAAGTATGACACGGTCTTCGAAACGGGTTGCGGTGAATGTTGTCAGACGGCGTGATACGTAGCGTCGGCGGGATGAATCTGAACAAAACGAACGAAGATTTTTCTTTCATTAACGCTCATACGCAGAATAGGTCAATTTGACTTATTCTGGTCTATAGATCAATTTGACCCGGATGGTACTTCATCCACCTGCCCTTAACAATCCATCGGTCGCTTCTCATTGCCAAAAAATCCGGGATACACTTCAAACATTCCTCAATATGTATGTATAATTAAAATTCGGGAAGTATAAAATTGAATTGTTGTAAAAAAATATTAAAACCATTCAATCTTGGGAGAGTTAGCATTTTATTTCAAATTCGTCAGGGTCAAAATGACCCAGTGCGTCAAGGACTTCGAAAAACGGAAGTGTACAAGTCGCACTCACTTTTCAAACCTCTGGGGTAGTTTTACACCCCAACGCCTCATCGCCATCGACAACCAACCCAAGAAAACGAACCCAAACAATCCCAGGCCTAAAAAACCTCTCAAAAACTTAAGCAAACCGAAACGAACCCAAACAAGCTCATTGTAATCCACAATTAAAGCTTTACTTTCCCAATTAGTAGGGGTGTGCGGGTACCCGATGTTCGGGTCGGCTCGGGTACCCGACGGGTTACGTTTTTGCATTACCCGCCACTATAGGGTACCCGAATTTGGTAATCGGGTACTGTCAAATTTTTGGTACTCGTAAACGTCGAGTACTTTTAAACTTCGAATATTCGTAAACGACTCGGAGATCCGTATCTATTGTTTATATTAATTTTATATTTAGGTGTATCGACCAAATAATGGGAGAAAACGAAAACTCGAAGAAGGCGATAAAACGAATAAATGATAATACTGTAAAAAATCTTTTTTTGTCTCACTTTTCTATCCTGTGTGTGTGCGTACGTACGTGCGAGTGTGTGCGTGTGCGTGTCTGTTAGGGTGGAGTGAAAAACGGTCACTTTTGGCGGATCGTATCGTAATAGCGCGGGAAAGTTGCGTTTTTGCATCACTAAAAAGTGTGCGAAAGGAAAAAATGTACAATAAATATCTTCTGTTCCAGCGAACGCCTTAAAGTTTTGAAGTTTTTAACGTGGATATTAAATGGAGATAAAAACTCAAAAAGACCAAGATTCAACACCTTGCGTTTATTCGAAGCGAGAAGAATGTAGCTTCCATTTGATATTTTTAAATTGAAAATATCTTTATTAGTTTCAGAGATACCTATAGGCGTTTGAAGAACAAATTTTACCTGGAAAAAAAATTAAAAATGACAAAAAATTAAATTAATAAGAATGAATCGCCGAAGTTACCAGTACGCACTAGACAGAATTAATGGAAATTCGACGAAGAATCTTGCTTTTATTCAGTTTTTCGACATTCAAATATCTCGATATTTCCTAAAATGCGAGTGTCTTAAAAGAAGTTTGCCGGATTGTAAATATATACATAACAAAAATACTAAAATTATTAAATAAATTATTTGTATTTCTTATGAACTCCAACCTATCAGCGAAGGGTAGAGAATTCAAAGCTAGAGTCTTTTTCGTCCGTTTTGGTACGTTTCCGTGGTGCTATCTATACTATGAAACTAAATTTCATTCCGGCAACACGACTTATCGAGTACCCGATGTGAGACGAGTACTCGAAAAACTCGGGTACTCGATAAAGTTCGAGTATACCCGTCCGATCACCCATTCGATGTACAGTTCCGATCATTTTTTCGGGTACCTGAATTTTTTCGGGTACCCGATCGGATCATAGTCTAATTACCCGACCCGACCCGACCCGACCAATTCTGCTACCCGCACACCCCTACCAATTAATAATCGCCGAGGAAAAAGTTAGGCTACTTGACCTAGAATACAAAGGGCGGTGCAAACAAACTAAAAAGTGGAAAGGGCGAGGTCCCAAACCCATATAAGCATCCCAAATCCAGAGAGTCGTGTATCGTCCCTAACTCGCGAACCTTCCCCAGTTTTTCCACGCTCTCTTGCTTGTTTCTCTCGTATATACCAGGCATTTTTCAAACGTTTTCTCTCTCTCTCTCTCTCTCTCTCTCTCTCTCTCTCTCTCTCTCTCTCTCTCTCTCATTCCTCTCCTAGCCCAGAAGGTTTGCAGCGACGAATACGAGGCTCTCTCGCCTGTTGGCATCGGCGACCGGTCGGCCTGGCGAAAGCTACGACATGGTTTCGCTCTCAGGAGGACAAATAGCAATGGCCCCGCATGCCGAGCTCGGAGCCAAGAGCACGTGATAACGACTGGTGGGAGTTTGCTGTTGCATGCTTCAACATTTTTACGATTATATATGTATATACTAAACAGATTAGTATGTCTCGTTTTGTTTCTTCGACTATTTGTTTCTATCCATGCATCCTACGCTTGAGATTTTTTCGTGGACATTTTTTTTCCACGACCAGCTTTTTTCGCAAAATTAATTGTGGGAAATTTTGCGCCGGCAATACGTCACTTGAAACGAAGTTATTTTGGAAACTGGTTTGGTGACCAAATTCGATCCTATGGCCCGGTGATTTTGTTTTCTTATTGGGCCTACATAGCCGCATGTCTACTTAACCATTGCTTGGGTACTACTTTTTCGTATCGAAAACTTTAAAGACGTATTTCTCAAGACACATTTTTTCGCGCGCGGAAAATTTGGTTGAACAATTAATTGACTGATCGACTTCAAATGGCTTTTTTGTTGCTTTTTTGACGTAAGCACCCACTGCAAAGGGATTTTTCGAAATTCAACCCTCAGGGGAGAAAAGGGGTGGCAAAGTTTATGTGGAAAATAAAAAAAAATTTGTCGGATTTTATAAAAATTTCGTATTCGTGCTTCTTGACACAATTAATGAAACATGTATTTCAGCGTTTTTAGAAATTCAACCCCTAAGGGGGGAGAGAGGGAGGCAAAATTTGTATGCAACATAAAAAAATCTGGTCGGAAGATTTACTTGAAACTTAGTATCAAAGGTCTTCAACATAACACTAAAACAACACGTTTTAGCGTTTTTCGAAATTCAACCCCTAACCGAAAGGGGGTGGCAAAGTTCGTACGAAAAATTTAAAAAGTCGGGTCAATTTTACTTAAAACTTTGTATTACTGCTCTTATACATAATTTATGAAGTTTCAGCGGTTTTGAAATTCATCCTTACAGGGAAAAAGGGGTAGCAAAGTTTGTATGGTAAAAGAAATATCCCAGATTTACTTGAAACTTATTATAAATGCTCTTTAACACAATTCTGGTTGTTCCTGACTTCGAAGGTCCAAAAAAAAGTTTTTTTCTGAAATTTTTTTTTAAGGGAAAAATACAAGTGCCCTCAGTAAACATTGAGGTATCTTTCCATGTATATTTGAAATGTATAAAAAAAGGTTCAACATGAAACAATAAATGACTGCAGATTTATCATCCTATTCCATCTGCGTCTTGCCACTGCAGTCGCCCATCGGCGGGAAAAATGCAGCTCGCAATTCTTGACTGAACCGAATAAACCAATACAATTTTCAATTGTCATATATTTTTCTTCTGGGTGAATTAAGAAAAAGCTGACAAAATCATTAAATTATAAACGTTTTCAGCTATGAAAATAGCGTGATTAAAAAAAACACTTTAACGTGCTACGAAAATTATTTAAAAGGATTTTTTAATTCACTTAGAAGAGATTTTTATACTGAAGCAAATAAACTTTGGTTTGATTCAAAAGGTCGTTTAATTTCTTTTTGCTATCACGCCCGCCAATTTGGAAAAATCGTGAAAATGAAAACTGGAGAAAACGCACTTCAAAGTTTTCAATAGAAGGAAATATCAATATCAAATATCAATCGCTTCTCTGCTTTTGGCCTTGTATCTTCGAAAATATTTACAATTGGCCTCTGTAACTTTGTAAATATATTCTTGCATAGTTTATCTATCGATTTAAGTAATAAAAACACGATTTGTCGGACCTGCCGCCTCAATGAAACATTTCAGGTGGACATTTCATTGAGGAGCATTCAGCACAAGTCTACACTCAGAAAAAAGATTTATTAAGGTCAAAGAAGTTCGTCTCCCGGCGAATGAGTTTTCTTATTCGTATGTCGGCCTACTACGATTTTATTAACAGCTAAGACATTTTTTTATTTAAGTTTATGTTAAAGATTTACTAAGAATTTTTCTCAACATCTAATAGGATATATAAGGTAGAAGAAATGGGTGTTTTATATCCGACAAATAGAGTTTTTCTTAACATCCAATAGGATTCTTCATAATCCCCCAGCTGTTTTTTTCCCAGTAATTGTGTCATTTCGTCCGTCTTTATTTTCTCACACGCACGTTTTTTTCTCACTTTATATTCTTACTTACACTTAAGGACCCAGTCCACTTTGGAGCCACGAAAAAAGGCTATTTTCGTAAATTTTTTTTGAGGATTTTATAAAAGATATGAATATAAAAGCTGTTGGACTTGAAAAATAGTCTTGAAATACATTTAAAAAAATTTAATTCATTTTTATTCACTTTTAAGTACAAAAACCATAGTTTAACGTAACGTCACAGAAATAGGTGGGCTGGGTAGCTCCATCACAACTCGGCAACGGCTTGTCTGAAACAAAAAAATCAAATTCCATCAGATTCAGTATGACACCCGTTACAAAATGACCCTCGGATATAAAGTTTTATCAAAAAAATGGCAGATGAAAAACGAAAAAAAGCAAAAAAACGCGTTTTTCGTAAAAAAAAGAGTAAAAATCAAAATTTTAAAACGATCGAGGGTCATCTTGTTGCGAATCATGTTTACAATATGTGGTTCAAATTTCAAGTGAATCGGTTTATTATTTTTAGAGATACGATGGAGCTAGATTTTGAAAACGTTGTTTCGAGAAAAACGCGTTTGAAGTTTATACTATGATCGGCCGAGCGCACTATACGCTCAGGTAGACGAAATGAGGTCCTGACATTGAGGTAAAAAGAAATACTTGGAGAGCTCGGATTTTCATAAAATGTTGACACAATATTTCTGAATGTATGTACTTTCGAAAACAGTAAAAGAAATCGATTTTTTTTCAAATTTTCAAAGTGGACTGGCCCCTTAATTAATTCCTTCCTTTCGAGTTTCTCACTTCCGAAACGCAACACTGACACTTGTGTCAAAATCATTGGCATAGGACGAAGCTACATGGTAAGCGTATGCGTGAGCTACATCGGACGAATGCTCGCATTGGTATCATAGTCGCGAAATAAGAGGTTTTCGTGATTGGAAAATAGTATTTATTTGATTTGAGGAAATATTTATTCAAATTTTCTCTTTTAAATTTGGCTTTTAATCTATGCAAAAAACTGGCACGTAAAAAACATATTTAGTGACGCCGAATAAATGCTGTAGTTACAATCACATAAAAACTGTCTCCATACGAGTAAACATTTATTAAATTCTAATAAATTATGTTCTAATGTGCCAATTTATTAGAAAATAATAAATCTTTTTTCTGAGTGTACGCGAGCAAAGTCTCGAGCTAGTTACATATAAGAGCTTCAACAAAATCGAAGGCAGACACTAAAGTGATATTCCTTGTAAGGAATCTGACCAGGTTTCTCTCGTGCATATCCACGTGTACCTTGCTAATACCGTTTCCTCGATGCTAATTCAGCCAGCTGCTGTTTTCCTGCCTCCCCGTCATTTTATGTTCGACCCAGAGCGTGGCTCACATGCTGAGTGGAAAAAGGTCCATTTGGATAATATGTGGCACCCTTGGCGACTGCCATAAGCCGGGACTTGCTCGGGCCCACTGCATCATCCGTGCACGAGCTTGTCTCGGGAGACCCCCTGGACGTGCAACACAGTCTCGAGAGATCATTATATGCACAGGTGGATATGTATATACGGTAAATACCCTACGTGCACAACAATTTCTCCTAGGAATTAATAAAACGCCGAGATTGTACGGGGTAGGGGGGGGGACTGGGGGGGGGGGATCTTCAATTCGCCAAGAACTTGTAGGACGAAACAACGGATCGAATTAATATACCGACGACCGTACGAACACGCTCTCGGGGGTTACCACCGAAAAATTACATGGTCACGACTACACCGCGCTGCTGGTTTGCGGTGTACGGGAAGATGGAACGGGAAGTTGAACGATAGTCTGATCCATGGCCCCCAGGGCTCAGCAGCCATGTGAGAGAAAGTGCGAGCGAGGGAAAGAGTGAGAAAAGGTGTATACGCTTCCGTCGTGGTTTTGCGGCGAACCGAGGCTCGCGACCGGATACAGCAGAAACGATTTTCACGAACAACCGAGACTGGACGACACTGCGGACAATTATCGCGACGAGAAGATGGGCCCGGGTTGAAATTCCGAACTTGGAATGATCAGAAGGCTCGAAACTCTGAAAGAATACTACCCCGAAAGATCAAAAGTCCGACAGAATTTTACACGAAAGACCAAAACTCCGAAAATCTGAACACCGTCAAAATAATTCGGCTATGGAAGTTTTTAATGTTTCGAAATTTTTTATAAATCGACGAATTATTTCAAGAATGTTTTTTTATTGAGAAGTTATTTTACGTAAATTTTGAAATTTGTCTAGACAATGTTTTACGTTCTGCATCATTTATAATCAACTGTGTAGACGTTCGCTGGCATGATCTTGACGAACCTTGCAATTTCGGAACATTGAAATTAGGAATTTTAAAAAGTCGGCCCATTTAAGGGGCTATACCAGTGTGACACTTTCGAAAAATCGATTTTTTTGCCTTTTCGACAGTTTATACTTTCGAGAATATCCTGTAGAAATTTCAAGGCCGTATCTCTAATCATTTTATCTTGCAAAAATCAATAGTTAAATCTTTAACCCTTAGCAGTCACACTTTGCTAGAATCACGTTATAGTCATACTGCGTCCATGGGACCCAGGCGTTTTCAAATTGTTGTAAATAATGAAATAATGCATTGAGCGATATGAAAAAAATAGTGAGGTATAATTTGAAGCTGGTTTAATACAAGGATATTGGTTAGAAATCAAAAACTAAATTTTAAATATGCAAAAAAAAACGTGAAATGTGACTTTTTTTTACAAAAATTGCTGTAACTGTTGTAATTATTCACGAAAAAAAAAACAAAAAAAAATGCTTCTATAATCTGGAAACAATGTACTTTGAAATAGACACAGCGGTTTATGTGGACTTTTCAAAAAGTATATTTATTTCATCCAACGCAGGTGCGATTTAGAAGGAAAGAATGAAACGCTTACGCATGTAAAAAATGTATGTTTTATTGAAGAAAAAAAAGTTGTACGGCATCAAAATAATTTGTTTGGGTCTACAGTGTGACTATTAGGGGTTAAACGCGTTTTTCTCGAAATGAGGTTTTTTAAATTTGCTGACATTGTAACTCAAAGAGCAATTATCCGATTGTTTTGAAATTTGAACTGAGTACTCTTGAATATATTTACTCTACAATGACGTAGGATATTTTTGATTGGGTGAAAATTGACGATTTGGCATTGAAAAAAACCACCATTTTATAGGCAAGAAAACATACTTTTTTCATAACTACGCCATTTTGTTAGGTTTTGATATTTTTCGAAAATCCTACGTCTTTGTACAAGAAATACCTTCCAGTTTAACGACATTTTTTCCTTTTTCGGTTTCAGCTACTCAATCGGCCGGAATCATGTCAGGAGCGGAGGAACTTTTTTTGGCGCCTCCGAAGGCAGCGCATAAGTCGCTTGGATCTCAATATTTTTCTATGAAAAAATTATGTAACCTAGGTCAAATATAGCCAAATATATTCTTAATTTTCCGAAACATTTAATTCAGTACTTTTCTTCCAAAAAACTCCCGAAAATCACCTAAAATTTTCAGCTTTCACACTGGTATAGCCCCTTAAAGTTCGGATTTTCAAGCCAGCCCCCATGTCAATATCATGCCAGTGAAAGTCTACACAGTTGACTGTAAATGATGTAGAACGTATAACATTGTCTAGGCAAATTTCAAAATTGACGAAAAATCACTTCACGATAAAACAAATTCTCGAAGTAATTCGTCTATTTATTGAAAATTTTAAAACTTTTAAAACTTCCATAGCCGAATTATTTTGACGGTGTTCAGATTTTCGGAGTTTTGGTCTTTCGAGTAAAATTCGTTCGGAGTTTTAATCTTTCGGGGTAGTATTTTTTCGGAATTTTGAGCGTTCTGATCATTCAAAGTTCGGAATTTCAACCCGGCCCCGAGAAGATCGGTTGCGATCGCTTCATACTTTTTAGGGTTCCGCGCCCAAAGGACAAAGCGGAACCCTATTGCTGACCCTCTGCTGTCTGTTTGTCCATATGTCACGGGTCTCTAGCTCGTAAACCTGAGTTACAGACATAAAATTTGGATTTTTAGGGTAGAATGTTGACCGAAAACCGAATATTGAAGTAGAAATTCAATTAAATTCTTTTTCATGTCCCATATATAAAAAAGGAGCAGAAAAAAATGTCTTACCCTGGCATGTGAGGTGTCATTGTTGAAAGCTCATTGGGTAGGGTACGAATATATTTTTTTTTCTTTTTTATCTTCAACCCTTTAACGGCCAAGCCTATTTCTGGATGGCTCAAAATCATTTTCTCTGGCAGTATAGCTAAAAAATGTTAAATATGAATGTCCAACCATAATTTTGTCGATAAGGGCCTGGAAAGTAGTATTTTCGGACTGTAGCAAATTTGCTACTAACATTTTCACTCGCTCGGTTCGAGCTATTATTCGAATTCAATCAAAAATCTTCAAAGCCTAGTTCGTCCAGTCAAGCTTCCTTTACACAATTCTATCAAAAAATATTTCAAGAATGTCCATTTACTCACTTTTTGGACAAAAAACGGGCAGCAGTTCGAATGCTGGGGTAAGTGTCGTAAATTTTCACGACGAAATTGTTGCCATGTTAACATAATTCATATGTTTATGTTTGAATTCCAAGCTATCCCGGCATTTGTAGCTGCATCTACCATAGATTGACAAAACTGTGAAGTAGCTTGTCCGCTATAGCGTCCTTACGCTTTTACCGACGGGGTCAAAGTGAATGTAGCAAATTTGCTACGATGGCAGCTAAAGGGTTAAAAATGAAGAAATGGAGGGCCGTCAAAGTTGTCAGTTTTAGACCATTTTCGTCACGAGGTCTGTCTCAAAAACTAAACTAGTTAGGAATTTGGAATTTCTGTATATTATGTACCATGCACTGTATTTAAACAACAAATCCTGAAAACGCCGATTCATAACGTAGTATATATAATAATTTATTGTGTACGTAATACAATAAATTTATAATGAAAACATATAAAATTATTTTTATCTAAATATTTACAATATCAAATGACTTATCTTTGGAGTCGTTGCCAGCCAAGAACGAGAGATTGACGTCACGGAATCAACGAGATTGCAAATTCAAAAAAGACTGTAGATCGTATATTTCATTTATTTTTCTTCGCCTCCTCTTTTTCTGCGAAAAATGTGACAATATTGGCAATTGGCGTGTACCGACTGCAAAAATCAATTTTCTATTGGTATTTTGGTGTATGGTAATTTGATATTGTAAATATTTATACAACAATAATATACAACAATATACAACAATAACAATATTGGTATTTTGGTATATGGTAATTTGGTATTGTAAATATTTACACAACAATAATTTTATATATTTTCATTATTGGCTTACAGCAGGAGTATACAAAGCTTTCTTTAGGTATCATCACCCCATATGGTTTCAGTTTATTACTACCTTAGAACTAAGACAGAAGAAAAGCATTGCCTAATTAAATATCTAGTTTAAAAAAAAGTTTATTGGTCACATGTACGGAACTCTAATAGAACGAGGCCTGACTCGCACTTGGCCGAGTTTGTTTTTCAAATTATGATTTAATCGCTCGATATGTGTTTTACCCAACATAAAATTAGCAATAGGCGGGAGCCTGAATTAGAAGGTCCAAAGAAAGCATTTTTTCCGGAATTTTTTTTAGAAGGGGAAAAAACAATTGCGCCCAGTAAACATTGGGGTATATTTTTTCATGTATATTTGAAATGTATTTAAAAAAAGGTCAACACGAAACGATAAATGACTGCAGATTTATCAGCCCATTCCATGTGCATCTTGGCACTGCAGTCCCCAATTGGCGGGAAAGATGTAGCTCGCAATTCTCGACTGAACCAAATAAACCAATAAAATATTCCATTCTCATATATTTTTCTTCTGGGCGAATTGAGAAAGAGCTGAAAAAATCATGAACTGATAACTTTTCCCAGGTTTGAAAAAAAAAATGTGTTAAAAACACACTTTAACGTGCTATAAAAATGATGTAAAAATACATTTCTACGGCTTTTTAATTCACTCAGACGAGATTTTCATAATGAAGGAAATAAACTTTGGTTTGATTCAATAGGTTGTTTAGTTTTTTTGCTATCACGACCGCCAATTTGGAAAAATCGTGAAAATGAAAACCTGGAGAAAAAGCGCTTCAAAGTTTTCAATAGCAGGAAATATGAATATCAAATATCAATCGCTTCTCTACTTTTGGCCTTGTATCTTCGAAAATATTTACAATTGCCCTTTGTAACTTTGTAAATATATTCTTGGATAGTTTATCTATCGATGTAAGCAAAAAAACGACTTTTCGGACCTTCTAATTCAGGCTCCCGCCTTAATGCAAGTTATCTCCAGTTATTCCTTCAATTCGTCCATGAATGTTGTGTTGCAAATTTTTGCAGGTACAGGGGCGCGATGAAGGAAAAACGAGGAGTTTCGAAGGTTCGATGCAATTGGGAACGGGAGGCTTTTTCTTTAATGTTCTTTTCGGAGCAGGATTTGTTAATCAGCTTCTTTGATTACAATTTGAAAGATTTCTTCTTCGGCGCCGCAACGAGACGATTCACGAGTTGGAAGAGGACGATGCGTTTCGCCGAACGTGACTTATATATACGCGAAAGACGCGAGGATAGATATAAATTTGTCGTGGACTATAAATTTGGTCTCGGTCAACGAGACCACGGGAGGTCTCTCTCTCTCTCTCTCTCTCTCTCTCTCTCGCTCTTTTCTCTTTACCTATTTCTCTCCTCTCTCTCCCTCTCCCTCTCTCTCTACATGCTTCATCGTCATTTATGTTTCGCTTTTGCCGCTTACACGTCACCGCACCCAACTTCGTAGTCGTAAGGCCGAGCATTTAACGGTACGTCGCACAATTTTAATGAGAGGTTTATAATGAGATAAAAGAGGAGATAGTGAGCTTTCGCTGCTTCGATGCATCCGGGATTTGGTGCGAATTCAGTGCGTTCCTCATCTTCGCGAGATGTTGAGTGTAAAGTACCTACACGCTCAAACATTACCTAAACGACTATCAGGCTTGAACATTTCATGGATGAATGTCAGTGATGACGTTTTTAGGCATAAGTAGGTCCGATGTACTTAAGGGGGGAGATACCTTTGGGCGAGGAAAAAATAGCTGATTTTCATGATTTTTTTAACGGGTTACATGGGTTTTGAAGAGTCAAAGAAAACATAAATTCTCTCATTTTTTCAAGTATAATAAAATAATTATTTTATTCATACTTTAAGCATATAAAAGTGCAACATTTGAACAATATTTTATAGAATTTTCATCCAAAAATTTTTAAAATTCAACCCTTGAGAAGTGGGTTTTGGAGACCCTTCGAAAAAAGTATCCTCGCGTTGGTCAGGATAACTCATGATAGCTTTAACTGAAATGAAAAAATAAATAAACATTTTCTGTTAGTAGGTTTTTTAAAATTTTTTTTTAAATTGAAATTTTTGTAGAGTTGCATGTAAAACAGTATGATTTTTCGTAAAATCTAGACCATGTATTGCCTTGTAAAATAAGTTGTGATCAAAGAAAAAAATATTTCGTTCAATCAATAGTTGATACTATGTAGAAGAAGTGTGCAAAATTTCAACAAGATCGGTGCATTACTTTTTGAGAAATCGTGTCCACCGACTTCAAAAATACAGTTTTCAGAAAAAAGCGATTAAAGTTTTAAGGGGAGGGTAGGGTGGTCAGCGTGAAAAAAAACACTTTTTTGCTATTTTTTTTCATCTATATGGATAGAGTAAATTTATTGAAACCTTTTGTACATTGTTAAGTGTCATTTCAAGAACATTCCGTGAAATTTGTACGCGAAAATACCCACAAACAAGCCGGTGACAAAGCTTTTCCAAGAACGCCTTTGGAAAAACACGATTTGCGGTGTTCACTGTATCTCAGCTAGAAATTAACTGAAATCAAGTACCATTAAAATTTAATCATAGTATCATCAAATCCTCCCCCCAACGGTCTTTGATCATTTTTTTTCATTTCTAAATTTTTGGTGGCCATGTAAAGTGAAAAGTGCTATTTTTCACGAAAAATTCCGCCATTTTGGGGGTGGAAAACCCCCTCAATGTAAAAAAAATCTCAAACAAACCGTTGGGGGGAGGTATTTTATATGTAGAAAGTGTGTGCCAAGTTTGAAATAAATTGGTCATGTAGTTTTCAAATGGCAGTGAACACGGACTTTGAAAAAGTGGTTTCGAGAAAAACGCGGCACCGGCTTGTTTGTGGATATTTTCGCGTACAAATTTCACGGAATGTACTCGAAATGACACTTAACAATGTACAAAAGGTTTCAATAAATTTACTCTATCCATGTAGAGGAAAAAAAATCGCAAAAAAGTGTTTTTTTTTTCACTCTGAAACCCCTACCCTCCCCTTGAGTAGAAATAAAACGGAGATTTTTTTAAAACTTACATGTAATCGTCGCTTACATATAAACCTCAACATCTTGACATTAACCTTGAACAACATTAACACCATAACTTTAACCTTGCATAACATCAACATCTCAACCTTAACCTTACTCAAATGTTGTCATACTTTAGAATTTCTTTGAATCTTATTTTTCCACATTTTCTATTCCATATTTTCATATTTTCCATATTCCATATTTTTTCACATATTCTATATTCCTACATTGGTATTTTATTTTTTTTCTCGTAAGCAATCTACTGCAAGGTAAAATTCAAAGTTAATCATTCTCGGTGATATCTGCGTTAAAAAAATCGGTATGATTGAACATTCATCGATGACACGACAGTCCCTTCTCAAGCTCATTATCAATCGGATTCCTTAAGGGGGGATTGTCTTTTTTTTTCGCAAAATTTACCGCTTTTTGGGAATTTTTTTGTGAAGAAAGTATACAACGGAAAACTTGTGAAACTTGGCATATAGTTTTATTGATCTGTTTACTACATACGAAAAATTTTTTAAACAATTTCATCAAAAAATCCGCCTCCCACCCCCCTCGACGCGCGATGGTCCTTTTTTGATGGTGTGCACGATTTCTCAAACACTATTCAACCGATTGCCTTCAGATTTGGAAAGAATGCTCAGCTGACATCCTTTTATCGTTTGATGAAGCAAAAAAGCAATACGTTTAATAGTTTTTTATTTATAACAAAAAATCGATCAATTTTTTTCGAAAAATCGATACTTCAAGTTCAAAACGTCACCAAATCGTCAATTTTTTTTCCCCTTCATCGAACGATAGCTATATGTGTCTAAAGTAAAATGCTTTTTGGGTTTTTGTTGCAGGATGAACGTGAAGGCTGTAATCGTGCACACCATCAAAAAAGGACCATCGCGCGTCGAGGGGGGTGGGAGGCGGATTTTTTGATGAAATTGTTTAAAATTTTTTTTGTGTGTAGTAAACAGATCAATAAAACTATATGCCAAGTTTCACAAGTTTTCCGTTGTATACTTTCTTCACAAAAAAATTCCCAAAAAGCGGTAAATTTTGCGAAAAAAAAAGACAATCCCCCCTTAACCAATAGACAAATTACATCTCGCCATTGAAAGTTACTCAGAAATATATTTTCGATAGTTAATCGCAGATGTTACAGCATCTCGCCAAGCTGTCGAATTTTTGAATGATCGTTTTGTCGAATTCTCCTCGACGTATTTCTCGTGCAGCCGCACACATATGAATGGCTTTCGAGAAACTTCGTTATCGAAGAGATAATAAATGATGCTGCCGAGAATGAAAGACACGTTCGAAGCATTCGAATACGAAGGAACGCGATTCCACGTTGATGAGTCTATTAATGCATATCCACGAGCGAGAACGTCTCACAAATTACTTTTTCGGTAATTAATATTAAGACCGCCGTTTCGTTTTCCAGGAAAAAATTACAATTTATAGCGAGGCATTAAATGAGGCTGCGGTTTCGCGTGATATACCGAGCTGCTGCTGACATCTCCATCGAGACGAGACTTCTCGAGGGGCAAAAAGACCACAGGCCGAACTATTCGACCGTTAACGTTGTAGGAATTGAGTCCTTTTGCTTCTCGGCGGTCGACATACTCACGACCTAGGCGATACGATTTTTCGGGACATCAAAGAGAATGCGACAAAAAAAAGTCCGAATTTCGTGTAGTGGGTGAGGCTGAATGAATTATGAGCGGCTGCGCACGAAAAAGGGAAATAAACGATCGTACATAGATTTTGCGTGTATAAATCGAACGAATTTTTTTGTTCGAGGATTTTTTGGAATTTCTGCTTCCTTTGAATTCGTAGAATATGCTTTTTATACCGATTTTAAAGTTATTTTGATTACTCTTTATAATTATTTTTATTACAAGCTTTTATTCAACTTGAGTATCTGTGAGATGCCGAACGGAAAAGCGATATTTCACCCACTTCCCGACTACTTAGAGCTCTGAAATTTTGCAAACAGGCATTTAAAGGTGACAATGATTCAAATAAAAAGAAAAATATCCATAAAATTTTCAACTTTTCCTGTAAAATTCGCAATATCTAATCATCCATATAAAATCTTACTAACACATATAAACAAATTTGTAGCCGACTGTGCTTGTATGTGAAAAGTTTACATGCAGCAATTAGTCGTAAATTCAATCCCCATTACAGTCATTGTTATTTTTTAACAAGTATTCTATGTTCCTAACGTACAAACTCGTAAACTAGTAAACTACTAGTAATAACTAACTAGTTAAATCAATTAAAAAACCAAAAAGTATAAAATAATTTGCATGTAAACAAAATATTTAAAAAAAACAAGCTTTTATTTATTGTATTGCAAAGTAGAGAATAATTTTTTTTGCCAAGTTACCTATATATCACTATAATTAAAAGCTTGGGGCGCTCAAAATTTAGACATATAATCTTTAATTTACATAAATCCGTTAAGACGTTACCCCCACTTGTAGCGCAAAAAAGGCCTTTTTCATGAATTTTTTTAAAGAAAACTACAAAACTTTTTTAATCGATCAATATACCATCTTAAAGAACACATCTTGAAGAACTTTCAGTAATTTTTTTATCGAAAAATATTACATTGTTTAGTGGCAAATGGCCGTCAATGAAATAATGTTTTTATATACACGGTTTGCGGTGACCAACATTGCGGCGAAGTGGATCGTCTGAAAAAAAAAATGCGGATGGATTTAGTCAAATATAAGTATAAACTAGTCTTTAATCAAAGGATTTTAAAAAATATTCATTTTTAACAAAATGGCGGACAGTCAAAGTTAATGGTTCGATTTTAACGAAAAAAAAACGGCCGTGTTTGGCTATAAAACGGCCATTTTTTTCAAAAAAAAATCGAACGATTAAAGACTACATTTTTATGTATTAAATAAGCCTGCAACATTTCAAGAAGATCGGTTCATTAGTGTTCGCGTAATCTTGGTCACCGACTTCAGAAATGCCATTTTGAGAAAAACGCGTTTAAAGTTTCAATTTCAGTTTACACGAAGTGTAAAGTTTCAGTTTATCTCAGTCAATTTTGTTCGGATCGACTTGAAATTTTCAGGACATATTCTTCGATACTTATACTTCAAAAAAATGCAATACAAAAAATCGATTTTTTCAAAATTGCAAGTGGGGGTAACCCCTTAACATATCAACTGTATTCAATTTACCATAAAACAACCCTAAATTTCTTAAATAAAAATCCCGAAACTGAGTATAAGCGTATGATACTAATTGCTCTAATTACTATTGTGCCAAACTAAATACGGTTAATGAAACTGAATTGACAGAATTTATTGCACATTTCAAAAGTTGGGCACCCCAAGCTTTTACTTATAATCACATATAGGTGACTTGGTAATAAAAATTATTTTCTACTTTTTAGTAAATTAATTAAAAGCTTGTTTTTTAAATATTTTTTTACATGTAAATATATTTATTTTTATTTTTTAGACCAATTATTTTCAAGTTATCGATTAGGCTGTTGGACCACCTTTTTTATACAGAAACTCTGTTATACCTCATTAAAGTTGTTAATTTTTGTTTTTTTTTCAATGAAAATTTACACGAAATAAGTTCAATCTATGCTTAATAACATACCTTTTTTCCAAAACCCAAATGAATCAATTAGTACACAAAAAAAATCGGAAGTAATCGTTTTACGGCCCGTCCCGGTGGTGCCCTCTTTTAATCGAGATCGTTTACGCGAGGAAACTATGTAAAGAGAGCTTATTGTGAGTTAGGAATACTTCGAAGCATCATTAACGTAATAAAATCTGACTTTCGTTGCTACGAAGTAAATATGGAAAATTTATAGCTCGTCGACGATTCGAAATTTAGCGTTGTATTTTTGCCTCGTTCTGCATCGTTGATGCATAATACGTAAGATTGAGGCTCGGGATCTCGTCGTAAGATATCCCAAGTGGCTATACCGTTGACGAGTGGCTCATAAAGTTTCATCGTAAAATTATAACTTCGTTAAACTGCGATTATTTTTCTTAGTTCCGTACACACATTTTTCTCGCGTTTTTTTGCACCTTTTTGCTCACTTTTTTTCACTTAAATCCGCGGAGCCACGACGGAACGAAGAAAGTGGGTACGAGGCGGCAGCCCCCTCGAGAGCGAGTATTCATTAAGCACCAAGTTTCTTAACTGAATAACACGATTAAAGAATTTGCTGCGGTGCTCCAGTACATCAAATACTCAGTGCGGGTGAAGAGAGGGGGCGGTGTGCGGAGAAAATAAAAAATCCTGCACGAAGTAAAAAAAAAACAATGTACCTCGTTGTTGCACTCGTTAATGGCAAAATAGCGTGTACTTTTTTTCTGCCTAGGAGACAAATTTGACACGTGAACATCACCTCTAAAATGTTAAACGTGGCAATTTTTTGCTAGATTTTACGATTGACTGTTAACTTGCAAATTATTGATTCTCGCGTGAATTTTGCGGATTTATTTGGCCTAAATATGAACATTAATGGAAAAAATTTAGCAGCGATCTGATAATAGACCACGTGCTTGTACTACCTTAAGGAGAAAGATTTTTTTTAGGAGAGGAAAAAACTACTGATTTTCATGATTTATTTTGACAAGGAAATATTTCTTCATCATTTTTTAAACATAGGGTTTGTTTTATTACTACTTTTAGCTGTAACGTGGTATTTTTGTTATTTATTAATTTTCACAAATCGCGGAGGTATGGCATGGTCTTCTAAAGGGGTTGTGGTGAATGTTGTCAGACGGCGTGACACGTAGCATCGGCGGTATTAATCTGAAAAAAAAACCAACAAAGATTTTTCTTTCATTAACACTCATACGCAGAATATGAACCAAGAAAAAGTGAGAAATGTTGAAAATCGAGGAAATGGTACGCTTCGAAACAAAAAGATTGAATTTAAAAAGAAAACCGGCTACTACTTTTTGCATAAAAAATAATTTTCTTTGTTTTCAAAAACATTTAGGGTCATACTTTAGACAATAAGGTTAGAAAAATGTATACTAAATTTCATGAGAATAGGTCGATTAGTTTTTTAGCTATACGTCACGCCAGTTTTGAAAAAGCAGTTTAGAAGACCGTGCCATAGCTCCGCCATCTTAAAAGATTAATAAAATAAACAAATACCATGTAACAACCAAAATTAGTAATAAATCTTACCCTAACTCTAAACAATGGTGAAGAAATCGTTCCTTCTAAAAAAAATCATGAAAATCAGCAATTTTTTTCGTCGCCTCAAGGTTTTTCCCCCCTTAACAGGTAAAGCCACTCGAGGATTTTCAAATTTCCAGAAAAGCTAAGGAAGAGGAGCATGTTAATTTGGAAAGCCACATGTATCCTGACGTAGCATATTGAAGGTAAATCGAAAATGTCCATTGATCTTGCTACTTTAAGCTTTAAACGCGCTTTTTTCGAAACCGTGTTTTTCAAACCGGCCGGAGCCGTAACTCAGCCAAATATGCACCGGTTCACTTAAAGTTTTATATGTACCTTCTCAGATGCATTCTCCATAGAACTGTGTACGGAATTTACGATTGATCATTAAAGATGTTTTTTTTTATCAACAATCACTCAAGTGACTTTTTGCTCGAAAATTAAAAATTTCATTCTAATCTGTACTATATTTAACAAAAAAAAGGTAATTTCGAATTTCCATACGCAGTTCCACAGCATTTTTGTATACCGTTGGAAGATTTTTTCGGTTTTTTGGTCTTGGCCTTTGACGATGACATTTTCATCTGAAAAATTACAGAAAAACAATATTTGTACCCTCAAAAGTTTGTATAACAAAATATCCCAATTCAATTTCTCACTGATTTATTTAAAAAATGTTGTACTCGTTATAAGGATTGGTTAAATTAGTCTTCTTTGAACATCTGGAGTGGCTTTAGTCCTCAAGCAACGGGAATAAAATTCCCATAAAGATAATACGTAAAATTATCATTTATTTTCAGAAGAGGATGCATCGATGTACATAATAAAGCTGTCTCGTACGAGGCATTCAGAGATCAACATGTATCGAGCTTACAACACAATTTGCCAGATAAAATAAACGAAACAATAGAGTTAAATTTTTGTTTCCCTTGTAGACTGTCAAGACCTTTTTTTCCCGTTCGATCATCCTCGGGAGACGTTCGAGTTCATAGGGCATAATGCTGACAGCTATATCATAAGTTTGTTCCTGGGGCGCGAGAAGAGCGAAGAGTGTACGCTGTCTGGCTCTCGCCACGGGGAATCGAACAAGATGTGATATGCGTTTATGCATATACCTATATATATGTTCGTTCACCCTGTACATAATCTAGCTATATGTACAGGGTGTCCTGTTATGAGTGGATAATACTGCAACTGTCGATAGGTCAGATCATGTCCTACTATATGCTGGAATTTCAGCTCAGTAAAAGTCCCACGGTTTTCGAGATAAAAATCATTTGCTTTCAATTTTTCGCATGCCATTTCGACGAATGAAAACTTTTTTGACCCGGTTAACAAAAAATACTCTTCATTATTAGTTTTATCTAGAAAAGTCTTCTTTTTAACCTTAAATGTTAAGATAATTTTATGAAAAAAGGTCTTATGCAAAATTTTCAAACAAACCAATTCTACGCATATCGTGCCAATTTCTTTAAAAAGTGTCTTAGGTATTGTCAATTCATATAATTGGTAGAAATGGCATACGAAAAACCAAAAGCAGATGATTAAGAATAAAAATTACATAAAGCCCAACATCTCGAAAACCGTGAGACTTTTACTAAACTGAAATTCCAGCATATAGTAGGACATGATCTGACCTATCGAAAGTTGCAGGATTATCCAGTCATAACAGGACACCCTGTACATATATATACAGGGTGGCCCAGAACTGATGTTAGTCCCTGAAATAGGAAGTTGTAAGTGAAATTCTGAGTCGATTGATATAAGCATATATGGTTCTCAGATCAACTCCTGAATTATTATTCATTTTTTAAAGCGGGCCAATCAGGTGCGCCTCCCTTAAAACATTAATAATAATTCAGGGGTTGACCTGAGACCCATACATGCTTATATCAATCGACACAGAATTTCACTCACAACCTCCCATTTCAAAGACTACCATCAGTTCTGGGACACCCTGTATATACAGGGTGTCCCTATTATCTCTGGCACCCGAAATAACTCGGTAATTATCGACGTCACAAAAAAATGTTCCAGACAAAAGTTGTATGGTGTGAAGGGGGCCATCAAATGCGACCAATTTTTTTTCATTTCGGTGGAGGCGCTGACGCACAGTGAAGGTCACCTCCACTTTTTCAATTGGAATGGTACATTTTTTTTCAACCATCTTGTGGAGCAACTCAAACCGCATAACAAACATCAGGGGGTCAAAGTCGTTCAAGGTCATTCAAGGTCACTACCGATGATACAAATCTGAATATCTCGGATCACTACCAAATATTTGGTGGTGATCCGAGATATTTAGATTTGCATAATCGATACTGACCTCGAATGACCTTGAACGACTTTGACGTCCTAATACTTTAGGGACACCCTGTATATACTTATACATAAGTACAGAGATGCATTTTTAAGTCTTTCTTCGATGTTTCGTTCGTAGCGAGAAAGAGTGATGTTTATATCTCGAGGATTATGCCGTAGCTCGCTTGGACTTATAATGAAGAGCCATCACTCGTATTTTCGTGGCACAGTGCACCACGAAGATGTCGCACTAAACCCAAACGAACCCAAACAAAGTATATTCGGGATCAAGCGAGAGTAAGCGAGACGAAAGAAAAATGACAGAAGGAGAGACAGAGAGAGGGTTGTGCGCGCTGGGCGCATAAATTATGGTAATCCAGGATAGTTCCACGACAGAGTTCTCTGGCAGTGAGAGGCCGCATCTCAGTATCAGTTAGAATCCCGCAAGCACCCGCGCCAACCTTGAGCGCACCGGCAATTTAAATTCAGTTAACGCGACACGTCTGATTTGATGCCGCGGGGGCCACCTGCCTGCGAATGGCGTCCGTTTTTAAGAACGTCTCTCTCTCCTAACGAGAAACGCATTCGTTTCTCTCCCACCCATCCGCGAGTTACGAAGCCGGAAAAACCACATTCTCGACATTGCCGATCGAAAGCGTTCATTGAATATTGATGTATGTCCGTTTTTGAGTGGTCCTCGTACCACCTGGCCTTGAATTTTGGATATCTGGTAAATTTCATTGCGCTCTGATCTTGGAATTGTTTTTTTTTCGGGGGCGAAAGCTCGACTGTTTTGGACTCGAAGGACGAGTGTCTTTTTTTCGTTTCTTGGTGGAACGTATCGTAAGGAATTGTTGTTTCGGGTTAAGGGGGAACATACCTTTAAACAAAGAAAAAATGCTGATCTTCATAATTTTTTTTAAGAGACAAATATTTGTTCACAACTTTTTAGACTTATTTGTTACTTCTTTTGGCTGTAAAATGGTAATTCTTTTTAATTGTAATCTTTAACCCTCTGTTGACACACTTATTACTTGGCGACGTCTCACTGGGTCAATTTGACCCGGATAGTAATTCATCCACTTGCCCTTAAGGGGTTACCCCCACTTGCGATTTTGAAAAATCGATTTTTTTTATTGCATTTTTTTTTAAGTATAAGTATCTGAGAATAGATTGCTCTATGAGTATAGGAATAGATGACCCTATGTAAGTTTACAAAAAAAAATATTTTCTTCATGTAAACTGAAATTGAAACTTTAAACGCGTTTTTCTCAAAATGGCATTTCTGAAGTCGGTGACCAAGATTACTCGAACACTAATGAACCGATCTTCTTGAAATTTTGCAGGCTTATTTAATACATAAAAATGTAGTCTTTAATCGTTTGATTTTTTTTTTAGAAAAAAATGGCCGTTTTATAGCCAAAAAACGGCCGTTTTTTTTCGTTAAAATCGAACCATTAACTTTGACTGTCCGCCATTTTGTGAAAAATGAATATTTTTTAAAATCCTTCGATTAAAGACTAGTTTATACTTATATTTGACTAAATCCATCCGCATTTTTTTCAGATGATCCACTTCGCCGCAATGTTTGTCACCGCAAACCGTGTTTATAAAAACATTATTTCATTGACGGCCATTTGCCACTAAACAATGTAATATTTTTCAATAAAAAAATTACTGTAAGTTCTTCAAGATGTGTTCTTTAAGCTGGTATATTGATCGATTAAAAAAGTTTTGTAGTTTTCTTTAAAAACATTCATGATAAAGGCCTTTTTTGCGCTACAAGTGGGGGTAACGCCTTAACAACCCTTCGTCGGTATTTCATTTCTTTATTTGTCTGCATAATTAAAATTGGGAAAGTATGAAGTGAATTGTAAAAAAATATTGAAAACTTTCAGTTTTAGGTAAGTGAGCATTTTATTTCAAATTCGTCCGGGTCAAAATGACCCAGTGTATCAAGAAAGAGTGGAAAATGGAGGAGGTATGGCTCGGTCTTCTGAACGGGTTGCGACGGATGTTGCCAGATGACGTAGCTTCGGTAGGATTAATCTGAAAAAAAACCAACGTAGATTTTTCTTTCATTAACACTCATACGAAGAATATGCACCAAGAAAAAGTGAAGAAGGTGAGAATCGATGAAATAGTACGCTTTGAAACAAAAAGATTGAATTTTCTGTATGCCTACATATCGCAATGAAAAAATTCTTTTTTTTATTTATAAAAATATTTAGTGTCGTGTTTTAAACAATAAGGTTAGAAAGATTTATACCAAATTTCATCAGAATCGGTTGATTAGTTTTTTAGCCGTACGTCTCGCCAATTTTGAAAATGCAGTTTAGAGGACCCTGCCATACCTCCGCCATTTTTGAAGATTAATCAAAATAAAAAGTACGATGTAAAAGCCAAAAGTAGCAACAAACCATACCGTAAGTCTCAAAAATGGCGAAGAAAGGTTTGCTTAAAAAAAGATCATGAAAATCAGCAATTTTTTTCCTCGCCTAAAAGTATCATCCCCCTTCAGACGGGACACCACTGTGATGCGTGAAAAATATCGATTTTTTGCATTTTTTAAAAAGTATACATATTCAAGAAAATGTGAAAAAAATTTCAAGTTGAATATTTAAAACCGACCAACTCACAGACGATTTAGTGAGAGCAGGTGGGGGAACGATTAACGTACAGACAAACTTTCAATCGCTTTTTTCTCGAAACGAATTTTCTCGACCTGTCCGGAATCATAACTCTCGCTATAATTGTCAGATTTTCAATTTATTGAATCAAAACGTTCGTCATTCCAGTAGCTAGCTTTGTACGTGGCCGTTCTTTTTTTGTAATTTAGTATTTTTAAGTCCCCGAATATAAATTAAAAAGTTGCCAAAATTACACATTTTTTTAAACATACGCCATATTGTGATTTTTTTTCGAAAAACACCTACGTAAAACGAAAACTGCATTTATATAAACTATGAAACTTTTTTTATTTTCCAGATCAACCGTTGTTAAGGAGATATATATACCTAGATGGTCGAGATCGAGGATTTAGAAGCTATGACCATTCCGTCGACCTTAGAAGATCTACACTATGGGCCTGGTATCGATGATCCCATGTAAGTTGACAAATTTCATGATTTATTCATTCCCCAATTTTCAAACGCGTTTTTCTCAAAACCACGTTTTTCAAATCGGTACCCAAAATTTCTCGAAAACCAATGAGCCGATTGCCTTGAGGTTTTTTGTGGTTATTCTATACACCATTATCTAGTACTTGTCATAGGATTTTTTTTCCGTTACTTAGTTTTTGTTTTATAGGCAAAATAATAACTAATTTTTGGCCCAAAAATCACTATTTATGTTTAAACGTCCACCATTTTGTCATAAATCGATATTTTCAAAATCGGCTATGACAAGTACTAGATTATAGTATCTAATTTAATAATCTTTTTTATTTTTTTTTTTCAGATGATTTTTGAAGAAACGCCAGTGGATACCGTATACGCAGATTTTTTTACGACGCTCCAAGGATCATACAGTATCCTTGTATATTTTTGATATTTTTAAATAAAGAAAATTAAACATATTTTTGAATGTATATACTTTTAGATAATTGAAATCCCAATCCGAAATTTCAAATAGTTTTCCTTGAAAAAATTCACAAAAATGACCTTTTTTCCGGCTCCTAGGTGTATATCTCCCCTTAAGTTATCGATCCGGCCATTGGACCACTTTTTGTATAGAAACTCTATTATATGTCAATAACGTTCATTTTTTTAAATAAAAATTAACGCGAAATACGTTCAATGTATGCTTACTAACATAATTTTTTCCAAATACCACATAAATAGTAAAGTACCACATCTAGTAAAGAGAAAAAAAGCGGAAAAAACGACCCCTCTTTGGCCCACAAGGTTATCGCTTCCAAAAAAATCCAACATTGCTTGGTGATCGGTAAAGACGTTTGTAAAAATCCATTAGCATAGTTGGGACGGCAAACAAGTAGACGCGAGACTCCTTTTCTCTCGTTCTCTTTGACTTTCTTTCTCTTGCCATCTTTCGATCGTATACACATCGTGAACTTTGGGAATAAACAGCGACGTAATGGCAGTTTTATCGTGAATTTATTGGTCAAAGAATACACGGGAGGGCAATGATGCGCGACCCGTAAACAGGCGCACACCATTCACCACCATGAATCGCTCATACTCTATATAATGCACCATCGTGGCTATTTTATTTATTTTACTCTTCTTTTTTGCCGGGTACGAGCTTTATGGACTCTCTCTCTCTCTCTCTCTCTCTCTCTCTCTCTCTCTCGTCCAGTAGAAAGAGGATACCAGGGAGACCGCGGCTTTTATGCCAGCCACGTTTTATTGCGATATCTAATTATAATCCCGTCACGGTACTATTGTGCTTGACTCCAACTCTCTTGCGAATATAAGCCAGTCGCTCTCCCTGCTTCTCTTATTTTAGCGGCGTTTTTCTTCCCTTTTTTATATCTCAACGACGATATAAACTTTAATTCTGTCATATATCCTGCACGCTCTCTCGATCCTTCCTGAGACTTACGTACGTACGTGTTTTCCGTTGTCAGCGGAACACTGATTTTCCGCCACACTCCGCTCATTCCTGTACGCGAATTCGCCTACAGGGCAATCCACCCTAACTCGATCGAACTCGGGCCCTACCGATTTTGGATCCGAGCCACGTGTGTTATTTTCAAATCGTGCTTGCCTCGTTGATACTCTTTTTTAGAAAGCATTTTTTTAGTGTCCTAACATGAACGATGATTTTCGAGGACTTTTTTGGAGATTTTTTCCACAGGTATTTCGATACATGAAAATGTTGATTCTTTTTCCACTTCTTCATTGATACCTAAAAGTAGTCGACGAATTTCCCGAGTATAAAAGAAACAAATAAGGACTAATTTATACGAGTGAGACATCGTATGGACGTCCGGAAATTAGAGTGAAAAAATCACAAAAAAGGTGGGCTTGTGATCAATGATCGGCGATTTCCGATCGTTTTTCAGCGATCGAAAAATGTTTCGAAAACGTTTTTATAGATATTGGTAGTTTGTGCGATGGAGTCACGGACTCAATGAAATCCAAACAAATTTGAAGTAAATTGGACAAAGAGTTGATTAATATATATATATATATACACATATACATACATATATATATATATATATATATATATATATATATATACACAGGGTGAGGCACATAAAGTGTTACAGAGCAATAGCCCTCAAACCATCTTGCGGAGCACCTCAAGCTGCATAAAAAACATCCGGGGGTCAAAGTCGTTCAAGGTCATTCAAGGTCAGTATCGATAATACAAATCTAATTATCTCGGATCACTACCAAATATTTGGTAGTAATCCGAGAGATTTAGATTAGTATTTCATTTTAATAGGTGACCTTGAATGACCTTGAACGACTTTGACTTCCCAATTTTTTTTATGCGGCTTGAGGTCCTCCACAAGACGGTTGAAAAAAATATACCATTCCATTTGAAAAAAGTGGAGGTGACCTTCACTGTGCGTCAGCGCTTCCACCGAAATAAAAAGAATTGGTCGCACTTGATGGCCCCCTTCACACCGTACAACTTTTGCCTGGAACATTTTTTCGTGACGTCGATAATTACCGAGTTATTTCGTGTGGCAGAGATAAGAGGGACACCCTGTATATCGATTTCGAACATTCGGAAAAACTCGTTCGAAGTTTTTCTTTCTGATTCAGAATGAATCTCAATTGAGATTCTTCACGAGTCTGGTCGAATTATACATACTGTTAGATAGTTATTCATGCACCATTTATTTCCTTTTACGTTTGGTGAGAAAATCTTTGTTCCTTATCAGCAGTTCTGGTTTTCTTCGACGCTGCTGTCGATCGTCCGTCAGATGGCTTGCAAAATTTCGAACGAATATTCTTTAGACTTTTAAAACACTCGAAAAATGTTGTTCGAACATCTCGTCTGTAAGACTGCCTCAATTCTGATTTTCCGCGGTGAAATAATGATACCACGGAGAAACGTTGAGACAGATTCAAGCTGACAAGAATCCAGCTTTGGCGAAGTGAACACGGAACTACCCGTGTGCGTATAACGGCACGAAATCCATCAAGGGATAAGCTTAATAGACCCGGATATGTCTCGCATTCAAGTGTATCGATATTGCGAGGCTGGTATAATTCATGAGATTATGACCCGAGTGTATTCAAATCCAATTTTTTGTCTTCGATCCCCATATCGCGTATGATGTAGGTATCTGCCGCGTGTCAAATCAGTGTCGCGAACTCTCTTGCTGCTTTCTCATTTCCTGAGAATGAAAGTTTTTCCTTGCTCGTTATACGAGCGTTCTCTCGATGTCGTTCCAGTTTCATGGCTCATAATGGATTTTTTCCACGCAATATTGCACACACCCACACATACACACACACATACACAAACACACACACGCATAGTTCGCGTGCTGGAGCACGCGGTTGTCCTATCGGGCTGATGACATCGACGATGTGGCCATTTTATGCCACCCCACTTTTGTGATCAACGCTTTTCCACTCGTGGGCAATAAAATATGTAGACGTTTATGGAGAGGGGAGGAGGAGCGGGAAAAAAAATCATATCGCGAGTCGCGCACTTATCGAATACTTGGGGTACTTTGTTTTTCGGTGCGTGCGCGTGACGTATGATTCAAAGGGGCGATAGGGGAAGTAACGTTCCGACGGGGCTCGAATTATTAATTGGGCCTGGAATCGCATGAGATTTACAGATTGAAAAATTCGTACTTCGTGAACAATCGTCCGCATGACATTTGCAATTCGCTCGGGGAAAGGAAAAAGTTCAGTCACTAATTTCGATTTAAGGCGCAATACCCCTGTGACGGGTTAAAATAATATTTTTTTTGGCCTTTTCTCAAAGTATGCGTATTTAAGGGAAGGGTAGGGGGTTCAGCGTGAAAAAAAAACACTTTTTTGCGAATTTTTTTCTTCTATATGGATAGAGGCAATTTATTGAAACCTCTTGTACATTGTTAAGTGTCATTTCAAGAACATTCCGTGAAATTTGTACCTGAAAATATCCACAAACAAGCCGGTGACAAAGCTTTTCCAAGAACGCCTTTGGAAAAACACGATTTGCGGTGTTCACTGTATCACAGCTAGAAATTATCTGAAATCAAGTACCATTGAAATTTAGTCAAAGTATCATCAAATCCTCCCCCCAATGGTCTTTGATCATTTTTTTTTTCATTTCTAAATTTTTGGTGGTCATATAAAATGAAAAGTGCTATTTTTCACGAAAAATTCCGCCATTTTGGGGGTGGAAAACCCCCTCAATGTAAAAAAAATCTCAAACTTGGGGGGAGGTATTTTATATGTAGAAAGTGTGTATCAAGTTTGAAATAAATCGGTCATGTAGTTTTCAAATGGCAGTGAACACGGACTTTGAAAAAGTGGTTTCGAGAAAAACGCGGCACCGGCTTGTTTGTGGATATTTTCGCGTACAAATTTCACGGAATGTTCTTGAAATGACACTTAACAATGTACAAAAGGTTTCAATAAATTTACCCTGTCCAGATAGATGAAAAAAATTCGCAAAAAAGTGTTTTTTTTTCACGCTGAAACCCCTACCCTCCCCTTAAGGATATGTGAAAAAATTCAAGTTGAAATGTTGAACATTGACCAAGTTACAGACGCTGTAGTGAGAGCAGGTAGCGGAACGATTTGGTATACTGAAACTTTCAATCGCGTTTTTATGAAAACGGTTTTTCCCGACCTGATCGGAATAGCTATGATTGTCCGATTTTTTATTTAAAAAATGAATAAAAATTTCCGTCATTGCAGTAGATATCGTGGTATGTAACCGTTTTTTATTTAGTATTTTTTTCAGCTCCCGAATATAAGAGTATAAATTTCGCCAAAATTACACTTTTTTTTTAACACCCGCGATTTTGTGATTTTTTTTCCGAAACACGGCTAAGTACAACGAGAACTACATTTGTAGAGATTATAAAACTTTTGTATTTTTATTTTTCAGACCAACCATTGTCGAGTTATCGGTTCGGCTGTTGAACCACATTTTTTATACAGAGGCTCTATTGTACTTCAATAGCCGTGGCCAGACCGGCCGAGGCAAGAACTGAGGCAGCAGCGTCTGAAAAAAATGAACATATTTATAGTTGCATAATGAATGAATCTTCAGTGTGAACCAACAATATTATTTTTTTTAAATTCGAAACTTAACATTTTTTGACTCAATTTTCTGTTGGTATTTTATTTTTTATATTTCTTTGTGTCATTGAAATTTTTGTTTCTGTGGTTCTCACGATAGGTGATGATACTAAGAATATATTGTAAAAATTTCAAAGCGATCTGAACCTTCGTTCAAGAGTTAGAACTTTCACAAGGTTCAAAAAAGTGAATCGTGGAAAAACGGCTTTAAAGTTGGCGGTTGGGCGTGCCGGTATCTATTATAAATGCAATCTTACCTTATTTTCGAAATTTTTGGAATTTTTCAATTCCGTAAAGCTTAAAATATTCCTAACCGTTCAGGCTAATGGAATCAAAAATAATAAAAACATTAAACATTTTGAAATTTTTCCCGTATAAAAGGCCTTAAGAACATACCTTTTTTCAAAATTCCAAATAAATAATCTGGTAAACAAATATTTTTAAAAATCGACCTTCCTTCGGCTCGTCACATCGCATGATTGAAAACGGTGATGAGAAATTGCAAAGTATCACTGTAATGCAAATTTAAATGGTCACGTGATCCGTTGCTGAAAAAAATTATCCAAAGTTTCGAGATTTCCATCGGATGGTACGAGACGACACCGACGAGTCGAGTGTCTTTTTTCCTAAAGATATTTCGGACTGGATACGTGGTCGGAGAGCAAACTCGATCAATCATTGGCGGTTTGCAGTTGCGCTGCACAGATCAGCATCGAAATGAATATCTTGCTGCAATCGATGAAGGGTCTCCCAAAGGTATTGATATCTTCTCGCTCAGAGATCGATCAACGCCGAGCGAGCACGAAACGTTTTGCTCGAATTATGCACGTTCGAGACTTTTCTTTATTCTTATTGGTACTGCCACAGTAAAGGGAGACGATACGATTATTTTCTACCCTACCATCGAACCATTCTGACCCATGAAGAGACAGTTAATTTATGAACGGTAGGCTCTTTGTCATTTTACCTTTTTGACTTGCCAAAAATAAATCTGGTACGAAATATAATCGATGGAGAATTCTAATCGAAGAGTATTCCCGACATAAAAATGACGCTATTAAGGCGTTACCCCTAATTGTAGCGCAAAAAAGGCCTTTTTAATGAATTTTTTTAAAGAAAACTACAAAACTTTTTTAATCGATCAATATACCATCTTAAAGAACACATCTTGAAGAACTTTCAGTAATTTTTTTATTGAAAAATATTACATTGTTTAGTGGCAAATGGCCGTCAATGAAATAATGTTTTCATATACACGGTTTGCGGTGACCAACATTGCGGCGAAGTGGATCATCTGAAAAAAAAATGCGGATGGGTTTAGTCAAATATAAGTATAAACTAGTCTTTAATCGAAGGATTTTAAAAAATATTCATTTTTCACAAAATGGCGGACAGTCAAAGTTAATGGTTCGATTTTAACGAAAAAAAACGGCCTTTTTTGGCCATAAAGCGGCCATTTTTTTTCGAAAAAAAAATCGAGCAATTAAAGACTACATTTTTATGTATTAAATAAGCCTGCAAAATTTCAAGAAGATCGGTTCATTAGTGTTCGAGTAATCTTGGTCACCGACTTCAGAAATGCCATTTTGAGAAAAACGCGTTTAAAGTTTCAATTTCAGTTTACACGAAGAAAATATTTTTTTTGTAAACTTACATAGAGTCATCTATTCCGGGCCCATATAGAAGTATGGGCCCGGATACTTATACTTAAAAAAATGCAATAAAAAAAAATCGATTTTTTCAAAATCGCAAGTGGGGGTAACCCCTTAAAGATGCACGCTTACAGAATAGAAACAATTTTTTCGTTGCACGTAAATGTATATTTGTAAAATAATTTATAATCGTGTAAAGTCATGAAAAAAGTATGTCGCCGGCGTTGATGACTTGCGCTCTCCAGGTAATCTGAAACAAAAATTCAAAAAGATTCTTCTGATGAAATATGGTAGGTAAAAATCTTTCTAACCTTTTTTTTCTAAAACATGACCCTAAATCTTATTGAACATTAAAAAAATCATTCTTCCATTGTAAAATCTAGCCATTATTTTTAGAAAATTCAATTTTGTTGTTCCAAAGCGTACCATTTCATCGATTTTCAACAATTTTCACTTTTTCTTGGTTCATATTCTGCGTACGAGTGTTAATGAAAGAAAAATATTCGTTTTTTTTTTTTTTTTTTTTTTCATATTAATCCCGCGGACGCTACGTGTCACGCTGTCCGACAAAGTCCGCCGCAACCCGTTTAGAAGACCGCACCACAACTCCGCCATTTTCAAAGATTATAAACAAAATTAAAAACTATCATGTAACAGCCAAAAGATGCAATAAAACATACCCTAAGTCTCAAAAATGTCGAAGAAATATTTCCTTAAAAAAAATCATTAAAATCAGCAATTTTTTTACTCGCTTAAAAGTATCTCCCCCCTCAAATTAGGGTGATCTGAACACATTCGTACTGAAACTACAAGCCAGCACAATAATATTTCTCGCGAATGCAATATCCCTAATTCCCCTTGTCGAAAAGTGAATACAAACACTGCTAAATAGTCATCGATTAATCCGTTCCTTTCCATGGGAATGAGAATTACGTTTGCACAAATTAAATGCGAGTTTGCTCTCTCCCAGCGTAAATGTCACTTCGTTAAACAGAGTACGACAAAGCTTGTCTTATTACCATTGAGAAAAGCTATCCACTTCAGGCGATGTATATACAGTGCGAGACGACGGAGATGGAAAATATTCTTCAATACGGTGCCGTTGGCAAAAGCCAGCAGACCGAGGGTCTCCACCCCTTCCTTTGGCTCCAACCCTCCGCTGCTGGTCTTCCCCATCGCTGAGTCCATCGCCCATAGAATTTTTTCTTCGTTTCGCAAAATCGATGAATTTTCGGTGGTCCAGGTCATCATCAATTCCTTCGACCGATCATCAGCTGAGACTGAGAACGGAGCAGTGCCAATTGCTGTTTCTTCATCATCCCCTCAAGTGGCTGATCGCTCCACCGGCTCATCTGAGGATTTGCTTCCGCGCGTTGTCTGAATTATTTACGGTCGAATCGGAGTTTTTTTTTTCAGTCTGCAAAATCAGCGTCAAAAGCTGCCCCGAGATGAGACGTAGCGATAAAAGGAAGCAAAAGAGTGTACAAGCCGGAGGAGAGGGATGAATGAGTCGAAGAGTTGAAGGGAAAAAAAGCGAGGAAATATTTTAGCCAGGGACCTCCATCGTTCTCGTGGGAGCTTTTGCAATCAATATTGCAGCAAAGGTGGATGGTACCCGGTACGAAAAAAAAGCACGCGAAGCTATGAGAAAAGAAGGAAGAATCGAGGATCGAGGAGATGAGGAAGACTGCTGAGAGAAAGAGTGGCAGGGCGAGGGATGCTTGAGCTCGAGCTCTTTCAGGAAAAGTCAGCTCATAGCTTGCGAAGCTTTACAATGAAACGAAAGAAAGCTTGGCAAAGGAGCTGGGAGAACAGAAGAGAGTCCTTCCTCTTTTATTCTCGTTCTTCATTTATTTCTATTTTTTTTCTCGATTCTCGTTTACCGTAATGCCCACAAGCCACAGTACTCGCTGTAACATACATCTCATAGAATTATAACTCACCCAGCGTGATTTATTAAATCATTTTTTTCATTGAACAAAAAAATGCCTGTGAACGTTCTTCTACTTCGGGTTTAGAGTTGTATCCAGTTTTCGTGGGTTGCAAATTAAACTTTTCTAGAAAAAAATCTAAAGATATTACACAAAGTGCAATTATTTTATGGCATTGAGAATGTAATCATACTTTACAGGTAGTAAAAAACAAGTACATGTAAATAATATGAGTTGGTTTTTATTACTTTCCCAAAAATATTGATACATTGACGTATATAATTGTTTTTTTTTGTGTTTTCCGTTTGGGTTTGTTTATATAATAATGATTACATAATTTTTCTAATATATTTGTAATAAGAGTTGTAATGAAATTTTTAAATTAATAACAAGATTTGAAATCGGTAGGGAGAGGGAATTTTTCAACCAATCACAGGCATTCAGCATGCTCCCCCACTCTACTACCACTGGGTGGGGGTAGTCTTAGTTTCGTTGGGCATCCAGCCAACCCAGGTTACCTCAACAAACATATGCAGTTTCAAAAGCATTATCTATGCTAAAAATACTGTCACTCGAACTGGAAAGAAACATGCTACGAGAGTATTTGAAATTATTTGTACGGCTGTAAAATTCCTGCTACCGGTTTGATTAAATTCCGAATAAACGATTGAAGAGGGCGAGGCAGTAAAAAAAATGGTAACCTATCGAGAATAAAAGTAGACCGTTTATATATAACATTTGCTCAAAGCTACACAGCTCTTTTCTTCCTTCATCCTTTAATCGTAAGTGTTGACTTTGGTTTTTTATTCTTGTCCTCTCTTCCATTCCCAGCCCCCTCCACCCCTCTCACTCTCACTCGGTCTCTTCGCTATGACGAGGTGGAGGCTTTTTTCTTCGAGTTCTTTATTAAAAATTGAGGTTGCAATTTAGCTCTGGGGCACGTTGCGACCCCTCGTGCAAACCTCTCTAAATAAAGAAGCCACAGGGCGAAGCTTTTATCGCTCGCAGCCGGGCGTGAGGTAAAATGGGGCAAAATGGCCACTCTACGAGGGAATCCTTCATTGCCACCCCTAACGCGAGCCTCGGGCATTTTTGTGAACTGTATCCGATGTTTTACACTTTTGACTCCAGAATCTAGGGCGACGACATCATTCGAACGGATAAAATAACAACAATCGACGACTCGAAAAACGAAAGCATCGGGCAAAAAATAATTAAAGCTCAACGGGCTACGGGTTTTCTGGGAAACGGTTGATGAAAAAGAAACCCATTTTTTTAAACACCGAGATACATACATTATGAGCCGTAAAAAATCATCGAAAAATTCAGAAAAACAACAAAAAACATGGCCACCGGCAAACGATGGTTTTTTTGCGACGTTTGGCGGTGGACACTCTCCAGCTTAAACAGTTCATCTGAAATCTAAAAACCGAACGGGTTATTGAAGTGAACAAAAAATACGAGTCGTTGACGATCGTCGATTTAAAAAATTATTTTTTTAAACAATGTGGGAACGAGTTGAAATTCGAGCATTCAAAATCTATGAAAAAAGTCGAAATTTTTACGTAACTATTGGAAAATGAACATCGATTTTTAAAAAGTGAGATCGTCAATAACCTTTAAATATTTTTCGTCGTATCTTCTGTAAATTTGGAAATAATCCATCGAGTGGTTCTCGAGATATCATGTCCACCGACTTTAAAAACAATGTCATCTGCCGGCTGCCATGTTTTTGATGTTTTTTGGTGATTTTTTTAAGTCTCTCAGCATATGGACCTTTGAAAAGAAATGCGTTTCTTTTTCAGCGACCGTTTCCCGAAAAAGAAAATCGGAATTTGGCCATTTTTTGCGGCTCTTTAGGTGGATGTAGCCTCTGAATATTTTTTTTTCATTTATACGTCGGCTTGAATTCACTTTGAATAATTCATTTTTTTCGATATTTTTTCATTGTGTGTGGGTGTTATTGAAGGATCGGTGATCCGTTTTGCCACATTTTTTCCCTCTTTTGCAACATTTCCTCTTGGATAAATGTGCGCGGTAAAAACCTCTTCGCGGTTTCCCTCATCCCTCGTTTGGCCTTTCTCTCCCCATCGCCCTTTCTCGCAACGTCGTTTCGTGTTGCTTGCGGGCCTTGGCGACCTCAACCTCGTTTCCCTTGTACATACACGACTTGGATCTTCCCTACCGAAGCTCTGCGGAGTTACGTGTACTTCTCAGTCTTTTGCGAGCTTCAAGGAACTGAACTTTATTGGTTCCGAGGCGCTCACCGTGCGACGTTTCTTCTCGCACGGATAACCAAAGACTTTCGCGTCTCCTCGTCCCAAGATCTTCGCGAGATTAAGAGAACAGAGAGGCAACGAAATTATGGTTCCACTGCACAATTAAATATATGTTTATCCACGAGACGAGATCCCGGATTCGTGTGATGAAAGGCCGCGACGACGTCACCGGAAAGAGGGCCGAATTTACCAGACGAAATTCATTATTAACCTTTTGTGCCAAAATGGCACACAATTCCGCGGAATAACTTGGAATTTTTTTCCAGTCGAGGTGTAATTGCTAGTGCAGCGGCTGGCCAATATTCGTCTTAAGGCGGGAGCCTGGATCAGAAAGTCCAAAAAGCGTTTTTTCAGGATTAAAAAAAATAAACAGATATATTTGTAATATAAAAAAAATAGTTCCACATAAAATAATGTATTACTGCAGATTTATCATCCTATTCCAATGTGCACCTTGCCACTGCAGTCCCCGATCGGCGGGAAATTTTCAGATCGTAATTCTTGACTGAAACAAAATAACCAATAAAATTTTCAATTGGCATATATTTTTTTTCTGGGTGAAATAAGAAAGGCTAAAAAAATCGTAAAATTATAACTTTTTCAGGTTTGAAAAAAATGTGTTAAAAAAAATGTAACGTGCTATAAAAATTATTTAAAAATACTTCTCCAACGACTTTTTTAATTCCCTTAGAAGAGATTTTCATACTGATGAAAATAAATTTTGGTTTGATTCAATAGGTCGTTTAGTTTTTTGCTATCACGCCCGCCAATTTGAAAAAATCGTGAAAATGAAAACTGGAGAAAACGCGCTTCAAAGTTTCCAATAGGAGGAAATATCAATATCAAATATCAATCGTTCTTCTGCTTTTGGCCTTGTATCTTCGAAAAATTTACAATTGGCCTTCGCAACTTTGTCAATATATTCTTGGATAGTTTATCTATCGATTTAAGCGATTTGAAAAAAAAAAAACGATTTTTTAGACCTTTTAATTCAGGCCTTAAGGGGTAACACTACTGTAGAATTTTCAAAAAATTGATTTTTCGGATTGACTTAATAGATGCTTAGAACCATCTAGAATGACGGGAAAAAAGTTTGGTACCTGTAAAAAAGGTCCGCAGGCTGGCCGGTGTGCGAGACGTCGACCGTTTTTCTCGGAACATAATTTTTCAAAACGGCACACAGCATAACTCCAATCATTTTCATTCTGATCACTCCAAATTTTGGGCACATCTCCAAAATAACATACCGAAGAGAAATACGTACGGGATTTTCCATGAGTTAATTATAACATTTTTTTCTGTCAAAAATTGAGTTTTTACTTTAAATGCTTGCCTATTACACAGAAATTAACATTTTCAAAATCCCCTACGTATTTCTTTAGCTATACTCGTATAAATTAATAGAGATTCTACCAATAAATATTCATAATACCGCTACCTTCTATTTGACGAGAACTGTTTTTGATCCAAATTTTCAACCCAACTATTACAAAAATTATGATTTTTTTGTAAATGCGTACCATACTTTTAAATTTGCATTTTATTCATTTTGATTACTGTCAAATAGAAACTATACATGTTCTAACCCAAAAAATTTTTTAATTTTTTTGCAAGTCAAAGTCTACGGGAAGCTGACTGCACGGCGATTCGCAACTGCCGCGGCAACCTTTCTATAACTCTCTGCCAGAACTCCGCCATTTTGATGATAAAGAAATTTCAAAAATTGTTTTGTATAATTAAGCATACTATTAAAGTATACCTACAGTTTGCTAAATTTAGAACAATTATTTCTGAGTTTAAAAAATCCCTCAAAATTGCTTAATTTTTTCCCGTCTTAATGTATATCCCGCCTCATATCCGAAATTTCAAGTCTACGCAGATCCCTCTAGATTCCTATCACAAGTCAAATTAGTGCCCTCTTAAACAGTTATCTACAAACGTCCTCACCTTCGCAAACCAACAGATTGTCAAGTTGAAAAAATCACGGAACAAGCAAAGCCCAGCGCGCCGCCACCTACGTTGTTACTACCTTCTGGGAGCGCTCAAATTATGACAGTTCAATTACGAGATCGTAAGTCCAGTAATAAAAGAGCGATTCGGGAAACGCCTCGGGTTCGTTTCGTCCCCCCGACAACGGCGTTCCCGAGTCTCTCCATCAACCGCTCGTTATCCTACCAATGTCTCCGCTACAACGGTTGCAAACCGCGTGGAATTTATATTCAGCGCTGTCGCGCGCTCTGAGAGCTGCTCGGAGCAATCGACTGGAAAAAAGCCATCATGTATTTGTCAGTGATTTTTTTTCGTCGTTTCCACGCGTGACGGGAAATGTTTCACGGTTATCGTCGCGATACGCGGCTCGCTTTTACCTGTGTATCTCCGAGTAACAGGAAAAAAAGCCCCATGGCGCTACGCTAATTTATGGTTAAGAATTTTGCCACCAGGGGGTCGCCCGGTGTTGAGTGCCGCGCGGCGCCTACAACCGTCGAATCCTGTCCTCGTCTTCCTATTCGGACGTTTTCTTTCTCCTTGTTCGCTTCCTCCCGTTCTGTCGTGTGTCTTCAGCTCTCGAAGGACCCCCAACGGTGAACCAGACTGGAAGATTACGTGCCCATCTCTCTCTCTCTCTCTCTCTCTCTCTCTCTCTCTCTCTCTCTCTCTCTCTCTCTCTCTCTCTCTCTCTCTCTCTCTCTCTCTCTCTCTCTCTCTCTCTCTCTCTCTCTCTCTCTCTCTCTCTCTCTCTCTCTCTCTCCCCCTCTCTCCCCCTCTCTCCCCCTCTCTCCCCCTCTCTCTCTCTCTCTCTCTCTCTCTCTCTCTCTCTCTCTCCCTCTCTCCTTCTCTCCCTCTCTCCTTCTCTCCCTCTCTCTCTCTCTCCTCTCTCTCGTGAATCCTCTTTTCCCGCCGAGTCCTATCTATTCGCTCTCGATAGCATGCGAGCTTTGTTCGTCCTGACACCAGGACAAACTGGCCGACGATCACGCCGACCTCCCGCCGATACCAGTCCGAGCGACCTTCGTCATAAATCGGCATTGACGTCTTCCAGATCATCCTCATCCGCAGGCTCTTTCTTCCACCCGCTTTTTTTGTTGTTGTTGCAACTCGCGTCTTTTCGCTATCGGATTCTTCGACTGAGCAAAGACTTATATGCGTTTCAAGAGATTGCACCACCCGGAGCTAGCGCAATCTCCCAACAGGTTATCGGGTATGAATATTTCTCGTATAAAACATTATTAGTGATCGTCGATATTTATATCCCTCGAAGGGAGATAACGGATATTCAGACTACCGTCATTCTAGGTTGTCCGAATTAATCATAGAGGGTTTTTTCGTTTTTCAAATACGAACTTCTGACAACATATTAAAAAAAAAAAATAAGGCAAGAAAAAAGACCCTTGTGTTCCGTTTAATGGGTTACATCTAGCTCGTGGCCGGAAAAAAGAGGAATATTCGTGATTATTTTGTTTGGAAAAACGTGATAGAAAAATATTAATAAATGTGGTAGATACAATGGTTTGTGCAACAAAATAAAATGCATTTAGTTTTTGCATGAAATTATCCAGTACTTGGATGAAGAATTTAATAAAATATTGATTTTTGGAGAAAGGGCCCAGTTCAAAGTGAAAGTATAGATTTTCGGTGGAAAACGCTCTATTTCCGTTAAAAAAAATATATGCATCGAAATTTAATAAAATATTGATTTTTGGAGATAGGGCCGCAGTTCAAAGTGAAAGTATAGATTTTCGGTGGAAAACGCTCTATTTCCGTTAAAAAAAAATATATGCATCGAAATTTAATAAAATATTGATTTTTGAAAAAATGGCCCGGTCCAAAGTGAAAGTATGGATCTTCGGTGGAACGATTTATTTCCGTCGTCAAAAAAATATGCTTTAAAAAAATATTCCTTCGTTCAAGAACTGCTTTTGGATATGAAAAAGAATCTAGTAAAATTTCAAAATGATCGGTGCAGTGAGTTTTGAGATATAATCACTGATTTTTAAAAAATCATTGTAAGATAAACGCGTTTAAAATTCGCTGGTTCGCTGAACCTACCAATAAACTCCTATAACTGCCTCAATTTTGAACGAAACGGCTTGAAAAATTCAGAGAATATTTTTGAAATGTTTTATTTCGAGAATTCGTAATAAACTAAAAATCGATATTTTCAAGAATTTGTACTCGGTGCCCTTAAAGAACGGAGGGTGAATTCTTTGTATTTCTGCGACTGTCAGCAATGCATTCTGACATACATTCATACACACACACACACACACACACCCCACACACACTCGCACGCACGCACGCACGCACGCACGCACGCATATATATATATATATATATATATATATATATATATATATATATATATATATATATATATATATATATATATATATATATATATATATATATATATATATATATATATATATATCATTTGTAGAAATAACATGCGAAAAACCAAAAACAGATGATTTTTTTTTTAAATGACATAAAGCCCAAAATCTCGTAAACCGTGGGACTTTTACTAAGCTGAAACTCCAGGATACAGTAGGACATGATCTGACCTATGGACAATTGCAGGATTATCTATTAATAACAGGACACCCTGTATACATGTATAGATCGCAAAAGTCATAGTTCTCTCCAGCGCATAGTTATTTTAACGATGTAAGACTATGCCGACTGTTTCATGCATACCTCGTGTACATGCATAATATTAATATACACATATATATCCAAGCCCATATTCATATATATTCCAAGGACCCATCTGCTGGTAATTTGTAAGGCAGGTCCAGGCAATTAAAAGTTTGATGCGAGCATTAAACTCGTCGGGTTATAAAACAAGGCGAGTGACGGGGGATGCAGGGAGATTCGTCTACTCGAGTAAGGCTAAAAGGCGCGCACACGTTGCAACCCTGGAAAAGACGTAGGATTCAGTCGCGAGTCTCGCCTGTGGTTGGGTGCCGTATAAAATCGTTGTGCACCGCGACGATGCACACTCTCTCACGGATATATATACATATACGAGACCGCGAAACATGCGAGTGCGTTAAATACAAGAGTACACCTACGTACTCGTACTTATCGTCTTTCAAGAGCAAGAGAAAGGGACCTATGCATCATCGCGACTGCAGAATGATCAAAACCATCCGCGGAGTACGCCCTTTGGAATTTTATCGGTCGACACACCATGAGCGAGGGCAATCGAAAGAAAAACTGTGATAACACGCGCGAAGCAATTATCTTTACAGACACGTTTCAACAAATGTATTGGAGTTCCGTTCAATGGGTGGCCGTGGAAAAAGATAAATAACGCGTCTAAAGATTCCTTTCCGATAATTCTCGGACGATCAATTTTCATACGGTTTTAACTTTGGAAAAATCGTCGGCAATGCTGCAACTTTAATTTAACGGAGCTCGTGAGTTTTCGAAAAAAAAAAGAAAAATGCTCGATCCTGCCAGAGCATATCCAAAGTAGTGTTCACGGTTTTAAATATTCTCGCGTTTAATCGCGCTTGGGAGTGTGGGCATATTGATGAGTGTATATATATATATATATATATATATATATACATATACATATATATATATATATATATACATATACATATATATATATATATATATATATATATACATATACATATATATATATATATATATATATATATATATATATACATATACATATATATATATATACATATACACACATATATATATATATATATATATATATATATATATATATATATATATATATATATATATATATATATATATATATATATATATATATATATATATATATATATATATATATATATACATATACATATATATATATATATATACATATACATATATATATATATATACATATATACATTTATACATTTATATACACATATGTGTGTATGTACGACTATATATAAAAGGAGTACACGTGGGTACAAGGCTCACCGTCGTATTGCTCGTAAACGTTCCTCTCGTCGGTTCCGCACTACGAGTCGTGCATCATTTTTTAAATATCTTTATTACCAAGCCGCGCAAACTCGCGGGGCCCGAGAATCCTTCTTCTTAATGCTCATCTATTTTTCTTCCTTGCCTCTCTCTCCCTCTCGCTCTCTCTCTCTCTCGCTCTCTCTCTCTCTCTCTCTCTCTCTCTCTCTCTCTCTCTCTCTCTCTCTCTCTCTCTCTCTCTCTCTCTCTCTCTCTCTCTCTCTTTCTTTTTTATAGACTATTCGTAGTGCTGGAATGATTTTTATTCATTTTATTCTTATTCGCACATCGAGTGTGTTCGACATCACGATCCCATATTTGATGAAGAGGCGTCTGGTTCTCGACATGGGAGGTGCACCAAACTTTATACTCTAGTGGAATTAATTCCGGACACTAAAATGTTTTTTTTTGCATTTATTGATCATTTTTACGTTATAATCACTTACATTTTATATTCTTATCGAAGTAGGCTTATTACAGCAACTATTCAGTAGAAACATTATGGATCAGAAATGAAATTTACTACTAAATATAAAAAGCTAATTTTTATTAAATTAGTCCAGAAATAAATGCACTAGTGTATATGCACGAGAATATTATTGTCTTCCGGTTGAATTTCTCTAATATCCGCTGTAAAATAAAGTGTCATTAAATCACCGAAAGAATAAATCATAAACCAACAAACCAAATGAAAAATTGTGATTGTATTTGCGTGCATGAGAATCGTTTCGTACGATTTATCGCGGACTGTTTTTTTTGTCTTTGTCATCCACGAAGGGAGAGAAAAGACATCGACTGCCTATCAGACGGAAAGAGCGAACGGAGCATGTACGAAACTCATTGGTTCGTTAACGTAAATTATATCGCGGTCCTCGCTGGGACTGCCGTACACGCGTAGTACGAAATAAGATGTGGAACGAGAAAAACGTATAACCGATCGGTGAATATCACGTGAAATTATAAACGAATCGCTTGTACACATTTACTTATACGATCGCTCTCGTTGGGCAAATGAAATTATAAGATACGTTCGCTTATCGGAACGGTCGTATAACCTCCGTATATTAAATTAATAAAACGGCACCGCCTGAATAAATTTCATATATATATATATATAAATATAGCTCATCTTCGCTGCGAGACGAACGAATATCAGATATTAATATATACGCGACTAAGAGAGGTATAATTGATTGAGGAATATTAAGAGATTGGAGATTCTCTCGAAGGGTACACGTAACACACACACACACACACACACACACACACACACACACACACACACACATGTATATATCCATATATATCCATATATCCTCGTGACTAGGTACTCTGACGGGTATACGAAAAAAAAAATTTTACGATAATAGCCAGCCATAACTCATAATCAAATGGCTCAATCATTATGACAATTTAATGATATTTTTTAATAAGCGAAATCACGAGCCGGAAATTAAGCCGGGACACCACCGAGACGGGTAAAAAAATCGATCTCTTTTGCATTTTCTGACAGTATACATATTCAAGAGTATGTAAAAAAACGTATTGAAAATTTACCAAATTACTGACGACTTTGTGGGAGCAGGTATCGCAACGACTTACTTATACTTAAATTTTTAATAGCGTTTTTCTCAACCTGGCCGGAATCATAACTTTAGCTATAATTGTTCGATTTTCCATTTTAAAAACCACCATTTCCGTATTTGCAGTAGCCATTGTTGTTTGAGCTGTTTTTTTTATTTAGTATTTTTGAGATCCTTAAATTTAAGTAAAATTTTCGCCAAAATTACAGTTTTTTTGAACACCCGTCAGTAAAGTTTTTTTTTTCGAGAACCGGCTAAATACAACGACAACTACATTTATATAAATTCTAAAGCCCTTTTATTTTTATTTTTTAAACCAACCATTATCAAGTTGGCGATCCGGACATTGGACGACATTTTTTGTACAGAGGCTCCATTATACCTCAATAACGTCGATAATTTTCAATTCTTCTGAATGTAAATGTTCACAAAAAAGTTCAATTTATGCTTGATAGCATACCTTTGTTCCAAAAACTAATTAAACAATCTAGTGGAAAAAAAACATTCGGAAAAAAAAACGATCTTTCTCGGCCTGCCGCAGTCCACCCTTAATAAAAAATTCAGTAGGTATAATCATAATAATAAACGTAATTTATTACAAGCTTTTATTTAACACGCTTCGTTTTTTTATTACGCCAATGCCTGAATGGATTGGGCGTCCGGTATGGCAAATAAATAAACAAATTTTAATACTAAAACGTATAACATTTAAAAAAAAACTTTAAAAAACAAGCTGTTGTTTAAAAGGTACTGTACTAAGGAGTAAAACATAATGTTCAGTAAAATTGAAAATCAAAACAGTATAACTGCAAAAAGTCCCTTCCTTGGTCACTCATCATAGGTGCAAGTACTTTATAGGTACATAAACGTAGATATTTTTAAACCATAAAATATATATTTTAAAAGCCTGAGGCGTCAAACGTCATAAGTACTAACACTACTTTAAAATTTCTGAAAAAAAGCCTCAAGCTTTTAAAACTTATATCTTACATTTGAAAAATATCTACGTTTATGTACATTTTAAGGCCAGAGCCTGAATTGGAAGTTCCGAAAAATCGTTCTTTTTTAAATTGCTCAAATCGATAGATAAACTATCAAAGAATATATTTACAAAGTTACAGATGCCAATTGTAATTATTGTCATAGATACAAGGCCAAAAGCAGAGAAGCAATTGATATTTGAGATTGATATTTCCTCCTATTGAAAACATTGAAGCGCGCTTTCTGCAGTTGTCATTTTCACGATTTTTCCAAATTGGCAGGCGTGATAGTAAAAAAACTAAACAACCTATTGAATCAAAACAAAGTTTATTTTCTCCAGTATGAAAATCTCTCCTAAGTGGATTTAAAAAGTCGTTGAAAAAGTCTTCTTAAATAATTTTTATATCACGTTAAAGTGTTTTTTTTAACACATTAATTTTTTTAAACCTGAGAAAAGTTATAATTTCACCATTTTTTCAGCTTTTTATTAATTTACCCAGAGGAAAAATATATAACAATTGAAAATATCATTGGTTTTTTTATTTCGGTCAATATATAATTACGAGCTGCCTTTGTCCCGCCGATTGGCGACTGCAGTGGCAAGATGCACACGGAATAGGCTGATAAATCTGCAGTCATTTATTGTTTCATGCTGAAAAATGTTGTTTATACATTTCAAATATACATGAAAAGATACCTCAATGTTTACCGGGCTCACTTATTTTTTACCCTTCTAAAAAAATTCCGAAAAAACGCTTTTTTAGACCATCTAATTCAGGCTCCCGCCTCAAGTACTTGAACCTCTGATGAGTGACGAAGGAAAGCCCTTTTTTGTACTTATACTGTTCTGATTTTCAATTTTCCTGAACATGATTTTTTTAACGGGGTCCTCGAGTTTCTCGGGTCGAAAAAATCGATTTTTTTTTTCATAAATCACATCTACAACATGTGTAGAAAATGTGTGCCAAAGGATTTTTCGATATTCGAAGTGGTTCACAAGTATAAATCACATGCGCGAACTTTCAAACGCGTTTTTCTCGAAACACCATTTTTCGAAACGGTGACCACGATATTTCAGAAACTACTGCACCGATCTTGTTCAAATTTATACAGCATCTTTAATATGTTATAAGCCAGCGATTGAACTAGGATTATCATGATTGCTTCGATAGTTTTTTTTGTATGAGCGAAAAACTTAAGAAAAAATGAGTAAAAAATAGAATGTAATTTTCAAAAGTGTATAAAAAAGTCAATTTTCGTAATTTAGAATTCACTCTAGTTCAATCGCTAGTCTTAAATATGAAGATTAAAATGCCGTTTGGTTTCTTGATTTCAGATAAGCAGAACAGCCGCAATCTTGGTCACCGTCAAGCAACTCTTTTACTTGATGTCTTCCTGTCGGCCACTATAACGTTTATTCTATTATACATTTTGACTTCAAAAAATTTGTAAAGCTTATTTAAATGTTAATAAAGATTATGCAAAAACAATGAGATTGATTATTTCGATGCTTTGCCCGTAAAAAATTATTGAAAAAGCCGTAAAAAAACAGCCGAGAAACTAGAGGACCCCGTTAAGTACAGTACCTTCTAAATAAAAGCTTGTTTTTTTTAAATTTTCTTTACGTTTATTGCACGAGTCTCGCGAAAGTTAGGTGACTATTCGTTTTCTCGATTCCACAGTGGTCGAAGCGTCCATCATTTATTCCAACGCGATGCACAGGGTAAACGCGTGTTCACGTGCGTATTTCGCGAGATCGAGGACCGGCGTAAGTTGTCGTCATTGGAAAATCCAATGAAACGAGGTTAATTAGGCGGCATCCTCGTTAAGGCTGTACCACGGGGAAACCGCATCTCGTCGTGGTATGTTGTACGTACAGGGCGAGAGAGCTTTTCAAGCAAGGCAGACAGTGAGCAAGCGAAGCGACCTGGGAGTCCTTGATTGGCTGCTTTCAATGTACCCCTGTATACACATTTTCATCCCCCCGCGAGTCATACTCCTGCGAGGGAATATCACACTCTCGTGGCAGCGCTCGCACGTGGTTCGCAAGGGGCTCCGATCCGCGCGATGACGGAAGCTGCGTGTGTACTCCTGGTGAGCGTTAATTGCGTCAGCGAAAATCGAATTTCTGCCGCGGCGATAACGCGGCAGGAGGGGACTGGAAGAGAGGGTGCCACGCTTCTATAGCGGAGATTCAAACCCTCGCGAGGGCCCTCACATCCCTCCTAAACGATAAGGCAGACGGTCCTCCAACGAATCGCTACACTGACAAAAAAATTCTATCGATATTAACTAGGCGTCTAATTGCTTCCCCTTTAATCTGATTTTTTTGTGATTTTCGTGATTTTTTTTCACAAAGAATTAATTAATAGAATTTATTCAAACTTTGGGAATATTTTGTACATATTTTCAAACAAATATTTTAATTTTTTCGAAGCATTTCCTCTGAATATATGGAACATACAACTTGCCGCCCATCAAAGGGCGCCATCAGACTTTGTTGTTTGTGTACACTCTGGAGGCCACAGTTTTCGGCGGAAATCAATACGGTTTGAAGATTACTTTGAGAACATATTTTTCTTCTATATGAACCTAACTCTGACCAAAAAATGGAAAATTGCATTTTTTAGAGGTGCTTAAAGACGAGGGTATAATTTTTTACGTTGTTTTATAACCTTTTTTGCTATACAAAATATGCATCAAACAATTATATTACCCCAAATTTAAATTCCTATAGAGCGTAACTATATAAAGAAAGTATCATTTTATAAAATTATAGGTTAGGAATTTTTTGAGCTACAGTGGACACAAATTGAAAAAAGTCGTTTCGAGAAAAACGCGTTTGACAAGAAATTACCGTAAACAAAAAAATCAAGGCAGTAATTAATTATTTATACTGGTTACCAGTTAATCAGCGGTTAGTTTTACTAACAATTCATAGAATTAAAAAAAGTCGCTTTTTTATTTCTCTGAACTGATTTCCCGCCTTAACTGAATGTTTTGTGAAATCAAATTTTTCCTATTGCATTTCATGATTGGAATTATTTATTTAAAATAAATTTATTTATTCAAATCAAGATCTATATAATAGCGTCTAACACCTAAATATTTTATCCATTCCTAATAAATCAGTGATTCGGGTTTATCTGTTCAAAAAACAATTTAGTCGAATTCACTAAATGTAGCTATTTAATTTTTTTAATTTAAATTAATTAGAATTTTCGTAGAGACAATTTTTGTTTTCTATTTGCTCGAATGAATGGTCTCTCGATATAGTAACGCACACATCTTGGGGCGGCGAGGGGGGGGGGGATTATATATATATATATATATATTAGGAGTACAACTTTGCAGTGACCGTTTTACTTAGAGAGCCACTGAGGCCGAAGTAGTGGCCCTAGCTCAATAAAAAAAGTGGCATTTTAAACTAGAGGCTCTGCCAATGTAAACAATTTAAAAAAGCTAACGGATACGTGTATGCATTATAAAGTTATAGGCACTCAAACATGGCAACCTACGAACCGAATTCTCAGCATTTGCGGGAGGTTATGATTTACTTCTTCAACATCAAGAAATCTGCGGCTGAGGCCCACCGTTTGCTTGTAGATGCTTACGGGGAGGATTCTCTTAGTGAGAAAACGTGTCGGCGGTGGTTTCAACGCTTCAAAAGTGGAGATTTTGAGGTCGAGAACAAGCATGGTGGCGGAAGGCAGAAAGTTTTTGAAGACGGGCTGACAGCTGGGCGTTGTGTACTATGAGCTGCTCAAACCATCCGAAACCATCACAGGGGAACTCTACTGACGTCAGTTGATGCGCTTGAGTAAGGCACTCAAAAACGGCCACAATTCAACGAAAGACATGACAAGGTGATACTGCAGCATGACAATGCCCGACCCCATGTTGCAAATGTCGTGAAAAAGTACTTGGAAACGCTGAAATGGGAGGTTTTATCCCACCCGCCGTACTCTCCAGACATTGCCCCTTCCGACTATCACTTGTTCCAGTCAATGGCACACGATTTGGCTGACCAGCACGTGGGTACTTACGAAAAAGTAAAAAATTGGGTCGATTCCTGGATTGCCTCCAAGGACCAAGACTTTTATCGACGCGGGATTCGAATGCTACCTGAAAGATGGGCCGAGGTCATAGCTAGCGACGGGCAGTACTTTGATTAAAAAATATGTAGCCACTTTTTTATAATAAAGCCTTAAACTTTTGAAAAAAACGGTCACTGCAAAGTTGTACTCCTTATATATATATAGGTTATGTTTGAAAAATCTATAGTAACATGATGCTCGACAAAACTCTCTAATTATCACAATCATATTAACTAATTGATATAGTTTATGCAATACAACATATAAATAGGAATTTACTTGCCTAAGATGCCTCAAACATTCGATATGCAGGCGAAATATTTTCGTCGATTAAAATCATTTCAGAAGGTGAGGGAAGGATGAGTTATG